>CAJNAR010000175.1:0-340972 GCA_905220665.1 Albugo candida
AACCTAAACCCTAAACCCTAAACCCTAAACCCTAAACCCTAAACCCTAAACCCTAAACCCTAAACCCTAAACCCTAAACCCTAAACCCTAAACCCTAAACCCTAAACCCTAAACCCTAAACCCTAAACCCTAAACCCTAAACCCTAAACCCTAAACCCTAAACCCTAAACCCTAAACCCTAAACCCTAAACCCTAAACCCTAAACCCTCTCAGCGGACGATCCCACCGCGCAACTGCTCCAGACCAGATTTGCGGAGGCACATGCCGAATGCGGTAGTGTCTCCCAAGATCTGATCAAACAAGCTGTTCGCCTGGAGATCTCGACTCTTTCAACAAAGCTCGGACGTATCATCCCCGACCTCACGACGGAGTTGTCAAAGTTCTGCGCGGAGCTACATCGAAAACACGTAGCTCTGCACCCGGGTCGTTACATCATCGACCCGGACACGAGGAATTGTGAGTGCCGAACCACTCTCCCCTGCTGAGCTCATCTTTCATGCTCAGCAGGCTCGTGTGCAGACAATCGTGGACTCTTTCCTCAACGAGCGTGCGGACCAGCGACATATGCGGGAAGTCCTACAACGCATCCGAGAGGAAACGAGATCTGCGGCAGAGGCTATTCGACTGGACACTACAGTTTCAGTCGAAGTTGGCGAACTGGTGGACGCGCGCATCAAAGCGTCCTTCAGTCAAGTATCCCGCCGCCTCCAAGACACCGAGAAGAAGCTGGTTTCCCTCCGCAAGGAGTTAAAAGGCTGCGGCAGTCGCCATGGAGCACCGACTGCTGCCACCAGCTCCCTTCCAAAGAAGGGTTCAAGAGCACAGGCGCCTACCCGGGGCAAAGGGAAGGCGCCACACAGAAGCCAGTCCGGAAACGCCACCGTAAAAGCGGCCGTTACCGGACCAGGCAAATCAAAGCAGCAGCGTCCCGCATCGAGAAAGCGGTCGATGCCAAAGCCTGCAGGGAAGAAGAGAAACTAGGCATACGTGTATTAAACACGAATAAAGCCAATGCCCTCCTTCTCTTCTCCCGTCTTTCTGTTTCTTACGTTAATAGTGAGCTGCTCAACTTGAGCTTTCACAACTTCGTTCCGAACGACCGCGCCATTCGCGGCGTTCGCTCACTGCTGGGACTGAATCTTAACTTCTGTCCCACGCCTCAGCCTCTTGACCCTCGCGCACTTCAACAAGCCTTGCCCGGCTTCGTGCGTTCGCTTCGGTTGCAGTATCAGTTTCGCAACTCGACTGCTTCCATTCCTGTGCCTTCTAAACTTTACGTACCTAACACCACGTACCTTCCTCGCCATGCTTCCCATGAGTTAGAGGAGTTCCTTCGTGCCTTCAAGCGGTGCATAGAGCGGTATGAGTGGACTTCTACGAAGAAGAGGAACCTTCTCCGTCCTCAACTTCAGATCCTGAAACGTCTCCGCTCGGAGAACGACCTAGCGATCGTCCACTCAGACAAGAACCTCGGTCCTGCTCTCCTAGAACGTGCACACTACATCAACCTCTGCCTAGATCACCTTACTGACCAGCAGACCTACCGGTTGATCTGTAGTCCTCGCTCAGCAATTATTCAGCACCTACATGGAGCTGTGCGAGCGTTTCGAAGGTACCTCGATCTTAAGTTCCGCTGTAAGCGGTCCTGTCCGGAACTTAAGATCATTGATGCATACCTTTCCGAGAAGTCCCTCAGTTACTTCTACGGATTGGTGAAGCTCCACAAGCCAGAGCTATGCATCCGACCTATTGTTTCTACTTGCTCGAGTCCCTTAGAAGGTATTTCTAAGTGGTTGGACTTTCGTCTACAACACTATTACCGCTCTCTTCCGAGCTATCTTCGGGACTCGACGCAATTCGTTGATGAAATTAGGGACCGCATGCCGCTCCCCTGTGAAACTATGGTTACCTTGGACATTGTCTCGCTCTACACCAGCATCCCCACCGAAGTAGCAATCGACATTGTCCTCGCAGACTTGGCTCAACACAATGACCCCTGGTTACCGGCCATCAAGCTCGGCCTGCAACTCGTCATGCAACATAACTACTTCGAGTTTGGAGATACACTTTGGCTTCAACGTCAAGGCACGGCTATGGGCACTTCGGTTGCACCCGCCTTTGCATCTCTCTACGTTGCCCACTTTGAAGCAATCGTCCGACGGGAGTTCTCGGCCCACATGGCCTACTACCGACGTTTCATCGACGACATCTTCATACTGTGGTTCGACGCAGACCTCGACCCTGCCCTACCCAGCCTCATGGCCTTTAAAGATCGCCTCTCGGAACTTTCTCGACTCAACTTCACTATTACAACGTCCCCCTCCGAGATCAACTTCCTCGATCTTACCGTTCTGCGTTACACATCATGTCAAACTCCGGATGACACTGCCGTCTTCCATACACGTACCTTTCAGAAGCCGCTCAACCTGCATCTCTACCTTCCGGCAAAAAGCGCACATCCTACTGGAGTGCTTAAAAGCACCATCTTTGGCCTCGTTCAAACATATTGGCATCAGAACAGCCTTGCCAAAGACCGTGCAGCCATTATTAAGGCCCTCTTCGAGCGCCTTATCCTTCGTGGTCATAAAGCTCGACATATCCGACCTATCTTCCGCGCTGCTATTCGCAAAGCAACGAACAACAGCCCCGGCATTTGCGACCTTATGGCCCGTAACCGGTCCCGGAATGTCTTCTTCAAACTCCTCTTTGACCCCAACGGCCCCTCCCAACGCACATTACGGACCACCTTCCGGTTTCCCCAACTTAATGCGCTTATGGAACGCAACCGACTTGGTCGGATCATCAAGTGTTACACCCGACCACCCAACTTGTCACAACTTATCGGCACCAAACGCCTTCGTGATCATCCTACCTTGACCCCTGCCACACTTCTGGTACAGAGGCCAAGGTTGGAAAACCCAACACCCAACCCATAAACCCTAGGCTATCCTAGGTGAGGTTCGGCACCTCAATTAGGCCCGTCCTAGTTCAACGCCTCGGGGCCTCGCCCCTCACCTCTGTGGCTTATAAACCCAGTTGGCCTATATATCAACTTTCACGAGGATATCAGCAGTTTGGGACCTCTCAACTTAATATCACCTTCTGGCCTATATATCAAATCTCGGAAGTTTATCAGCTTAGCCGCTACCATGGCCTCTCGAACTTATATATCAACTATTACAGTTGGTTTACCTTTTTGGCTTATTTATCCATTATGGCAGTTCGAGCTTACATGAGCCTGGTTAGCCCCAACCCACCGTCTACTATTGGGTATGGTGATTTTGTAAAAAAACTCGCATCGTACTTACGCGACACAAAATCGATTATTGAAGCCTACAGACACGCTACGCGTGATCTGAGGGCAGATTTGGATAGAGGAGAACATGCACCTTCACATGCCCTCACATACATGTCCACACCAATAGTACCGTGAATTCCTGGGGGCCTTCATATTCCCCCTCCCTACTGGTGGCACAACCGGTACCCAATACCGGTACCCGATACATTCCCACCACATCCCAGCAACATCCCTCCTCCTGGCTACGCCACCCATTATTACAGCCAATCAGCGTCCAGCACGTCCCTTAACAGCCAATGAGCAGTTTTTACGACTTTATGGACCAATGGAGAGGCCTCCGGAGCCCGTTAAAAGCCTATCAGCTTTCTCAAACGCTCCTGGCCATTGATTTTGCATTTCCTTGCTCACTATTCAATTTACCTTGTACTACACAAGTGTCATTGATAGAGCAAGGTGAGTGTCAATAGTTAGCCCACTGATGAAGTCAGCGAAAGGGCGCTATTAGACTATTAGCTCTGTTGTATAGTCTTCTAACTTCTGTGTTAATTCTCTAATAGAATCTCAAGCTCTTTGGGTCTACACAGTTCTCGTCTGGGCATCTCCTCCCACCTTCCAGCACCCTAAACCCTAAAACCCTAAAACCCTTAACACTACAACACTACAACACTACAACACTACAACACTAAACACTAAACACTAAACCCCCTACACGCGCCGGAATCGCATGTAGCTTGGTTCATTTCCAACACGCCAAGCGAGAAAATATGAAATGATAGGTGATCCATCAAACAATAAAATGAAGTTTCACCTTGTTCCCATGAGAATTGGGCAAAGAGATCATCCAATTTTCCAATTGCCGTAAGAAGTTGCGTACTCAAAGTTTGGTAGCGCGGATGGGCTCGATGGTGATCGTTGCACTTTAATGCACTTGTAAGGCAGTGTGGACATGTATACTCCTATCGCACAGCGCAAGGAATACGCTCCCTTGTTGAAGCAATGTGAACATAGAACTTCAACCGGTCGATAGTTCGCATGCATTCACTGTCACAAACCTTCAGTTTTCCTATCCAATCCTCATGCAACACGACATACTCCGTGTTCCATGCTTCTACGATCGCATCCAGACACATTTTGTGTCGCTTCTGTAAGAACAACAGCCGGAAAAAGTTCATCCGATGCATCTTCTTGCCCTTTTCTGAAGGAGCTAGCTTCGGAAGCGATTCGTAAGAAAGCCCATCGAGCACTTCCTCGTCAGTACAGAGCCACTCATACTCGGAGTCGGCATGCGCTTTGACAACTTCCTGGCGGGATAGCGTTCGCCACACGCGAAGATTCAAACTCATATAGCTGAGTTCATTCAAATTCAAAAGTGATTTCTTAATTCAAAAGGAATGTATTCTCCTGAAACAATTTAATATTACTGTAATTTTCTACTTTTCTACTAGACTTAAAATAGAGAAAAAGTGCACGGGGTTTTCTTCATGTAGTATTTATAATGCGCATAGTGAGTTATCAAACTGCTTTTTATTATGGTAATATCACTGATTATTTCTAGTCCTCTACGAGATGTAAAATAGGTGAGTTAATAGACTGCTTCTTATTCTAGTAATATTATTGATTATTTCTAGTTCACTACTAGATTTAAAAAAAAGAAAAAGTGTACGGGGTTTTCTTTCTGCTGTATCTATAATGCGCATAGTGAGTTATTAGACTGCTTTTCAATATACCAATTTACTGATCATTTCTAGTTCTCTACGAGATTTAAAATTAGTGAGTTACAGCAACCTCAGCAAACTCAGCGACCGTCAGCACCGAGCTCCAAAGACTCCGCAAAGAGATTGAATCGCTCGAGAGAGAGATCGGTCATCTCAGGGCTTCGAAGGCTCAATCAGAGTCAGCATTTACGCGCCAAAATGATGCGCTAGTCGAGCTAACAGAAGCGAATCAAATATTGAAACCGCGACTTCAGCAGCAAGCAACCGAGGTGGCTAACCAAAAGGATTGCATTCATAAGCTTTCCTCGCAACTAAAAACGACTCTATCTAGTTTTCTACTAGTTTTGAAAAAAAAAGAAAAAGTAAACGGGATTTTCTCGATGCAGTATATATAATGCGCATAAGGTGCGCCTCCCTTAAAACCAGCATTTTTTTGTTTCAATTTCGGGCAAATTTTTTCTAACAGATTCAAGGTGTTATGTAAATTAACCAAAGCTATTTTTCGAATATGTTCATTGTACTATTTGAATTTGATTTTAAAAAATAAGAATGTAGATTTGAGTAAAGTTGGTTATGCTCTGCGCGTATTATCGAATTAAACCATTGGATAAGAAGTTAAACTTTTTTTATAATGGCTCCTCCCAAAAAAAAAGAAGGCTGACCCTATTAGCCAACTTGCACCAAGCCAACAACAAGAAGAGGCAGCTACTGGCACAGAAACCACAGCAGGAAGAGGTGGAGGCAGCAGAGGATCTCGCCTGTCAGAGCCTCATGTCAGACTGGAGTGGAGAGGAGGGAGAGGAGGGAGAGGAGGGAGAGGAAGGAAGGGGGGGAAGTGGAAGGTGAAGGTGAAGAGGAAGAAGACTGGCTGGAAACAGACACAGCTCAGCTAGAAAAGAGAATTGCTTCTGTCCAGGCTCAGATTGAGAAGGAAAAGAAGGGGAAGAGAAGAGATCTTCTACCTATAAAAGTGAACCGGCTTCTCTTGCCAAAAACGTTCTTTACTCTCTAACTCTTTATACCTTGGCAGAGAGCTCAAGAACTAACAAGTGGAGGAGGGAGAAGTATTTCAAGGAGAATGACCTGCAGAGGCTGGACATCTACTTCAAACCAGCAGGTCAGCAGCCATCAGCAACTAAAGGAAAGGATATGTTCATTGCATCAGAAGATGAGAGTAGTGAGCAGCAGGGAGAAGAGGGAGAAGAAGAAGACAGGATGGAAGAGGCCATTAATGGTTTGAAGGAATGGCTGAAAGTCATACAGAACCAGAAAAGCTGCTGGGGAAAATTCACACCTTATCTTGTTTTAAGACTTATGGACATCCTCCAGTATTTGGAAGGACGGCTTTACCAGGGCATGAGAAAGAAGGAAGCGTCAGTTACTGCAGCCAACGACAAACTGCATAGGACGTCAGACTGGGTCTGCAGGGACGTTGGGCTCTTGGCAGATCGGTACTTGATCAGCAAAGCCCTTACAACACATCAGCAAGGCCGACATTCAAAAAGGAAAGAGATCCTGGCAGACCATGATATCAAGAGGGAGCGCCTGTCATGGATGAGTGGGGGGAAGCTCAATGAAAGATCGCCCAAAGAGCTCCAGATGGTCCTTCAAAACAGCATTTTACTAAAGGTCCGGGGAGAGAAAGGGCAGAAGATCAGCTACTTGACAGTGTTCAAGTACCTTAAGATGTGGGAATTAAAAAAAAAGAAAATGGAAAATCAGCTGTATATGGACCGTCATGAAAGGGAGGATGTGGTGAAGTATAGAGAGGCTTGGTCAAAGAGGATGAAGGAGTACAAAAAGAAGATGGACCAGTGGACTGGAGAGGAGATGGATGTGCTGGCGTAGGGCAAGGTGGAAGTGTGGGACAACAAGTATGTGCATGTGACGCATGATGAGTCTACCTTCTACAGCAACGATGGAAGAGAGGAGTTATGGGTAGACGAAGGCGATAGTTGGATTAGGAGGAAAGGACCATGGGGGGTCAATCATGATCAGTGACTTTCTGTGCCCGTGCTTTAGGCCCATGAAAGTCACTGATTAGCAAGCGAGGGAGAATGGGCTCACTTCACCATCAGCCAGAGAGATCATCAAGGCTGGCAAGAACAGAGATGGTTGGAGGAAAAGTGAAGACATGGTAAGACAACTCAATGAGAAGGCCATCCCCATTTTCAACATTCTTCATCCAGGATGCACTGGTGAGTTTTCAAATTTCTTGTTTCACATTTCTAGTTGGAACTGAAGATTGATTTTTTCTTAAAACAAAAACAATCAGGACTTTTTTATTTCGACCAATCCTCCAATCATCAGGCGTTCGCTCGCAACACTCTGCTGGCTGGCAGGATGACTCTCAAGCCCAAGGAGAAAACATACCAATACATAGATGGATGGTACATCATCGATTACCAAAAAATCTGGCAATCCATGTGGTTTACCCACATGGGAGAGATTCACTTTAGGGGCATCGAGATGGTAAGCTTTCTTCTCTGTTCTTTTAAGATCTCACTGATGCGATCTCATACCTGACGTTGCTCTCTTATAGTTGCTGAAAGAAAGAGGGATCGGTACTCCTCCCAACGTAAATTGGAATCAGGATTGCCATTTCAAGGCATTGCCCCCAACAAATGACTGCTGCTGGAGGCATGCCTTGATGGCCCAGCCCGATTTTGCTGAACAAGAGTCAGCCCTGGAGATGGAGGTGAAGCAGGCAGGACATATTATTGAATATTACCCCAGATTCTACTGTGAGTGCAACTTCATCAAGAGGTAGTGGGGGGGGCGCCAGGAGAGCAGCGCGGAACCAATGTAGTTATAATTTCACCTCGCTTTGGGAGAGGCTCCCTGGTACCCTCAATGGAGTGAGCATGAAGGAGATCCGGAAGTACTATCGAACATCGTGGCGATACATCAAAATTTATAGCAAAGGCAAGGATGGCATCGAGGTGGAGAAGGATGAGCGGGACAGATGGAAGATGAAATCGCACCGACGTCTACGCGTCAACGATTGATTTGTGCAGGCATATCGATGTGTTGACAGGTGTTTGAGCTTCTTTTTGGATTTCCTTATGACTCTGCCATATATACATCGCCATTTCTCGTTTTTTATATCTCCCATGCCCTATTTCCTCTCATCCCAGGCCAAAAACTGTGCATAGACATTCTTTTTTTAATACCTTGCCTGCCTTATTTCCTTTTATTTCAGCAAAAAAAAACATTTCACAGCATACGACCTTTCAAACGGGGTGTTTCAAATCCCGCCGATCGTAGAAAAACATGCAAGAAGGTCAAACTTTCAGGCGTATCAGCACCATGGAGAAAAAAAGATATGCATAATTTGCTTGCAACAAAATGTTCCGCACTGCAAAAGCTATCGTTTGGTGCAAGAATATGGACAAAACTTTCCAATCCAGGTGTCTGATAGACTTTGAACTTGGTCAAAAGAGTGGTGGTTCTACAGGAGTTGCACCATAATTGGCTTGTGCTGTATCGAGACGCTATTGCAGATCTTTTTTCATATCTAATCAATATCCAAAACGATGCCTTATCCAAGGTAACCTCCCAACGCATTTGAGCCCAACTTTTATCTAGGTATTCCGCACTTCATATGCCGATTCAAATAGAAAAAGAAATACTACACCGTGCGTGCGTTACAACGTATGACTGTATATTTTCACCTTAGAACTATTAACATACATAATTTTTAGAAAAGAAATGCTCGTTAAGCTGTCAAAGAGAAAAGTGAAAAAATCTATTTCCTGTAAATGACCACTGAACTTGTAAAAAAGCAAAACTTTTCAAGAAGCGAATCAAAATCTTGCAATGCTACAGGCACCGCATCCTTAGACATAATCATATGACATAAATATTAGTGAGGTGCATATATGTTTGTTGCTGAATTAATAAAAGGGCAGAAACTATTACAAGGATGCATTATACCATTTATCTAGAGGGCATCCAATCGCGTGATGTTGCTCAAGTAGCGCTGCTCGCACCATGTCACAGATATTGTCACAATTGATAAATGCCTAGGCCTGTCGAATACGCATAGAGTTGCTTACGTAATCTATAAAGATCCCACACGTTTAGAGATGGAAGAACTGGATTATTACGGGATGGAACGAGTTCCTTTTCATCACGGGATTGCACGAGTTCGCTATCAGCAAGATATGACAAAATTTCGCAGTCATCTGTGAAACCACAAGAACAAAGTAAGAAAATCACTCGACCGGTTACCTAAATGAGCAAAATACTGGATAAGATGGAGACTACGATTGGATTCTCTGCTATCATCGGCGAAGAGCCGAAAGACAAGATTTCATCTTTTCTAAAGCATCGAAAGAAACAGATAGTTAATGGATTATGTTATACTACTTTCTTAACTGAGACAAGTCAAGCAATTCAACTAGACATCAGCTCTACGAACAACCTCTATCAGGTAATACGTACAGTTGTAACCAGACTGCGCGGTGACTGATTTCTTCGTACTCTAGAGACTTTCAAAGAACTGAAAAAGTCAGTAAAAGTTCCAGCTTTCTGTACATGTTTGTATCTTTGCACATTACAATGACTACTAATACACTTGAAATAATTCCGTGCTTGCTTGTTGAATGAAAGTAGGGAATGTAAAAAAAAAATACCAGTTTGATGTTGTGTTATTTTCCAAATCGACACAGGTATCTACAACTGAGCTAAGCACTCATGCTTAATCCACGATTTATTGCCAGTTTGTTGAGCTGTAAGGATGCAAATTTATTATACACTGTAAAGGAAAAATATCTAATTTTCTACTAAAGCCTGTCCTGAATCTAAGCCTGTAACCAAAATTCGAAATTTGTGTCCAAAAAAAACGCAGCGGCGTTTCTTTTGCGGCGACGCTACCCACCCCAAACCTCACAGACCGCAACGCCCAACATGCCTTCCACGCCGTGACATCTTTTTTCTGATACCCTTTTATCACCCTCAACCCTAAACACCTCAGCAGAGTAACATCCACCCATCCGACCAACACCAAAACACCTCTCCTTCTTCTCACCCCTCCAGGTCTATGTCAATTTCCTTATAAGTATCCGCGTCGCCCTCCACGTCAACAATTACACCCGAGGCTAGTACTTTTACTGCAATGCAAC
Source organism: Albugo candida (assembly GCA_905220665.1). Classification (NCBI taxonomy): domain Eukaryota; phylum Oomycota; class Peronosporomycetes; order Albuginales; family Albuginaceae; genus Albugo; species Albugo candida. The sequence goes on from CAJNAR010000175.1 coordinate 10,140, forward strand.
AATGAATTGACGACTCTGAAGAGAGCAATGAACTCTTCCGCGTAAACTTTAACGTCAGGCTCAAGTCTTACAGAGCTGCACAGACGCGTTCGGCAGAATACCTTGGCATCTGGCCAATCAATATTTCCACATTACAGGGATTTTTAAACGAACTTTGAGAAAAGGCATTGGGACCTTTTTTTGGCTTGGCGGTACTGAACAGCAACTCAAGTTGAACAATGCGTGAAGAGTTGCTCGAGCAAGCAGACATGGAGCAGTTGTTACATGTTAGACATAACAACAGGACCTATCAGGTTGAACGTCAGTGAAAAAGACTTGCTTTGAAAGCGGTAATTGCTAAAGGTTAAATTTTTGCTTTCCATAGATATAAGAAGCGCATCGCTCCATCTTTGGACGATCCCCAACGCCAGCCGGCAGCTTCACCTGTGCAAGTATGGATTGAATGTTGCAACAGCTACACAGTTTCCTTCATTCAGCGCCACTGTGTTAGCCCCACATCATACGGACAAGACTGGGAGCAGCTGCACAATCAGTTGTGACGGATGTTACGCATCACCTCTTGTCAAGGGTGGGGTACAATGTATGCGTCTTAGCATAGCAGTTGGCATATCCGGGCGTCGCAGATTTTCCGTGAACCGGTGCCGTTACAGGAAGCCGCAATTAAGCGACCCCCGCCAATCAAAATCATCCATCTGTTTTGGCATTCGCCAGGGGATGGAGATGCTTTTGTACAATCTGCACAACAGAATAACTCGGTTGCATTAGCAGCTCTTGATGAGTTCGGTGAGAAGTTAATGTGATCAAGTCCGTGATTACGGATTCTTTGTTGCGAATTGAGGCTCTAGAGCAGAGGATGGCCCGTCACCGTCGGATGATGGTGACATTCAACAATGCATTAACACCCGTTGAAACTGCCGAAAGTCAAGCAATTCTTCAAGACACCCCAAATCAAATAGATCTAGATCATGCAGAAAAAAAATGAGAACTGTGGTTTCTTATTCAAAGCCCAGTTCATAAAGATCAACTAGATTATTGTATCCTACACCACGCTTTAATCATCCTGGAAGTGGATATCCCTATTTACGGAAGAGATTGTGCATGTTGTAGTTTCTATATGGTTCAAGCATTGAGGAAATTGCCGTCGGTATATCTCGTGCCCCTGACTGAGCGTTCTGTGTAATTGTGCTGCATGCTTTTCTTAATCAATCCAAACATCACCTCAATGTATTGTAGAAAGGACAATACGCAGGCAAACATAAGGGTCTAATCCCATGCAGCCGCAGGTAATTAGGGAAGCTTGGGTGGCAATGAATCCGCGAGCCGTCAGGAACTTAGACAGAGTGCTTTTCTGGATGGTTGTGTACCTTGCCTGACTAAGGGCAAAGTTACGGCAGCAGTCCATGAACCTGCTCCGGTCAAATGTTCCCTCAGCCATGAAGGTATCCGAAAAACCATCACACCCGATGCCGCAGTGCAAGGATGTCCTTAGCATTCTGAGGAATTCGACTCGATAGAGCAGCTTTTGCCTCTACATGGTAATCAAAGCGTTAAATGTTGGAACAAAAGATCACGAGATGAAATACCCGCTATGATTACCTTCAAGGCATACCCTCGCTTTCTCAACATTCCGTGATTTTCAAATGCTCCTTCGTCCAAAAACGTCAAGGTAAAAATGCGTTCAATCAACAGAATTGATCTCACATTCGAAGCGCATGATATTGGATTGTTTAATACTGATTTCGCGGCGTTCCAGAACCTATCATGGACTTTTAGCTTTGCATAATACCACATCAAGATTGACACCAAATCAGCATTTCCCGTTATGTAACTTAAAGACTGACTTCATATGTGATGTTGAACTCTCGAAGAATTCGCCAAATCGTCTAGCACCTGATGTCTGTGTTCCACTTTACTTCGAATGAGTGCTTGTTCTCGTTCTAGTATGAAAGTGGGCTGCTGATTATATAACAACAGAACCATTCGCGCTTTTTCGCGTTATACTTTTGGTTTGGAACTTCTGTCAATTGACGTGCAACAGAGCCAGTCTTCTCGTATGCCTCGATCCAGGCGTTGATGGTAGACGGGGCTTTTCGGTAGACGGTAACAACCCTAGTCTTTGTAAATCCCAGGAATTACTAGGCATACAGAGCGTGTACCTTCGTGTTTTCCGAAGCTTGCTGACGTTCAATGGTGGATAGAAGCATACAGAATAAGCGCGTTCTCTTAATCTCTGGCAGAGATGCTGAGATGTGTCGCGGTGTGTAACGGTCGCGTAGCAAAGAAGGCGGTGAGGGGAGGCGGGTAAAGAGGGTGACAATTGCCAAAATAAAACGCAAAAAAAACGCAGAATTTGGATGTTCCTTGAAGTTGACAGTAAAAAAAAAATCAAATTTTAATTAGATATCAAATGAGCGCTATTATCATTAGTGTACCGTATTTCTTCGTATTGAAATCTATTCTTTCAAACTTCGGGCCTGTATATCTGGCTTTTGATACCCTTGAAAAGAGACAACACTCTCTTTAACCATCCCCCGAAAGCTGAGACTCATTTCTAGGCAGCTTGAGATCGATATCCACTTTCTCACCAAGCACAGGTAGCCAAATGGCGTCCTACATGCTTTTGGCTTTTTAAATCTGAAGCTATGTTATTTACCTTCTAGGATATTCATGAAGTCTTGGGGTAGTGTCTCCCTTTAAACGTACCATTCATATTCGTCATGATTTTAAGATCCTACATTACGATGTTCAGCGCTGCACTCCTTGTAATGTATCAATGCCTGGCATCAAGAACGTTATGTAGGCATTGTTCTCCAAAGCTTTCAGAGTTATCACATCATATTTCGAGAAAAGATTTTCACGCTTGCGTTATGATCGAAACAGGCACTCACTGGCATCTTGGACACTGATTCTCCTTCTCTCCTTCCCCAATATCTTCTTAATCTGTTCGTAAACTGGTAAGAAACAATATATTCACTCTTGTCCCTTTGGTTTTCTCGCCTTTTACGCATGAAAGTATGTCGTTATCAACTAAGTTGGACTCCACCGTCACCCGAGAATTAACCAATCTTCACTCTCAGTGCGGACAGGCATGTGTAATGTGATTATTTTTTTCAGCAGCCGTGATCTGGATAGTCTACTGACCCTTTCTCTTTGCTGACCTGCTAATTCCAAGTGATCAAGTTTCGCTGTTGGTCCAAGGCTTATTCAGAAACTTCCGTCAATTTTGTACGACTCTGATGATGAAGGAAAAGAGTTTCAAGCTTCAATTTCACAAAGCATTACGATTCTGTTTGTTCCTATGGTACAATTCAATATTTATTCAAAACTTAGCGTTTTAGCACTGTCATCATATCTATAAAATGGGGATTCTAACGATCGCAAACGTCTGGTGAATTCTGTTTTAGCGTATTGGTTAGAAGCATCCTGCCTGACAGCCTTAGTCATGCATTATCTTATAAACGACTTCCGAGTAGGTCTTCAAGCTTGTGATTTACCTAATAGACACCTTTAGGGATTGATGTTGCGAGGCACGTATCGTTCTTCCTAAAACGAGTTACGATCCGGTTGGTGAATTTAACTATAACAAATTATCATTATGTGCGGGAAATTCGGTGCGATCGGCGCGAGGTCATGATGTGTTGCCTGAAGGTAGCACCTTCAGGCAACATACATACGTGTCGGAAAGATCGTCCGACGCGTTGGTACTGTATAGGACAAAAATGTAATGGAAGAGTATGGGTAAGCTCTGAAATGACATTTGGGGATGAAGTAACCGTCATATTTCACGTGTATAATACATGAGGACGACTTGAATCCTTGGATTATGTGCTTGATGACGAAAAATAATATGCGGCTCGCTTTAGAATTCGCGCGAACACGAAATGCCGTTGAATATCACCATCGCAAATTAAGAAGAATGATATATACGCAAACTCATGTGGTTGGTGTTGAGATCTCGATATATATAGGTGTATAGGTGTAAACAGCTTAAGAGCTGCGAGTTGCTAGGATTGCTTTAAGAGCTACGGATGCAACAGATTTTCCTCTATCTTGCTAGTAAGAAGAAAGCACATATTTTATTCATTGTTCATGTTCGTCAAGTCCGATCAGGTCTTATCCGTATCTTCGATTGCAGGTATTAAATGTATCTGCCTATTCCCTGGTAAGAAAGCTTTCTTATGCGATTGTGTATCGGTGGAACGGCGCATCCACCCCTTTAGCACGCATCTTTTTTGCTGGGTCGTATCTCGGTCGTATGTCGGTCGTATCTCGTTCAATTGTTTCCAGAACGATTCTGCTTGGTTAATATTACAAAATTTGATGATCTTTTGCCAGAGCACAAAATACTGCGTTTTATTTGAGATCGGCACAATCGAGTGCCACTTTCCATCTTTTGATTTCATTGGTTGATATAGATTACTCACGGAACAACAAACGATCAGTAGTGTTTCTTTTTTTCGCACGTAGAAAATTCAGAATGGGAGTGATCAACAATTGCTTCAGAAAAGATTTTTACGGCACAGTACTTCTTTCTACGAAGTGACTGGTCTTAATGGGATCACTAAGAAATTCTCCTACCGAAAGATTGAATTACTCACTCACTATCAAATTGCCTTATCATGGTGCATCCTTTTTGGCTTCTTTTTATTGTTGTGTGGCTTCTAAACATGGTTTCTGATGCCAAGGATTCTGTTATAATCACCGCAACATTTTCTCCCAAACGTAATCTAGGCGAGTGTCAATTCTGCCTGACAAACATTGCCGGAGTGGATCGTCTTTCGCTTGCATCTATCACTGCAAACTACTCCAACCCATCGTCGACCATAGCAATATTTAAAGCCTTTGGTTGGGATTCTTCTTTTCTAAGAGCAGGAATTGACTGCCAGGGTAAGTCTTATTGCGGCTTCGTCACAATGACAGGTCTTGGGCATGCGGATATCACGCCATCTTCCTGGAATAAGAATGGTCGCGCAAAACGAAAGTCGGTACCACTGTGCGTTCTCACAGATGTGCAAACGACTTCTGAATGCGGCATCTGTCTTAAAATGGCAAGCGGCTCTAATATGATACAAAAATTTCATCTGGTAACAAATGATGGAAGGAAATACTATTTGCATGTTCTATACACAATGCATAGCAACATCTTTGATCCGTGTTCATCCTCGGGTATGTGTAGCGGACTCAAATATGAATTTGGTGATGGTACTTGTGTAAATCTTGTAAACAAATTATCCAAGTATAATTTTTATTCAGTCGAGGTTGATCCTCTAGGTAATCCCAATCCAGATCAGGCTAATATGCTTAACGCGATCAGAGCGATTTATGAGACCACACTATTCACGTCATCATGCTATAAGACTTCCGCAGCCCTCGGCCGAAGGAAAGAATGCGTTCGTTGCATGGCTCTGTACTCGGAAGGGATGGCAGTACTGCTCAGTGATACCACCACCGCGCATGTAGCTGACCAACACAATATAGAAACTGAGCAAATCGTTTTCCTTATATCAAATGGTTCTCGACGCTTTATCAAACATTGTCAACAGCTTTGCGGATCGATAGATACGGAAACAAAAGGATTATGTTTGGATGCCTCTAAGACCAGCATTAGCTATTCACCGACCCTCGGTAAGATTTACTACAATATGGCAGTAAGAGATCCTTGGAACAATCAAATACTTCGAGATAAATTGCCTCTATCACAGCCTTCAAATTGCATGTGGGTAGAACACGAATTGAGCTATGACGAAATGTGTCAGACTTGCTTGGAAGGTAAAGCTGGATTTTCTGTAAAGAGGTTGTCACAGATTGATTTTTTGGTTTCATCGGTTGATAACATCCCAACGTACAGCATCTCTGGATGCATATCTTCCATTTCTTTGGCGGGTCAAAAGCGTTGCAAAAGAATGATCAGTGTTCCGAATCAATTTTGTAACTTGTACAACTTACAATCTCCTGAGCTTGATGGTGGTTCGATCCCGGGATCATCTCAAAACGACGCATTTCGTATTACCACAATAGGACGGCCAGAAAAGTCAGATTCGAAATGCTTTATTTGTCTCACGTTATGGCTGGATATTTTGATCACAGATTTAAAATATTTCTTGATGGTAGGGGCTCCAAAAAGCCCTGATTGTTTTGAAGAGTGTGGATATATAAAAATGGCTCAATGGCAGGCGTTGGATGTTTCTTTGATTCGACCGATGTCACCGAATTCAATCAAAGCAAGGTTTGGTATCATGGAGAGATACTCGTTTCCCTATGAATTGATCCTTTCAGATGCAAATATTCTCGAATAGGCGTATACGCATTTGAAGACCGCTCTATCAGCTACGGTTCCATTAGGTTCTATATAGTATTCTATCGCTAACGAGCACAACTTGGAAAAACTTTTTACCATCTTGCAAGATCTATCACTTGCACAACAGAGAGATGTTTATAGTGATATTTTTGTTTGCATACCATGTGTGACATACAACAAAACCAAAAATCAATATGGCAAGCAATCTTCTGTTTCCATCGAGTCTGCTCACGATCTTTCGCATCTACCAATCCCACTTGGAAGCTTCGTCCATTAGTCAACAGCAGGTACCCGCTGTCTCAAGCGGGTCGCACCGTATCCAATTCCATTTCGTTTGCTCGTATCAAGAGCTTCTTTTATCGGTTTTGGCGCACGGTTTGAATCACTTCTTAACAAGAGCGACTTAAATGTTTTGGTAACATCTCAGATCCGTTCCATTCTGAAAAGTACTCATTTTTTTGCTCATTATTTTCATTTATTGTTAGAGTGGCTGCTATCTTGTATATATCTTCACAGCGATAATTGTTCCAAACCCATTTTCAAATGTCTTAATGACCCTCAGCGTAGTATAATAAAAAAAAAACTCTACTTGTAGCAAACGCACTCTTCCACATCCCAGAGAGCTGATTTTGCATTCATGACACGCTGCATGATTATTATCTTAGAAGCTGTCACTGAGAAATGGCCAGATAGCGTTAAAACATAGTAAGGTCGTGAGAATTTCTATAGAGAGATCAACGCAGTAAGTATCAGTGCTCAAATTAACTTAAAATGATTAGTCAGCAATGTGCAGTCCGGAGCTTAAAATGTCTGTTTTATAACGCGCTGACTGGATGACATCCATATCTTGACATCCGGTAAGGTCAGCGTGAATATCTTATCTTCTCTATCGACCTCAGTCTCTTTTTAGTGTGTTTTACAAGTTCTCCAATTGAAATCTCCTAGTCAAGAAGAGTACAACTAGACGGAAGCTTCGGTGTGCAGCATTCAGCAATTCATTTATACATTTCATGAGTTTTGAAAGACATGAAGTTGACGCGTGGCTGGAAGGACTAACAAGTAACTCTTTATCACCAGTATCGAGCTTACTTATGTCGAGATGTCGTTAACATCGCCAAATTTGCTGATGTAGTGACCATGCGTGTGTACTGAATGGATCGGTCAGCCGTCAATAACCACGTACGTAGCATGCTATCTACGCACTCAACCAAGTAAAGACGATTTGACCGAATGAAACTTTTTGGAACGGCATTCTCATTATAATTGCCTGAGGGATGGTGAGTCCACCTTTAATCATCTGGACAACATTGTCGCCGTCATATACCCAGACGACATTCATGCCATGCTGAAATGTGGCAGTGGGCAGCCTAACCCGGACGATATTGATACCAGAACTCTGAGGTGAAGCACGAGAATCTTCGTCAATTTCGTCTACGGTGGGTGTATCTTGTACAACTACGCTCACAATAGTGCAGATCTTCTATATAAACTTCATCAATATCAGTCATTGACCAAGGCTCCATTCACAGCTCGTTTTATGTTGCGACGGCCATATGTATGCGCTATCAGCATTGAATGCTTCAATTCGATATTTGAAATATAAGAGCACCTCCTTGAAGCGGAAAGTATATACTCTAAACCTTATGGAAGAAAATTTGCGTTGTTGTCTTTCATTTGAATGAACTAACCTTCTCGAGACTCTCATCCTCCGATTCATATTTTGTTTTCTGTATTCCATCAATCCTCTCATTCACATTCTCTTTGATTTCTTAAAAAACACGATCACTTGTTTGATTTGATCACAAGCAGAATTTCTCACGTGCTCTTCCAGCGAATGCGCGCTCATTGGGTTCGCATTTGACAAGTCAGAGATCGATACTTAGTCGCTTTAGGAATGACGCCCTAGAATGAGGTTTGGCATACCATTGCGATGTTTCCTCCCCAATAATTCAATTTTTTGCTTCGTCGACGTCTCACGCGAAGCCGTTGCCAATTTTTGAAAAGGTGTATGAGTGGTTTTCATTTGCAAAGAATGCTCTAAATCGTCTGGCTTGAATGTGTGCCTTAAAATAGTCCGTAGCTGCTTGAACTTCAGATTAACACCTTCTTTTCACTATCACCATTGCAGTCCTACTGTTGTGTGTTTCTTCTACGACCGACAAAACAAGTCTCAAGAATAACATGCACAGGTGAAAGGAAACGAAATGCATATTGCAATAGAAAAAGAGATTCTCAATTTCTTGTCTCTTCTAGAGTTTCGACTATCAATCTAAGTAATCATACAAGATGTTGGCTTTACTTGTTCAAATCACAACCAGTAGTCAATCTGATGAAAAATTCTGTGCTCTCACGCTTCCGATTCCGTTTTTCTCAACGTGTTTGCCACATATTCTACCTGTACCTGCCGAAGGTACCGATTGTATGGAAACTGCGGACCGTATCTCACCATACCTATGCATGTCTCACAGCTTGGAAAAGACTCGGAAGGGACCATCCATACATATCGCTTTATCACAGATATGAGCACAACTTGCGCTTGCGCGTCAGACAGATAAAGCATTCATAAAATGCTTTTTCTGTCCCCGCGGCATCCCACTTCACCACCATGACCTTCGCAAAATTCATTATATTCGGTTCACTTGTACCGCCGACTGATGAGCCTGGTCTATCTCCTTCCAAATCCTGATTCAAATCGAAACCGGTCGTTATACCACCTCGTTCATTATGGCACATGAGATCGGGCATAAGTTGAACATCTTTGCAGGCTGGAGTCTCAAAAAAACATTTCAACTTGTCAGCAGCTGCTGGGTCTGTCTGGAGTAAGATCAAATAGGTAAGTTGCGAAATTTTTCAATTTTCTGCGCCTTGAAAACATTCAAGACAATTTGGTCCTTCCACAGATGATGAGTGCTCTACTATAAAACAGCTAAGACCAAGGTGCGATATGTAATTTTTATGTTGTGCCGCAGCTATTCGTTCCATCCAGGTGAAAACATTATTCGGAAACGACGAAATCGTTACATAAAAGGTTTCTGACATGCAATCGGATACGGTAATGACGGTACCACACGAAACGGAGCATATCTTCAAGTCCACGATTTCGTTTGTATATAAAGACACAATAAAAATAAAATTTCCTACTGGCCTCAAATTCTTTGACCTTGTCCAACACAACCATGCCTTTAAAGGCGCTAGACAAGCAACTCCAGCATAGTCTACCATGAGTAGGTGTAAGTGCTCGAGTCGTCGACAGGCAGCTGGGTGTCAATGTCAAAAACTCAAGTTTTTCAGCAAAAACATCCTGACCTTATACCTTATCTGATAGCGTAGCGGTTGTGCCAGAGCAGACACTTGGCTTTACACACGCGTTTTTGACTGTATGAGAATCCGAAGAACGTATTACATAGAGAACACTCCGCTTGACATGATCTATAACATATCTTTCCATGCTCCCGGATTCGCTCTTTGAAAGTATACATGCTTCACATAAAAAAGAAAACGATAAATTGTGTCTATACGCGCATAATTGCTTGCCTTCTTTTCTTTTCCTTTTTGCGAATGACTGATCAGCTTGATTGACGTGAAGTGGAAAGTAATTTTGATTTGTCGGTGGTAAACCACCCGTGATTGCCCAGTATCGCTGCTCGCTGCCGTACTATCTCCCAGCTCGTGTTTTTCTTGCGACGGTTGGAAATGCCCCGGTGATGCCTTCGATAGCAATCATTTCCAGGTCCGATACAATTGTCGGGCTCACAGAAAGCTTTGCACCGAAGCACTTGATCAGTTTTGCTCGAAGATAATTTGGCATCCCCACAACCCAGTACTCTATACTGCTGCCTCGTTGTCTTTCGATTTCGTTTACTTCTTCTACGTGAATAGCTCCTGCGCGCTCCAACAAGCACTTTTGACATGTTTCATGTACTACAGTTGGCACACTCCGTCCAATCTCTCAGCACAACACCCAAAATGCCAAAAGACTACGAGGATACTGCGGAACAAATTCGCTCTCATCCTGGTATCGAGCAATGAAATGTGGAAGGTCTTGCCACCTTAGGTACTTTAATATTCAATAGAGCTCGTACCGCTTTTTTTGGTTCTTAGTATCACACTGTCAATCTACGGTTCATCAGCGCATACGCTTGCAGCTTTAAGATGAAAAATGCATGCGCGTGAATGCCAACCGTTGATACCGGAAACAACACAACGCCCTGCAATTATTAATTTCGAAACGAATATTCATCACATTTTACGAACTCATAAATCATCTTTTCGATCCGACACGTTGCAATGCTATGATACGCGAGCTCGATTTGTATCCGTCACAGCCTTTTTTACGATCTGATACAATGATCATTATCAAATTCGAATTGAAAACATATGTCGACAGATATAATCAGATCAAAGTCAGCAAAAAGCTCGCTGAAGCTATTCAAACGTTTTATTTTCCCTTTGGTCAAGATGCTGTGCAACTACTGTCCGCACATCATCGTATGCGATCAGTAGGACATCAAGATGATCGTAACGGAAGGAATCGTTGGCGTCAGGACTCGATTTTGGTATCAATCACGCGATTGTATCTGGCCGAAGGTGACTATGCTTCTGCTCTCAAGCGAATGAATGAGAATATCAGGCAAAAAAAGGTAAAACGGGAAGAGAGATCTCGTGAAGAAAGTAATACATTGCATCAAAGGTACACTTTCGTTTATTTGGTGATCTTTCTGGATTCCAAGCTCGAAGTGGGCATTATTTGCATGCATACGATCAGTGGAAAGAACTCAAGCGCAGTTTGGATATGCAATGGATAAGTTCAATGCAATACATTATCGTGGATTTGTTAATTGGCTGTCTCACTTTCCATAATATGGATCCAGACATGCTCAACACGGGAGACTTTCTAAAACAAATTCAAAGTTTGCTCCAAGATCTAAGATATGTGACTATAGAAATCACTGTATCAATTGCGCAAAGATTGTGACACGAAGCCATGAAAATCAAGTTCGATGTCGGCATCGTAGAAGAAAAGAGCATTAGCTGTTAATATCGTTGCCTTCATTACAAGTCTAAATTGCAGAAAGAGAACATTGTTGAGTGGGATCGTCTCATAAGCATTCTAGAACTACTAAAGACCTGTCATTTCCAAAGAGAAGCAAAACTGAGCGCTATAAGCCGTATCGGTAAGGATGAGTTGAGCCCTTTCCGGGATATTAGCGAAGCACGCAGCACTCCAAACCAGGCAAAATAGATTACATTCTGGATGGGTCAATTTAATTTAGAATTTTGCACAAGGCAACTGTAGTCTGGATCATGTGGATCATGTTGCCAGACTACTAGCACGTCGAGGCTATCTGGCCACCATCCCGATGTCATCTATCTACCTTGGATCAACTTCGTAGATTCAAGTGCGCACGCAGCGGCAAAAGAATATGAGAAACAAAAACAATATCAACAAATCTCATTCACAAACTCGAGAACGAAGTATTGACGAGGAAGGAATTCGTTCAAACTGGAAAGAGCATAATTGGCTTTACAGCTGCGAGACAGCGACCTTATTAGACAATTATTATTGGATTTATGCCAGTCTGATTCTCGGAAAATTATCGTCACACAACCGTGATCATTTGCAACCAATTGCTCCGCATAACGTACACGTTGTCACCAATGACCGTGGCCGTGATCACACGCTTCAGTTTTAGGATAGTGTAGCCATGGAAATAACGACTTGGGATGTTTCGGAAGGCTCGAATAAGTTATCGAATTACCCAATCGAGTGGTGGTGGTACAATCTGTGGTAAATATAGAAGAAAGAACATGATATGAGAAGCAACAAACATATTTTCCCCCTTACGATCAGTTGATTGAAAAAGACCACTTCCGTATTCACGAGTTTCACATATGCACAAATCAGACACTCAAATCAAGTGGTGCAAAGCCACGAAAAAAGGCGTCTTGGCTCTGTATCTCAAAATCTTTAGCGAGTACGTTTTTTTCCAGAAGCTCCAACCTTCGCAGAGATCAAAAGAAGGGCTGGAACTCATAGGGGTGACAATTATCGCTGATATCCTCTGTGCTTCTAGCAGATCCTCTTCTACTATTGCTTGGGGTCTGCTATGACCTACTATTCGAAAAAATGTAAAGTTCGTGTATTTAGATCTTCTATCGGCTAGTAACATTAGACACGATAAAAGATACGCGTAACACACATCAATCGCACATAGACAAGAATACGCTCATGTGATTGTTTTTTGCAGCATTTGTACGAGAGAGTACATAGTAGCGGTTTATTTGCAGCGTTCAAACGCAGGAATCAATTCAGACGCTTCCATAATGGCAACTTCAACGTGAAACAAATATGTTGCTTGGTTGCTAAGATTTGCGAGCACTTCACTGTGCTCGTGTTTGATTTCGCAGAGGTGATTTTTTCTTTATTGTTGTATTTCTTGTAGATATCCCACCACAACTCACATCAAACTTGGCAAATACTAATGCCGCCGGTGATAGAAGGCTAATGCGGTGGAATCCTATTGATGAGCCTTAAAGAGATCGTGACGTTATAATTTACAGACGCAATAAGCGGTGAAAACTCGATCAAGAGTGATGCTACATATACAGCCTGAAAAGACCAAATTCTCCTCTCACTAAGCTGTTAAGTCGGACTTGTGGAGCTGGGGTGTGTGCCTACCAGCCAATGAGTTCTAATCTTGGCATTCCGCTCATTACCTAACAATGTATCAACATTCATTTGTTCGGTCAAATGGTCATAGAACGCTTCTTTTATTCAAGAAACTCCCAAGCCACAATTGAAAGCTGTTTACACGCTCGCGATAAGGCTTTGAAGAAAAAGAAGAGTCCGTGCACTTGTTGGAGCTTGTTCAGGACCTTTGAAAACGTTAAACACAATGAGAATTTGAGATCATCACAAATAAATATATTAGTATATCTGGGCGCGCACTTCTATATTCGTGCAAAAATGGGGGGAATTTCCACAGTATTTGTCGACACTGGAGGAGGCTGAAGCTTTTGTGCGGAGTCATTTGAAGCATTTACAGCTGTACGTTCAATCCTTCGTCGCTATATGCTTCATGCTATCCTATCATCCTCACTACGTATAAATGCCAACAACAACAACAAAAGACAGAAACCGTTTCGAGTATTTTCGTAGCATCGTACAAGCTATCGAGCAACTCATACTGTTACCTCAAAGCTAGACTCACTAAACATTTTCGTTGTCATCGATGTTTGCTTTCGTATTCGTTATCGTCTGCACAGTCTCTTCCCTCACTGGTGGTCAAAATCCTTCGGATAGATTAATTTTTTTCCGACTTATAGAAATTCGTTCTTGCTGTTGTATCGACAAAACAAAGCGAATGTCAATTTTCGACTGTATCCCAACAGATCTATGTGTTTAGTTCATCTATGTGCATATTGTACACTTGGACGAAATCTCGATAAGCGGTGTAAATGTCGACAGCTTCGAAGCCTTTGATGTCGATTCTCTGTACATTGAGGTGATTTTTCGCTTCGTATGGAATTTCTAATGTCGCGAGATCGATGTGTTTCCAAACACATTCATGATGATAGATGTATACACGTAAAGAACGAATTATGACGGAAAGTAAGTTCCAGCGACTTGAGAGGGGTAGCTCTTCCAAGAAGTAAAATGAGCTGCTGAGGGAATAGCCCGGTGGAAATTTAAAATGTCAATTGACCCGCACATAAAATGCTAGCCGCGTCACGTTTCAGATCAAAATATGTCGAGATCACGTGTTTCACTGACACACACTTTGTATCCTCTTCCATGATATCGCTTCTGAATGCTTTTAAGACCAGTAAATACTCAGATGGAAACCGACAAAAACGTGCGCGACCTCGTCAAGAGCACGAAGCGCAGCGGGGTGTTCCGAGTGCGTGAATCACGTGCTGAGTCTCTTTTGAAAGATTTAGTGGCGCTTGTGTACTACTGCGCGGCTCCGGTCGATTCGACTCGAGCTCGTGTAGACGCTGTTGTAACTGAGTGACCATATTCTGATTCTTGGAGGACGCTCTGAGACGTTGGAGCTCACTTGCCTGAATATGTAGTATACAGATAGACGCTTTGGACCTCAACGTATTGCCAACAAGTACATATGTTTAAAGACCTGTGCAGCTCGATCAGCTTGAAGCAGTCCATTAGAAAGCATTGTGTATGAGATAATGGTGCCAAAAGAAAGTCAGATCTCGTTCGTACTCAGCTTTGTAAATGCTAGAGATCATGAAAAAATCAAACCGAACGCAAGTACAATTGTCTTTACTTCCACGATTGCGTGAAGGCTGATAGAGTATTGCACACAATAGTGCGCTGCATGATCAGTCTGCAATGTCCAATACTTTGGCGGTGGTCCCTCTCTTCGTAAACTTTGGTCAGCTCGCTGCAGTACTTCCAGACTGATCTTCCATTCCAAACCTTATGCAATACATTTTTTGCCAAGTATTGAAGGTTCCCACGATATGGCGAATCTGACGGAAATAAGTTATCCGCACTAGGTCTTACTGTCCAGTCGCATTCGTTTTGCTGTCGATTCCAACATACATGTCCAGATAAGTTAATCTCCTCAAGCCAGGAACCTGCAATTTGATAAATTTCCACGTGGATTCCGCGTTCACAATACTTCCTCGGACACAACTAGCCGGCGTCTTGGACGTGTGGAATATCCCAAACATGTCTTCCTCCTTATCTAAAATTGAACTTGAACCCACAGCACCGGCAGTAGTTTCGATCTTCAAAGGTCGGAACACGCGCAAATTCAACGGTCCGATCACCCGATAGAAATCCACCGCCGATAATGTGCGGCAATGTTTAGTGAATGGACGTGCCGTCTTCGAAAGTCATACGAATAGGACCTTTGGTGGCTTGTATCACACATTCGACTTTATCCTGCCAGTAGCAGCCCAGAGAATGTGACCATCGATCGTAAAGATGGATCCAACCAGTTTAAAATTACTGGCGGAAGGAAGGTGGCTTGTATTTTTGCATGCGCCATCTGTCCTATCTTTCAAATCTTTCGGTATGTTTTGTCCAAAGTTGGCTTTAAGGGTTTGAGCTGTCCTAAACCATGATGAAGGCCGGCAAATACAATCACGTGCTTGAGCCGTTCTAATGGATTAGTTTTCTTTGTTGCTTCTTTTGAGTAATGTAGGAGCATCGAGGAAGAGATCAATGATGCATTATAACTTGGTACTTGGATCAGAGATTCGAACGGGAAGAGATAAATTCACTGCGGGTTTCCACTCCAAAATCTTCGTACCTGCTGACTTGATGACGTCTTAGAGATCACCACTTTGCTTTCTTGCAACTTGCTTGTGGATGAGTTTGAGAACGCCGGTCGGAAGCTTTTCCATACTGTCTAGATATGTTCTAATATGGCATTTTGCGTTTCGTTTGTGCAATTCTGAAATTGTCTCCTCGGCTTGTTGTCGCCGACATCACACTCCGCGTCACTATAATTTTTTCTGTCGCACTTTAACCATTCTCCAAAAGACCGTCACGGCCACATAGAGCGACTTGAGAGACGTATAAGCGCAGTAGCACCCAACATGCAAGCAGGTCTGTAGAATATCCTCTTTGGTAGAAGAAGGAAGCCATACTTTAATGTCAATGTCGGTGACAAACGTGCAAAGCGTGCGCCCCAACTCGACAAGTTCCAGATGCCATCCACTGAGCGATATAATCGCACGAACGATATCCCAGCAACCAGATTTGACAGTGGGCGAAGTACTAATGCGTCCCGAGGCTTACCGAGCCAACATTGAAAGACAACGAACACCAACATGACCAAGAGCGACGATGCTGATGCTAAATCGCTTCGTAAAAAGACATTCTTCGCCATGAAAACACTCAGCGCTGCTCGATGAAAATCTGGCTTCAATAGCTCAAAGCTACTCGCTGATCACCCAACCTCCTTCATACCAGATCCTAAAGCTACGCTTCTCGTGCTGTTCCTGCTAAAAAGCGTACTTTTATTATCAAGTACTTGGTATTTTTTTTAGTGAAAACTACTTGTAATTGTCATAACATAGTCTGTCATGATAACGTACGGTGTAAAGGATATGAGGACTAAGTGCGGGTTTTGGTACTACTGTATTGCAATCAAACTAGCTTAATGGTTTGGCTACAGCATACTTATAGGGGTCTTTTAGCGTCGATGAGAACAAGCTACTACATTTGCAGTGATCAAAGAAATGAAATCATGATTTCAACTTTCTGGCAGCAAACCATTATATAATATAAGATATGCAATTAGCTCGACAACGCCATTGCATTAAGAATCCGTGTTTGCATTTGTCTAAGCAAGTGCTTCTAACCAATTCTAATGAGGAGAGTGAGCTTTCACCAGAGCGTGTTGCTATGTCTCAGAAAAGACACTGATTTTGTGAGACACAACAGGTATTGTGTTTGGGACAAAGAAAAAGTTAAATTCTCGAAAATCTTGTTTTTTAAGTTTCCTTTCCCTCTTTTTATTAAACGACAACATGTATTGGATGAAATGGTGTGCGATTCAATCATGTTCAATTTCTCCAACATAAGTGCTTCAATTGTTTCCGTTAATAAGGCCCACCGGGACCAGGGAAGAAAGGTAATTTTCGCCTAGCAATATCTGGGTTGTTTGCTTGAGCCCTGTTTTCTTCGGGAGCTATATCCGATGATTGACCGTAACACAAGCTTGCGTGGATTCCAATGCAGATCGCAAGAAACAATTCTTTCTTCATTGGTGCGTTCGAAAAGTGTCTTCAAAGGGTGTTTCTTCGTGCTGTGGCAACCTCAAATGCCCTCCTAGCTAGTTAAAAAGCACAGATAATGGATAGGAGATGCGTGATGGCTTTTCCCCTATATGATTAGGGCAGTGATACTTTTTTTTACCAAATTGCGTGATAAGATTCAACAAGTCCAAGTCGACTCGTTCAGTGTAAACATAAATGAATCCTCTCTTAACGTACGAAAGGAGTCGTGTCCTTATTATGCATGCACAAACATGTGGGATCACGTCGTTGGGCCATTCAACAAACAGTCAAAATGCGGGAAGGGCCACTGTGAATATGAAAATTTGTACACCTAGCCCATAAGAGGACTGAGGGACTTTCCTTTTCCCGCTCTCTTTCATGTCGACCGCACAATATACTCTATATTAAACACACACGGTGGTTTCCCGGTAGGAAGATAATTTGCCCTAATTTGCAGCGCGGCCCATTGGCACATCCATTCGGACCAGCATCAACAGAGTAATACGCCCCAGTCAGCTTGATCGCGCTATTACGAAGAGTTTATGTGACCGGAAAACAAGGTTTCGGGTATGTATGAAAGCTCTGTGAAGGAAAAAATCTTAGCAATTGGCGGTTTTTATGTTCGCTAAGAATGATAATGAGATCATCCCATGAATACGAGACTACACACATGAACACATCAATTTGGTCGGTCGCGCTATCATCTACATCCTTTCCAACCTATTCGTGCGTGTAAAATGAATGATTGCGCCGTTGATTGGTGCCAAATTTTAGTTCTTGTATGATAGTACAAGGTACAAAAGGAAGTTACAATCAAGATACACAATACAAAGTTGAAAGCTGAACAAAGTTCTTTTGACTTTTCGAGTTATCGAAAAACTTTCAAGGCGATTTCAAGGAGTGTTTGAGAGATTAAATGCTTCGGATGCCATCAATTCACCAAACCTACTGTCTTCCTGGAACTTCATGCTTCGGCATATATAGTTTGATCAGCCGTGCTTTGATTCAGATCAATAGAAGTGCAGGTTACGCGGATATCAACAGTATTGACTTAGCAATCTATGGACTGGTCAGTGGGACGCATCAAGGTGCTCACGCGTATTTCTTGACCAATCTACCGAGGACGGCATTGTAGTAGCGATCTTAGTTTTCCTCCAAGAGTACCTTGAAAATCGGCTTTCTGTACCGCATTCGTAAGAGATTATACAAAGTATCCTTTGCAGCATGAGAGGCAGAACGCTTCCACAACCGTGTGCTCGATTGCATCATAGAGAAATGTAGAATTTGGACGAAAACTGTATGGCTGTATAGAGATAAAAAGCTTACTGAAAACAGCTCTATTCGAACTTTTGAAACGGAAGCCCATTCGAGCACACTACAGCGGCACGGCGTACTATGCTCAAGGATCGTGTAGTTACCAAGCGAATTGTTGAGATATAAGTACAGTTAAGAATTTTTGACGCGATATACTCTTGAAAACACATCTGGTGGCGGTCTTAGAACCTGTAATTCATTTTTTGACGATCTAACACCGGAGAAAGCATAAGGAAGCTGGCTAATCTGGAGTTGAGTTTGTTAGAGCGCTGCAGATATTAATGTGCAGCTCTGAGCTCTGATAATATGCTGGGCACGCAATATTGCATTTCCTGAAACTACCGCAATACCTGGACTATAAGACACAGGACAACCCCACGCTCATGTGCTTTCGCTTGCATGTTCGCTTCGTATGATCTTATAGAGGTACATGGAGCAATTACTATTTTTGCTGAAATATAGTAATAGAAAAAAACTTTCTCCAGCTATGTCAAATCGATTAGCATTGTAAACAAGCGTGTTAGAAGCTGCATACGACGTGGTGAGGTGTGACACATCCATCGCTGTGAAAAGATTAGGTGATCACGTCACAAGGAAAGAGAATCCAATCAACCCTTCGATAGAGTGAACAGATATGCGATGTTTTTTCAAAATAACGCATCAGCTCGTATGCTAGCTAGGCTTATGCTTTCTCTACATCTATGGACGAGTAGCTTTATATGAAAACTTGTCAGAGATTTATAGTGACGTATCGGTGTAAACCGTCAATCTAGATTGTTGGAGAAACAAACAGCTACAGTGTATATATATTTGTATACAAGTGTATAGTTAACGATGTAACTTGTACCTGTGCCCTTCATTACAGTCGCTTTACTATTACGCGACGATAAAATCGAAGGCTATTTTATCAGCTTACGGCCACACTGCCCGCTGTAGTAAAGTATAGTTCTAAGCGGATAAAGCCATGTAGATCCATTCTAGCACGTCTAACACATACATAGAACAAGAGAAATGAAATCAGCAGAATAGCTTTACAGTACAATATTTTACAAGCGTGGCCGCAATGGTACCATTTTAATGATTTGGCAGAGGAATTAATTCAAAGTGATCGGAAAGAGACAATACTCATAAGAGCGGAAATACAATCGACATCATCTGTCAGATCGTACATCTCCTTAGCAGTAAGCTTCGAAGTAGGCTGAACAAGCTTTGGAGACAATATTCGTACGATGTGTTTCCTTGTAAAGAGAGTGTTGGTTGCCAAGTATACTGCTCGACTCAGCCAAAAGACATTGGATCTATGTATGGGTCGACAGCGAGCTCATCTGATTCCATAGTCAATCGCTGTTTTGATCGCTTTTGCCGCCGTCGATAAGTTAATTCGCATGGAAGATACGCACGCCGCTGTATGATTCATCTAAATCTGGTGCGATCTCAGTACACACTCTCAAGCTCATAAGCCTAAGCTCCATTCCCTGTGGCTTGCAAGCGACCATACGGTGGGCTTGCTCGAGACGTAAAAATTCAAGCCAGAGGCCACTACCAAGATAACATTCACAGCGATTTTCACAACGGTATTGATAAAGCAAAAGGTTCCGTTTCTTCGAGTAATTGCAGGAGTACTTGCTTGTCGTTGCTAAAAAGACATTCGGGTGGCGATGTGTTTGATCAAAACAGAATGAGCTTCATTATACATTTCGGCAGCTATCCAGTGACCAATTTCCAATAATATGCATTTTTGTATCGCTCAAGTCGATTCAATCCAATGCACAGGTATCTTCAGTTTCCGCATCAGATTTTCCAATTGTTCCTCAGCCATTTGCGCTATATCGCACGAATGTCGAAGCAATACAACTCGGCAAGTGGTTTCACGTTCTACAGATTAGAGTTGTTCAATGTCACGTACAAGCCACAACTCATTTCCTTCGAGTTGCAAGATTAAATTCTAATACAAATGGAATTCCCACGCATAATTGAGTTGGTACTCGAGCGTACGTAAGATACTGTTCAGATGCCAACTCATTTCATAATCAAGGTAGGCGGAAGTGCCACGTAAAAGTCCAGTTGGTGATAGTACATTACACAACGCAACAGGTTGTTCGGCATACAGCTTCTATTCATCCGCCAATTCTCTTGACTCCACAAAGCCTGTACAACTTTCCATAGTACTACGATATGACGCTCCACTTTAGACTGTGTGAGTCTCTGTCATGATCGATGAATGTGCAGTACTGCTGTAGAGCGTGCGTGGCACCAATTCTTGAAGCTATTTGAAACTGCGGACTTGGACACTTGTCATTTCTGTGGTCCAAGTTGTTGGTGTCGCCATTTTGTAATGCTGACGCAGTAGCGCTCGAAAAAGCAGTACATTCGTAGTGCAGCTCAATTGAATCACGCAATCTGTCACATCTCGCGGTATTAAAACTGTTTTTTGATTAATTTGCGAAAAGAGTGCGATCGACACAATTGCATACGACGGATTGGATTCAAATGTGTTGGGGAATGCGATCAGTTTGCGACAATATGCCACTTCACCTCGAGATCCCCACGAACAGCGGAAGGAACGAGCCATAAAGAGTCCACCATCCCACTCATATGCGGGTGATAGCTATTCTGGCACAAGTTGTCTGGATTCAAAATTCAATCCCCAAGGTTTGTACTCGTGACGTGCTCCTATGCTTTCGGTTTCGCAGGAGATAAACTCGACCATCCTAGCGGAGTCAGAATCTTCATCCTCGGGCTCAAGATGACTGCAGGATTCTCTCGAGGTATTTCACTTGGTCGTGCCTTGTTCCAAAAATGTTTTGGGATCAGTACTCTGAAAGGAGTCCGTTTGCATGGGCTGACGGACAGACATATCCATCATAAACTTTTTTATTGTTGTCTGATGCTGTTCAATCCGCGTTGTATGCTTCTCCGTACGAAAGAGACGCCTTATTGGTGGAATGGCAAGTTTGAGTCGCTTTTGTGGAAAGCCGACAGAGGAAGCCATAGAATGATCATTGCAATTTCCAAAGGCTTCTCACAATATTTCGGCGAATCCTCTCTTGTCTGATCGCTACCTTCATCCATTACTGTCTCTTCTTCCTTGTCTTTGATTCCATACCGAATGAAATGCTCTACTCGGAAACGCAATATTCCAACTTTGTACAATAAACTTTGCATCCATTTCGTTTGTCCGTTGTACTACGCGTTCTTCGTATCGTTTTACCGAAGTCGGGTCCTTCACCTTCGGTGGAAAAGGTCCCCAATCGCACGCTTATTCATCCACTTGAGGGGTGGATGCTTCTCCTCATTATCTTTGCACATCATAACCTCTTCTTCTCGAATATCCCATGTTCATCGAGATTCAGGTTCCGAATGTCTGTGAGCCCAATCCATTTCACCGATCCAAGTTTGTGACGGCCCACAGTGAATGATCTGACTTGTGCCAATTACTAGTCACTCTTTCGGCAGATGTGGTCGTAAGGACAACAGTTTGATAGCCTGATTTCGTCTGAATCAGACACGCCAGGCTTTTTTTTCGGTGCGGTAAGCATCGTTGGTGTCACGAATCGTCGATGACAAGAACTCGTCATGTGTTAGAAACTGGTCGGTTCTCGAGGTGTACTTGAGAAAATCCCATCCTCCTTTCCCGATATACTTTTCGATTTGTCTTCGTCGGCAGCAATGATGTCAATAACGCCACCAATTTGTAGTTGCAGTGATTTCTCAGGTGTCCTCGGAGTCGAGTACTTTTCCTCGACAGACGTATAGAATCTGTCGAGCGGATTGCTCCCCAATATGCTTTGTAATGCGATTCTTCGTATCGTCCAACTTTTCATAACGGGAGAGGCCACGCAAGAATGGAGAATTCTCCGCGCCATACTGAGTCGCATTGGGCCATTCGGTGATAGCGTCTACGATCGCTGCAACCTTTTCGACAATCCTATTCGCATGCCTCACGGAATCGCTATTGTCGATGATTGAATTTCTTCCATGATCTTCGGAATTGTGAGCTTAGCGGAAGAGAATCAACACTATTTCTCACATGACTCATCCTCGATGCTGAAGCTGAGGTTGAATAGAGTACCTTGGTCTCGGGAGTTTCAAATAGCGGTCCACAAAAGCGGACGTTGAGAGGCGATGCTGATGATGGTGTAGTGATACATTCACGTCTCAGCCCACATCAACAGCAAAGGAATGCACTCGAGACAATGTCGAAAAAGAGATTCGACCCTACTTTGATCGCTTTGACGGTTTGATTCAGTACGCCATCTCCATATGACCCAGATCCATACAAATTGATTTCGGATGTAGCATTCCGTCCAGCCGGTTGGGCGTTGGATGCCATATTGTTCTTACAAGGAGTATTCCCACATGTGTTACTGCCAAAGCCAGCGAACGCGGACGGAGCGGAACTCTCAGGTACACCTGATCCAAGACCAAAATCCAAAGCACTCGAACTTACTCCAAAAGCCGATCCGCTGCCTTGTCCGAAAATTGCCGGTGCCAAATCCCGAGCCAAACGACACAGAATTTGTAAGTGAGCCACTAAAAGTATCCGAATTGCCAAATATTCCAGTCGAATTCGTATCCGTTGAACGGATCAGACCTCCAGACTTTGCGGCGTTGAAAAAGCTGGTTGTAGTGGTTGCCGTCGCATTTGATTGACGGCCAAACCCTCCAAAGCCTGTACTCGTCGCACCAAACATTGACGACCCGCTCGTAAGAGATGGTTCGGTAGCACCGAAAGCGCCAAATATGGTTGTGGTTGGAGGTTTGGCAGCATTAGTTGCTGCAAAGTTGAAAGCTGTGTTTCCTGTCGTATCACCACTGTCGTACTCGTTGCTCCAAACGCATTTCTAAAGGCTCCACAACTGAATCCAATATTGGTTCCCAATCCCTTGAACTCAGACACTGAGACTTGAAGCTTCGGTAGCTTTGGATCAAAAATCGGTTTTTCTAATAAACGAAATCGTGTCGGAGCGAGCGATAGGTCTCGCTGTTCCACGTCAAGTCGAAATACTTGTTGGAGATAAAGACGCATGCACCACTTGTCTTTGATGACAGCACCACCATCAAACAATTCATCGTGAAATGGTGTCGGTTTTCCCAAACGCATAATCTGAATCTTTGACGCACACTTTACGTCACTTGGGATAGTAAGCATATAAGCTTCAACTCCATATCCATTATTTACTTCGGTGCCCCGTCGAACTACTTTAAATGATCATCGATGGCGTCAAACACTGAGCCAGTCATTCAGTCACAACGCCTTTCGCCAAATTCAACCGTGGCAGTAGGGTACAAAGAGATGGCTTTCAGACGGAGCATTACCATTCGAGCCATACGCTCCTGGTACGGGGTAGATCAGATATCGATACTATAATTGGCGCCGCTGTGATTCTTGTGGACGATACGATCGAAAGTATGAACATCCTGGCCCACTAACGAGGTGCTCGGAAAGTGAATTGCTTTGTATCAAATCTCTTCGTGGAATGAAAGCCGTAAACTATATGCGACTAAAGCCCAGTTGCGCAACCCAACGTCGTTAGTACTTGACTATAACATCAAGGGACCGACACGTGTCATCGAGGTGGAGCAAAAACGCTATCAGTAATCTCTATACTCGCTATATCGAATCAAGTCGAGGATCACAGAGCACACTCCTACATCGACACGACTTGATCAAAGAAGGATACAAACACATCCATTGAACAATCTTTTATCATCAGAATGCACGCCTCGCTACCTAATTGTATTTTGGATATGACGCTGTCCTAGGACTACAAACAAGTGTATAGTTAGGCTTCTCTCTCATATCTGAGATTCAGAATGGTGCTTACAGCAGATGTACTTCGAGTCCGAGGCCTTTTGGCGTTGTGTCCTGTATAAGCTAGAATGTCTTGTATATTCATCGATCTTTTCGCGTGTGGTGTTAAACCCGGCGAATTGCAGCAAGTAAGATGTGCTGGTAGCGTGATATTGGAGACAGAGTTTGTTCTCAACACAGTCGACATAGTTCGCAGCTCTGGTAATCTTGTCGTGACACTGGATGTCGGGAGAGATGTACTTTTCTCGTCCTTGGCGCTGCTGTATAACAGCTCGTTCTCTTGGAGTAGCGGAACCACAATCTACTCATTTGGAGTTGCTCTTTGGGACAAAATACGTTTATTCTGACGATAAGGTGACGAATGGGCTCCACGCTGCAGACGCAAATGTTGCCGCTGATTCTGATCAATTTGTCGGGAAACTCTATCCGCTCCATTCTGTAAAAGAGAGCTATACTTTTAGAGGGAAGAAGTATGAGCAGCGAAAATAGACTACGAACCAAAAGCGCGTATGGTACGGCTGCATCATCCTGTTCCTTGCGATCGCATGGAGCGCGGTTTCCATCCGGGCTCGAGTACATTTCTAACAAATCTTCCACATGGCCATTTCCACTACCGACTTCAGGCGCTATATTGACCAATTCCCTTCTGTTTGGAAAGCGCTGCGATCTGTATAAATGCGATGTCACGCATTCTTCCAGTTTTTCTGCGTCGGATAATTGTAGCGAGGTGGAATGCACACGATATCGCTCCGCTTTCAGAGGTTCACTCACGTCAGTGCTAGTGCTAGGCACTATCTCAGGCTTGCGAAATTGCTTCTTGTCGTACTCATTCAAGTTACAAGTGGATTCCGAAAAAGAACGGATAGTTCGAAGATTTTGATTATCATTCCATCCTTTCTTTGCTTTCTGTTCGCGAGCAGATGAAAAAGACACGGGTGAAAGAGTCGGGTTCACCATTTCATTCCAGGTATATAGCTGCTTGCAGGAGCCCACCTCACATGTACATGCAGCAGTCAAACTTTCCGAAGTCCACAATGATAATCGACGGCGCATGAGCGGCATCCATATTCGTTTTCTTGCGTTTGTAAACCAATTTGTCAATTGTTTTAAGCCAATGCCTGTTTTCTCCATTAGGATTTCCTTGTCGCTATTTGTCGGATACGGATGTTCAATATGCTGCGGTGACAAAAGCCAATCCTTCAAAATCGCGACAGCCTTTGACGGTAGATCCCGACGTGACCTTTTTATTCTCACATTCGAATTCAAAGAAGCTTCGCTGGATGTCTCCAACGGTAGAGCGCCTTCTAATGGTCCGCTTGCTTGCTTGAATGTGTCATCCTGATGGATCGAGGCAGGTACTGGTTCACCTTGCCCAGCAGCGATCTCATTGTTCAGCAGATGGCTAATGCTGGATTTTCTGCAAAATGAAAATCTCGAACAATAATTTGCTGAATCGGTCGCAATTGCTTGGTATTCTTGTTCATTCCCTAACAAATCTTCGGACATTATAATTATTGGACTCGTTTTCGATGTCTGACTCGTGCTCATATTGGTGTAAACATCAAACGCATGTGATGATTCAGAATGCATCGCCTCGTTGTTGCTCAGCGCTGATACTTTGCTCGGGTCGCTGCTGTTTGGAAGCTCATATTTCTTTCCACACACGATTGCAATAAATTGTATCGCCACTGGCAAGACGCTTCGTTCAGTGACTCGAATTCGAATGTTTATTTACTTCGTCATGTTGACCGTGAGTATTATGCGACAGTGAATTCTGAATGCACAGACTCAAATTGTATCAGAGTATTCACTGCACGATAGTGTTAGTTGTAAAAACGAAATTGCGACAGACCCGTTGATGAAGTTGGCTTCCTCATTGTGGGTCGAATGTCTCAGTGTGACGTGTCCGAAATTCCAATAATGGTTACTATGAATGTTGTTCAATCATATAACAGACTTGATTTCTTCGTGTTATCTGAAATGCGACAATGATATGCCTGAAAATTCGAACTACCACCGTATACCACAATTTTGAGACACTTGCAGCTAGCGAGCTTTTTTAGACCATACAATACATGTGGCAGCAGTGACACTGCTATTAACAATTGATTCGAGGAAAAAAATTCTCAATTAAAAGGAGGTATTGGTATAAGGTCTTGATGTCCCCACAACTTTTTTCTATATTACATCATGCCTAGCTGAATTAGTACTCCCACAACTTTCTCAATTTTGCAAAATAAATAAATAACTTTACATTTTTAACCAATTACATCCAAAATACACCCTAGATTATTGCTCTCATAACTTCAATCTAGATATTATTTGTGATTGGCTAATACGCAGTGTGTTCCAACCGTGATCGGCTAATACATATGACATGCTATAATCGACACAATCTACTCTGACTTTCTATAGTAGCAAATGGAAAGGAGATAACACCTTTGCGTGCAAAAAGTAATCATTGGAAAACTGCTCAACTGCAAATTGATGCAAAATTACCTAAGGTAGATGCGATTTGGCAGGACCGCTCCAGCTGTGAGAACCGCAACTTTTGGCTAGCTCAGATCCACGACAGGCTTTGGTAAAAAACTAGATATTTTTCCTTCACAGAATTTTCTCATGATACATTTTATTTTCGGCGTTGTTGTGTAATAATTGTGTATCTTTATAACGCATTATAGCTCAACAAAGTGACGATGAATCGTCTATTAATGACGAGCGTTTAGGATTTTACCAAAAGCACTGGGGGATTTTAACGGTTCCCGATATCAATTGCAATACACCTTCTTAATTAGAGGTCCACATTTAATGTACAATCAGTTACTGTGCTGACCATCACGCGTGCCAATATAACAACAAATTCCGTTCCAACAATGTCCGGACTATTACGCTTTTGGACTCCTCCAGATAAAGATCGTTGAGAGTGTCACGAATGCCTCGTAGACGTGAGGTTGCTAAGATTTTCTGATTCAAGTGAGAAAGGAGATAAGCCTCTACTGGGCTGATGGTCATTCGGGAATTGATTTCGTTTTAGAATCATTGACACTCAGATATTTATGTACGATACATGTCGGTCTAACTGGAAAGGACAATATCGATCAGCAGGAAATGACCTTTGATCAACAAAACACAGATCTGTATAAATATGCAAATGTTCAAATGGCTCTTGGATCGTTGGCACACTCCATGTTAAATAGGATCGAGAGCGCGTAAAGAGTAGATTCGAATGTACATTCGAAACAAAAAGCTTTACTATTTAAGCATAAAGAAAAAGGAAGAATGCCACTCTTGTTCCGAGAAGAATTGATACGAGGAACTCCCTATGACGAATAGAAATCTTATTCTCGGAGCAGTACTGGAAGAACAGCTGAGCTTAATCATGGATGATGAGGTATATGTTGACTCCTCAACTCGATTTATAATCATCCCTGGTCTATTGAATGACGGTGTTTGTCTAGAATGTTTGGCTATGCACAGTAGATCGTTCGCGATTATAAAGCTATGCCTTATTTTTCCTTAAACAAAACACATCCAGCTGAGCTGCTCGTATTTCTCAGCAATCACAAAACATCCGATATAGAAGGCAACTGCCGAATAAAGTTATGTCAAAGCAATCTCAGCTGGGATAGCACGGAATGCAAAATTATGGTTTTACTTATGGAATACGTAATGAGAACGCAATGGACTTGAACGAGATCGGAACGGTCCTTGATGTCATTGCGATCAAAAGAATGTCAAGAGCTGGGAAAGGTTCCGTATGGTCTCACCATCCATTCGAGCTCTCGAATAAATACACTGAAAATGCTTCGTCTTAAAAGAGTTCTCTGCATTGTTATCGCTGCATATCCGAACAAGATATGGGACTGCATCGGCTATTTAAATAAAAATGTGAGAGATACCCGTCTGGGTACGGTTTTGTCATTGCGGAAAGCGACTATTATTACCTCTAATATCGAAAAAAAACAGGGTGTCGTTCGTGCAGGAATTTAATGCTGCTAAATCAGGATGAATGTAAAATTTATCGTGGAGAATCTGTCGTTAACATTGACATATATCCAAAGCTGTCTGATACTACTATGTTTGATCAGCTAAGGAGCTTTGTATGGTACTTTATTACCTGCAGTCTTGTCAAGCTTCTTGTGTTGGATGTATGAACAAATCATTCTTCACAAAAAAACGAACCTTATGTCCTTGCACAAACGTCGTGATTAGTCGACTACAAAAAATATCCAAAAGCACAACATCGTCATTCCAGAAGCTATTGAGTTGTCATGATGGGCGCAAATGCATCCGGCTACAAACATTCCCCGATAATTTTTGCTCTGATCGAGCAGTTTTTCGATCGGTGGGCTCTTCTCAATCAATTTCGCGAGCTGATGTCATAAAGACAACGATTCCGGTGGGTGTTTGGCCACCTCAAAAGTACCGTATTCTCATGGCACAATCCGGAATAGAACACGCATCAGATATGGGCCTTATTTTTCGACGATTTGATGAAGACTAAGGTTGCGTGTACCATCAGCATTTCCCTCGTGGTGTCACAAACGTTGGCGTTCCGGCCCCCATGTACAAAATCCGCGGCCCATCCCTCATGGTACCAAGGTTTACGGTATGGCTCCAACGATTACTGCGCACCGGATCAAGACTGAAAGAGCCTTTCGAAAACAAGAGGTAGATTGCAAGGAGGGATAGAAGTAGATAAACGTGATCCAACTATTTTCCCTGCATCGCTCGAAGTGTATGGAGATTTTGGTAAAATAGACGATGGATCCAATGAAAATTGGGGAAGTAATGACAAAGGTACTTGCTTTGCGACTCAACACTTATACGCCGGAACGTTTTATTGTAAAGTCGCCAATCGGTTTGAGCGGTGCCCTGGACTAGGACTAGATGTATATTCTGGCGATTTCAAATACAAGTATCAGATGGATGTATTTCTGCAAATTGGCATCTTCATGTTGGCGCCTATACAAAGTATCATATCTATCAAGTCGATTGGGTGATGGGAAGGCAGGTTACGTGCGGCTGATGTTGGCTGGAAAACCATTCTATGAGATTTCGCAAAAGCTCTCACCGATCCACCGCAGAATGAAGCCCAGGCTAACCCTCGAAAACTACGATCGAAGAATCTCTGTACATTATTTTCGATGTTGCACTCTCGAGCACTTGAGGCACTAAACCTCCCAATCCTGGAAAGCCTTGTGCGCAGCAATTTTCCTATGCGAATGAAAATTGAATATGTTTGATTGCGTCAGAATACGAGCAAGAACTCGTCTATGACTATCACATGTGACCCTCCTACTCATCCAACCAAAAATTGGATTAAAGGACATCCAAAAGAATATGAAGATGGTGATAATACACTGGTAGCCATCCCCGGAACAGCTTTTTGTGCAAAGGACGATGACTGCTCTGTACCCAATAAATATCCAAAGTTCGAACTGGAGTTTGTGAGAAAAACGCTGCAAATGTGTGACGGGTTCATGGACTGGACCGCGATGTAGTTCGGTGGAAAATATGAGTGGCGGTAATCTTACGATTGATACAAAAAACTCATCCGGTTCACCATTTCTTGTCAGAGTTTTCCTGTCCATTCTGATCGGTGGTGCAACATTTGGATCCGTGTACTAGAAATATGACGTCAAAGCATCGACGGATCAACGACCGATGGTCAAGGGAGATCGGGTAAGTCTCGTATCTGACGTCGCCGGCTCTCGGGACAAGTACCTTTCAAATTTTGTTTGGCATTGTCTGACTGCTGTATTTTTAGACCGGTTATAGAAATGCGCGTTAGCGGATTGATGAATTCTATGAGAACGAAGAAGACATTGCAAAACTCGTGTATAGCTCTTTTCTGATGTTACCTTTTAAGCAAAAATTTGGATGTCGGCGACATCGTTGGAGCTTTGCGGTCCACTTTAGAAGATGCCGAATCCTATGAGCGACTTGTCGTATCAATTTTAAACGAAAAGTTGCGGAATGTAAGCTCCTTTCATAATAAAGCGTGCAGATCTTTACTCTTTTTAACCATCGCGAGCGTGTGCTGCATGGGCTCAAAGTCAGCACGCATTTAGGTCGTATTGTGTCGCTTAATACCAACGGTAAAGCTCAATACGACGACAAAGATGGGTACCTACATTCTCAAACATAATCGGAATTCACGCTGAGTCAATATCCGCAGGACATTTGCGGAGGAATTCTGCATCATGGGCGGCCATTCGACTTTCATTTCACTTTATGAGCAAATTAAGCATATCCGCACGTTTCACCGGAAGTATCCCAACACGCCTCCTATTCCACATGAACCTGATGTCAATGAAGTCATCCCTCCACAAGTTGGGCGTATGTTGGCTGCACGTGTTGAGTTATAGAAAAGCTGTGATCGGTGGTTCTGCACGTTGTTTTCGGGAGAAGAAACATTGGACGTGATGTGGATTTGCTTCAGTTTTATGAACAATCCTGTTTCCAAACGGTACAGTGCATTTCGCTACACAATTGACATTGACACGATTGGTATGCTTGAGAGAAAAGCTGTTTCCAACGGAGTATCATCGACATATAAATGATCTGAAAGAATAGTTGCTGGGCTTCTATCGTCGAATACAGCCACTAGTTGATATAGATGATGTCATCGACGAGACGCGCGCTGCTTCTGAGAAGCAGTGGGCTCTCAACCTAGTTCCGTGGTGGGAGAAGAAACAAACGGATACCCATGCCACCATTGCATATCTTGAAATGAAACAGACTTGAATAGCTGAAGAGCTACAAGTAGAAATTGAAAAAGAGAAAGAGGGTGCGTTGTCGGATACTGATGATCGTAATGAAGGTCAACATGATGATGATGACGAAGAGGAAACACCATTTTACAATCCATTCAATTTGCCTTTTGGATGGGACGGCAACTCCATTTTTTATTGGCTGTACAAACTACACGGACTGGGCGTCGAATACAAGTGCAAACTATGCGGAAATCATTGTTATCGGGGACGTCGCGCATTTGACCGACATTTCCAAAAGTGGCGCCATGCCTTTGGCATGAGATGTCGAAAGATCCCCAACACCAAGCATTTTCATGATATAACTCGAATACAAGATGCCATGCAGTTAAGAGCTATTTGTATTGCATCAGTGAATCCTGTCTTCCTCTAACTCATCTGGAGTGCCTCATTATGTTAGTGTACGAGAAGCTGAAGGAACAGATTGATGCAGAAACCTGGAATCCTTATGTGGAAGAAGAATTTTCCGAAGACTCGGAAGGGAATGTTCTCAATCGCAAGGCATTTTAGGATCTGGCTAGAGAAGGGCTCTTATAAAAATCAATCTTACTGCCCGATTGCACTTAAGGGACAACGTGGATCTCGCTATTTGACAAATAGAATAAAGCGACGCACATTTCCAAATTTCATTTTTTAATCAGTTTGAATGACTCCTACTCCTTGTTTCAATACGCAGCTGAGCAATTACCGCCATATCCAAAATAGTCATTACTGCTTGGATGGCACAACAGCGGATCCCAAAGACATTTACTGCTGTTTCGCTATCTCACATACTTTTCCACGTGACAATTGCCACCAACGCCCATACAGCCACCAAGCTAGAAATCATATCGCGTCTAACTATAGTTGCATAACCGCAAAGCCCGATGAGGAGCGAAATGATCCAGATGTATATTTCCACCGGGAGAGAATTTTTCTGAATGACTTGTAAGGAGGTGCTCACACAAATGGATGCAGCAATGCAGGCCCACGCATAATAAATCATAATGGAGAGCTCACTGCCAAAATATTGGATCCATGAAAACTTCTTTTGCTGCCAGTTATCAGTAATTGATACGTAAAGCGGAAGTAATGATAGCCACAATATTATTATGATGATAGACGAAGTATGAACGAAATTCTGGGAAAAAGCAAAATCCAGCTAATGTTTGCTATACAAGATAGCGAAAATGCAACGCGAAATGAATTTGGATAATTCGATAGATCGAAAAACGAGTACGTTGGGTACATGCAATTCAATATCAAAGTAGGTAACAGCAAAGAATAGATCACAACCAAATTCGGAATGCAGAAGGTGCTGGTGTGAGAGACTGACATGACTGAGACGTCATCTCCACTTCAACCTGGTCCGACCAGCTGTCAGCTCATTGCATATCAATACCGACCAGACCAAAATCAGCCAATATGAACCCACGCGTATGGGAAGAAAGTCCACAGCGAGCGCTCACGACGCACAGAGTAGCAGTAGAGAGTATCTGTAGAGCGCCACGCGCTATCGCTAGGATTTTAAAGGATTCTCAATTTTACCACAAATCCCAGAGTTGCCTTCCAAAAAGCTCCTCTGGCCTGATCGGTCCCTATGCCAGCCAAGGGCCTGTCATGACGTCGGGCCAATCTGACGTGCATGCTGGCTATTTACGATTACCTGAACGCCGAAGAGCAAGTTTCAACCATGACAATTAAACGAGAAACTCGATACATGCGCCTAATTGCTACAAGAGCATATTGTGACTGAGAAGGGTAGCTATGTTTTGCATCAAAAGCTGAAACAGTGCAATTCGATGTCGGTTCAATGTATACGATAAAGGCTCTTTTTCCCGTGCTACATGACAATCACCTTAGTGTAATGACTCGAATAATCATGCGACCAAACAACACGTTAGTCAACTCACGTCTTCGCTTTCATGGCATCCTGTCTACATTCGACTATCGGTCTTAACACGTACCCGATAGAAGCACTTGATATTCGAAGCTGGAGTCACGGACAGCATTTTGCTGGTAGAAGCGCGACAATTGGGACTCACTTAGCAAGAGCGAGCGCCTTGTTGAATCCAAATTATCTCTTCTGCGATACAAAATCACAGGAACTGAAAGTTGGTGGAATTTGGTTTTCGCTAGCTATAAAGAAGGAAGGCAGCCGGATATATCATGCGATACGACGGTAGAATGTGGGGACAGATTAAAGCGGTGCGAGAATGAAGTTATGTATCTATTGACAATTGAATGGACATAACGAGCTGCTGCTTACTTCAACAATGTCTGCACACAAGTAACTATCCGGCACCGGAACCATAATTGACAATCTGAGCGCCTAAACGCACGATTGGACTACAGAGAATGCAGAGAAAAGTAAGCAATGAAAAGCTGATGGAGACAAGGAAGCCAGAGAAAAAGCCAGACGCCCGATACGAGCCGTTCCGATGCTCTCACTCATTCAACCCTGTGTTCTGCAGCTACACTGATCCATCGCATCTTTCAAATCCGCTGCTGCGATGAAGGAAAATGTCTCCTTCTAAGAAAAAGTGTTTATACATTTTCTCAGATGTAATTATACTCATCGATGAATTGAAGTAACGAAATCCGAATCGCAGTCACATAACGCTTCAACCTCTCATTGAAACTTTGTTCCCAAAAATGGAGTACGCAGTCATAAGTGGCAGATAGATGACACTACCAGGTTTTTCCGATGGTCGTTGTTGGTCTTTCACTGCGTGGAATATGCGTACACGTATTGCCGCATGCGCAGGAAACGTCGACGTGAAAGGAATTGAAGTACGGGGAGCATATTAATGGTGCAAACATGCGGAAGACAACTTTCTTGGGTCCAATTTCGCTCCATCTAAGTTGTTCGACGGGATAGCTTTGTTCACAAACACAGCTTAAATCTCGATTATTATGGCGGACGGAACAAATATATTATTTTTCGCGTGCAATCACAATCATACTGATCATTTATATATCAAGATATTGCCCGGACGACTAGGTACAGCGGCATTGAGAACCTCTGTCAGCAATAAGTACTCACGTCTAAGCCATTGTATATTTGCAGAGATTTCTTGAGGACGTCAAAATAGAAGGAGTTATTAATCATCAGCATCGGACAATCACACGAGATACAAAATGTGTGCGTTCTGTCGGTTTTTAGTCGTGCTCTCCGCTCAAAAAAATTGGCACGCAGTGAGAAACTTTGGATGCACGATCGTCGTAAATATCGAGATGTGCTGTGGTTGACGACAATTTGGAGCCATCACGAAGCGGATGGAGAAACATCATCGTATCAATTAGCTGATGATGTAATTTTGCTAAGGAACTCGAACAACTCGTGAAAGCTACGACATAGATTGCATTGAGAGAATTCTGACAAGTAACCTCAGTGATGTCGGAAATACAAATCTGAGTTATTTTGGCATAGATATCATTGAAGCCTTGCACGCTTGCGATCAATCTATACGGCTCTAGCATACGACACGTCGAGGTATGTGATACGAATAGAGACGATTTACTGGGTTGACTCAATAAGACAGCGATCTATAGCAACTTGGTTTTCAAAGTATCGCCGTCATAACTTAACGCTAATCTTCTATCCTTGTGCTTCTGATTTCCACTCTAATGACTGGTTCTTAGCGTACACAGTAAATTCATGGACGCTTTGTATCAGAAGTGTTGGGTACTTCAAATTTGCGCACCGGTTTTTCGTATAAACACACGTCAAGAAGTGTAAACGTAAAATAAGATTTGAGGATGTTTTCTGGACTGAGTCCAAATGATAGGCCACTTACAACAGGCAAGAAGATTGCCCGTCATCATTTATCCACGGCAATATACAGATACACAGAACTCTAACGATGCTGGCAAGAAGAGAATTTATCTGGAACAGATAGACATTCTATCTAACAAAGTGCGGCAGTGACAAGAATGACAACAAAAACAAATTATTATTAAGGTACTTCTTTGACTTTACGACGCTAAAACTTATTGAGAAATTGGACGCAGCATAAGCGATGCGCACGTTTTATCGCACTTTTGTAACTACTCGGTAGAAGTACAGTGGGTACTTCGATAACGCGTAACCTTCTGGAAAATATTGGTACGTAATCAATATTCTAAAGACAGAAAAGTTGCAACTGCATTCATAAAAGGCATTCCCGACGGCGGCTAATCCGCCTTTCTACTGACGATATGAGTTTTGGTGGCGATTTTCCAACAAACGACTCATCTATGCATTTTACTTGATCTGCCATCACGCTAAATCGCAAGGGAATATGCAAAAATTATCAAATATAGAAGTGATAAATAATATTGTGAGTATATTCGGATTGCAAAACACATTACAAATTTACAGGGTTCCCTATATGTTCACACTAGTGCACCTTTAGCATCGCTTCGAACTGTGTGTGAGCTGTCGTGCTATTCGATATCTCAGCTCTCATTGCAATTGAATACGTGAACAAAGCGAGCATAATCCACTGGTGCGGGCTGGTCTGAGATTGAATTCATAACGTGGCAATCACTTTTACTTTTGCACTCAAGAACGCTACCTACGCTCAGTCACAAACTTTACAAGCTCCGATGGCTCGTTACAAACCCCGATTCCAGCTGCTGTGTCTATGGACACTCTGTCTGATGTCTTCCATCAAATGTCAGCAGATGGCTACATGCCTAGTGGTTACAGACGCGGAACTAGATGGTGTGTTTGCAATGGCGCTAATGTCAAAGGCGGAATTGTTCGAGAAAAGTTGTC
Source organism: Albugo candida (assembly GCA_905220665.1). Lineage (NCBI taxonomy): Eukaryota > Oomycota > Peronosporomycetes > Albuginales > Albuginaceae > Albugo > Albugo candida. The sequence goes on from CAJNAR010000175.1 coordinate 45,839, forward strand.
GGGGCGAACTTCACATAGCTATTGCGATGCCAGATAACGTGAAGCTTGATTTTTTGAAAGAGGTTTTGAGGCATCGAAGCGTTAAAATTTACAAAGGCATGACATTCAAGGCAACGAAAAACCACCTGTTCATGCCTCGAACCGAAACAGACAAGTACAAAGATACGGAAGCCAGCAAAGCTATTGAAGATTTATTGAACGGATCGAACGACATAAAAATTTTGGTCATTGGACCGGGCACGGACCTTGCACATGCCATTAATAAATTTAGCGCTACAAAAAAAAAAGGAAAGCCGAATAATATAAAGGAAATTGTTTGGGCAGCTGGGCATGATCTAAATGACGAAGATGTTGCAATGTCTCGCAACTTATATCTGGACGTTCAAGCGGTAGAAGATATCCTTGCGCATGAATCGCTTCGAGGCAAGATTAAAATGGTGAGCCTAAATCATAAAAGCGCATATTATTCTGACATCACAACAGATAATTTTAAAGAACTCTACCAAACTTTACATAATTTTAACAAAGATCACCCGATGAAGTTTGTGGCCCAAATGTCAGCTATGTATGTTGATGACCGAGAGGAATCTACAAGTTCATTACAGCAACTAAAACATCAATTACGCGCCGGGAACATTGTGGCCGCTTTAGTGATGTTCCATCCGAAGCTAATAAAAGCAAGTGAATCCTCATTGTGGGCTATGGAGAATGTTTCACCATCAAACGATGGTACTTTGAGTTGTTTGACTAATATGATCAAAGTTATGGCTACCAATGAAAATCCTAAAACCGAAGATCTGGAGATAGAAAAAAGCTTCAAACTCGAAACTATAACTGAAATCAATGAGGTCAACAACGCGGAGGGGTCATCAAATACCCTGTACTTCGAACAACTGGTTCTTCAACTGCTAAGTAATCAAAATTGAGTTGATCTAGCACTGAGTAGCAAAAGCAATAACACAACTGATTTCCAAACTACTTCTGAAAGCTGCGATGTCTTTTATTAAATACTTTGCATATCCTAAAGCCTAAGGGACGCGATTTAGCTGTTTGTCTCTAAGGATGACAATAATCTGGCCTGATATCGCATACCATTCTTTCGAACAAGCAATTATAAACAATTGCCGGTTGTCTACCCTATGATCGGTTCGTACTTGAAATTTAAGCTGTCTGTCATCAAAACACACACAATTGTATTGTAAAATAGCCAATGCGGTATCAGTCTACTGGACTGATTCTATGAATTTGTGGCCATCATTTCTTAAGTATCACTCATTTTTCTCAGCCTGAAACACCTTTGGCTTCTGAGATCTATTCCTTCAGAATTCGCTCATCTCAGTTTGATATGAAACGTTTCAAGAAAAGCATACATCCCCTCCCTCTTCCGTTCAGCATCATATACACCAGATCACTCCATAACGTCAGATGGGCACATCACTTCCTCCGATCTCGTTGATGCCAGATACATATTACATAGGACCTTGCAGTCTTACTTATAACGAAATAGTGCATGCGAAATAGGACTGTCGAATGATGTCGTCACTGGTATTAGTGAGAGCGGTTCCAAAGGGACCGTTTTCCATTGAAGGGACGGAAGTCCCTTTGGAGATAGAAAAGGTGAGAAATGAGTAATTGTCCCATCAATATTGGTTGGTTTCGCCGACTGGTGGACTTTTAGTCATTGGGATGAAGATATGTGTGGTAAATGAAGAGGACGAGTCGGTGTCGTGTACAGTGGTTGTACATTTGAGAGAAAAGTGATCCATTCAGTGGAAGCATTGTATGGAGTAGCGAGAGCAAAGAAGGGCTTTGGAGTGCGAAGGACGGCGTATCGCAAATTACTTTTTAGGGTAACCCGTTGCGGTGCTGTGATGAAGAGTTTACAAAGATGTGAAAAAATTTTAAGATCAGACTCACCCAAGAGGTGGATACTAGGACAGCTACAAAGTAAGCGAATAGCACGCATACTCTGGTTCAAGTTTTATTGAGTAATTCATCCGTAGTCATGGCGATATTTCTCGAGTAAATATCTGCTCCACTCACAATTTTGGGGGGCAAAATCCAGCGAGGCTAACCCAGGCCGTACTAACGGCTGCAATGGTGAAACGCTTCTCGCGTTATGGCAAAGAAAGAAAACGTAGAATGTCGAATGGAATCGGATTTGCTTGAGATAAAGCAGCACTGGTTCCGACGGTTTCGCTGGTCGCGCATGAAGAAGTCGGGTAGAGACAATTTGCAAAGCATCTTGATTCAGTCCGCGTTGGTTGCGATCGATATCTCCAACAATAACAAATTGCAACAGCGACACAAATTCATCGCTCATCTGCTTTTCTGTCAGAATTGTCAAACTTCTAAAAGTCATTTGCCTGGCCGATTACTTATGTTACAGTTTCATACGACTTCAAATTTGGCTTTTTTCGGTTGGCTCATCGAATTTGCGTTACAAAAAGCTGCGCACTGAGATTCTTGCATCTATACTGGTGGTCCCACCCGTAAGTCTTTCAAAAGGTACTTGTCAGTGTTAGAGCAAGTCAGACGCAGCGGATGCCGAGATAATACTATTGATCACGGCTTTTGGAATACATGGGCGAGGCCTTACAATCTATCGAATGTATTGACCTTGTGGTCCGATGTATTGGGAAGTTTGAATCTCATTTTAACATTCGCTTTGAATGGATATGAAGCGGTACGAAAACGAATGGAAAGCTTATAGACGCAACCGTGCATTACACACGATCGAAACATTCTTTCCACGAAATATGTCCTGCTTTGATCCGTCAAGCTCACTCAACAAGCTGTTTTGTATCGAAAGCGGACTCCAGTCGACCATCGTCCACCAATTTCCGGTCTCAAGAGAAAATTGCGCAAGATAAATGGATTTGGCCAAGCTTTTCTTCGGATTAGAAATCAAATTTGCACCAAGAAGCGACAGTTCATTATTCTAGCTTCGATGCATAGCTCTCCGACATGAAGCACTGTATCGATTCGACACGAATGTGATTGAATGCTTCGGATTCCTGGATACGTATCAATCCTCACAAATAGCGTAATGAAGCGATGGACGGAATTATGAATGCAATGGGAAAACTATTGCAAACGATTTCTATCAGGCTAAAGGAATTCCATCAGTCTATGGAATGAATCTCGAGCTGATGATTTGAAGGGCTTGACAGTCGTGTTTGGTATCTAATTAAACACTTGTCTTGCTCATTTGGCTCTACAGACTACGCACAAATTGGGGTAAAAATGGCTTGTCAGGTGCACAAAAGCTATTGCGTTGTTTTGCCCTTGGAGACAAGATGTTGCCAGTACGAATGAAGCGGACGCACCTTTCACTGAGGACAGAAGCGGTTACAGCACATTGCTGAAGTATGTCGTGATCGAGGGGATTATCGCAATGCGTTGCCAATTAACTGCATATCGTTGGACTGAACAGCACATCGCGTCAGACGATATGCGCCAATACACTGAGAATCAACCAAAGGGAACTTTGCAAGTTTGTTGCTTTCACAGCTTTGAAGGTCCGATACAACGTTGTTTGCGTTCTGGAAACATACGCTTGCGAGAAATTGGAGATGATGTTTTCGCTCTATCACTAAGACCTCTGGACGTAGCCGCGATTCAAATAGACTCGGCTAACGTGTTAGGATCTCGAAATAGCTTTCTGAAACAAAGTCTGGCGACCATGCCGCTAAAATGACGCGCATCGATGATACCTTATGGTTGTGTGCGCATGTCAATGTCGATTTTTTTCAGGCCCAACGATACTGAAAGTTGCCGCCATCACGGAAGCAGAGGCTATCAAGAGAGCGATCCTTTATGGCCATAATGGCTTTCTCGTATATTTTTTTATATACCATGTGTTCACTTTTAGCGACTATAAGGCTGGATACTATGCACACAATTCGTAGCTACGGCAATCAATTTGACGTAGAATGCACTATCAAATTCCGATTTCATGAAGAGGCCTACCCTTTTGGATTGATCGACCTTCAGTCAATTTGGGACGCAAAAGCCTTTCAAATTCATTGGAGTATCTGCAATACCGCAGCCAGACTGTTGCGCGTCAATTGGCTTTCCACCAGATCCCATCGATCAACAAATTCTCCACGCCGACTTCTGCTTCGACATTCCGCTCACGAAGTCGCTTGTCATGTATCCACACATCAATGCATCTTCCAAGTGATTGTCCACTCCGCAGGCAAAACGTACATATGTTTCACACAGATCGGGGCTTACCCTGGATCCTCTTAGACTATGAACCGAAATTACTGGACCTTGTAGAAGCTTTAGTTGTCAAAATCGATGGGAGCACTCTTGATCCTGGTCGTTTGGTTCTTTACTCGACCATTTTGCTAGAATTTTATGATTGCGACTTTGAAGTACGTCAAAAATGGCACCCATATTGGCGATGGAACATCACTAGTCTGAAAAGACTTATCTGATCATTGGTTGTGAAGAATTGATCACATCACACAGCTGAGTCTCATAGCACTCCAACAAATAGGTCGTTTTGATTTTTTGGCTAAAAACAACGAGGAGCGCAGGAGCAATGTGTTATCGTATCTGACTTCTAAGGGAATGGCCGATGTGGATCCTGTAGCAAATCCTGTAAGACGAGGCGCGATGTGCTCATTCCTTGAAATTGGGAACATCAGAAGTGACTATCAATCTCCATTCGTGTCTATTGACTGTCTTGCGAGTGTCTCATAGTGCGGTTGTACGCTTTATCCGTATTACGCACTCAGCTGTACGTTATATAGATGATCATGCCTGCGCCTCTTGTCGTTGCGTTATAAAACGTTCAGGAATCACAGCGATGGACTTCCTTTTTCCAAGAAACTCCATCCAGCCTGTCGAGCCTCACACGCTACTCACTAGCGACTTTGTCGAGCAGTATGACTGTAAAGATCATAAAATCACTGCCTGGCCTCACGATAATCCCTCGTGAGCCAGGCATTTTCTTATGGATGTACGATTGTTCAGTATTTGTTTCTCTGCTCGATGTTATGGGAATGTAGTCAGATCTCTACTCTTTCGTATTCTTAACATCGATCGAAGAGCGTAATGTAACACCAGTCCTCCTCGGTTGCCAAGACGGGACCATGTATTTCTGAAAGACGAACGAGCTAGCGCACACGCCATGCCAGTATCTCGAAGAAGGCTGAGGTGCATACTATGTACACGCGTAATGACGGGTCAAATCAGTTTAATTCTTCAGATCACACGTACAAATCAACGCACAAGCACTCTCGCCCGATGAAAAACACGCTCCATTTGGAGCGGCTCAACTCAAATTGGTCGTCGTTAACATTTCCTTGCAGTATAAGAATTCGCAGCAAAGCATACGATATCAGTTATACTATAAACTGTCAATTCCACTAAATAATATTACGAATATCTGATAATTCAAAATTACGCCGCCGATTTGGCCACCTTTTTTTGCCTTGACGCACTGGGAAAGAATGCTTCGTACCACTTTGAGTCCTATCAGCTCTTCTGAAGTAAATTCCTGATCAAGCGTAATCCCTACCGCTTCTTCACGTCCCTCATAAGATGGGTATCACATCGACTCCTCGAGATGGTGCCGATAGAAGCAGTGTATCTACTATAAATAACCGTAGCTTTGTTTCCTCATCCTCTCCTTTATCTTCCAGAGCGGCAGGATGCAGACGTAGCAGCACATTCAGCGCCGGGAATCGAGCTTCTTCCATCTCCACAAGTAATGGTGTACGAGAAGACCCTCAGCTCAAGGATTTCTGAACGCAAGCATTCATCGCTTATTGGAATTTTTGAGTGCAAAACAATACGATGCGAAACCAGAAAACATGAGCAGCAGCTTTGGATAAAATCTTTGAAGAAATTTAAAGAATATTGGCTACAGTTTATCAGATAAGCAAGGGACTTATAATTGGGTTCTAGTAAACTGCGGTATTACTGTGTTTCCGGTGTAGAAGCTCCTTTTACTATTTATTCATGCTTTTAGCGTTGCTGTTATCTTTTGGGTGTGACGATTGATACAGACGTTTTGACTAATGCCCCAGACAAAATATCTCTTATCGGCTAATTTGTGTAAACTAATATAAATTTATCGATCTATTACTGGGTCTACGTAAGATAGATACATAATACCTTACTCGTTTCCACGTTTTCGCCTTCTTTCGCTTCCCTCCCTACCACGCAGCACCATACAACGAGTTGCGCAATAATAACGACTTTCAAGCAAACAATGGATTCAAACTACAGGAAAGAATATGATGTCATTGTTCAGAATAAATTGCTGCAGCCACCAACCGGACTTGTCAGAGTTGAATATAGTTTTCGCAGAGCGGTGAAAAAGGCATTAGATGAATTCGCTGCCACCCAAGGCTATGAGATAGTGACAAAATCATCCTACAAGAAGCACAACGGGCACTATACGGTCAATTACAAATGTGACCGAGGAGGGTCTTACCGCAATCGGCTTGGTCTAAAGGAAGAGGCTAGAACACGAGAGACCTCGACAGTACTCTCCAGTTGTCCATTCCGCTTGAAAGCTATACAGGATGAACTGCACTGGACTTTCCACGTGGTTGAAGAGGATCATAATCATATGCCATCCAACTCTACAAGCGCCCATCCTGTTCACCTCAGACTCGAAACAGAAATAAAAAAGACAATAATTGGATTTTATGATGCTGGGTCCCAACGAGAAACATTCAAACATGTTTGCGTAATGATCATGGACTTGTGTTGCCTAAAACAAAACTGAAAAACGTCGGCCAAGCCCCTCATCTCATAACTTTAGATGGGCGTACACCGATGGATGCCCTTGTACAGAAATTTTGCAGATTGTGAATTGATGTTGAAACAATAGTGACCTATACTTTGCCCATCCAAGATCTACCGAGATGGCTCGGAGCCTCAATGACATTTTTCTGGTGGATGCCACATAAAAGACAAATTATTTGAAGCTTCCGTTGTTGCATCTCGTTGGGTGCTCGTCGAAGTATAGAACTATTCCGTCGCATTTGTTTTCATGACGAACGAGAGTCAATCCTCATACTCTTCAGCAATAAAATTCTTTCGATCGATCTTTAGGAACGGATTTCTCCCGATATTTCATGTCGTTGATCACAAGCTGGTGCTGATTTCAGGAATTCAAGAACACTTCCTTGCTTCCCAAATTTTGTTAGGTGTATGGTATATTGAGAAAAACATAGTGAAAAGATGCAAAGCATCAATTCCTAAAGAAGAAGAATCGGTAGCCTTCATATAGGATTAAAGGGCAATCATGTACACACAAACAGAAGGCTCCTTCCACGAAGTATGGCAACGTTCCAAATTGCTTGCAGACAGTGCAATCATCAAATATATTGTCGAAGCATGGATTCCCTACAAAGAAATTTTTGTTGCTGCTTGGACTGACCGTAGAACGCATCTCGGTCATACTGGAACCTCGCGCGGTGAAAGCGCTCACCACATGCTCAAGCAATACATGAAAACTAGCATTGAACAACCTTCTTTCGTGCTGCGAAACATTATACCCAGCTATCGGAAGTAATCTTGCAGAGCACGACGTGTCCCGCCAGCGTCAACAAATAAGAATATGCAACTATGCACAGCCAACGCATCAAGGAATGCTTTTTTGGGATATCAACCAGCCACAAAAAAAAACGACGAAGTCGTATGCTCTGGAGTATTTCCCACAGTCTGGGGTCTTCCCTGTCAGCACAAACTGCGTCAACACCTGCGTCAAAAACAAAACTTGCAAATGAGCGACATCCATCCGCATTGGCACTTGGCTAAGGCTCACCTACTAAGTCCTCTTCTATTGCGGCCGGCAAAAAGTCTCCCGATGTTACTTGAACGAGTGGCCACCTGCTTGGGGGCCTTGCCAGACCATCAGAAAGCTAAGGCACTCGACGAACTTCAGACACTTTCGCAACGAATTCCAAAAACTGTGCAAGAGCCAGTACATGCGCGTCCCAAAGAAAGGCCGCGCCAACAAAATGGATCGACGCGACGCAATTTATCTGGTTTTGAATATGTGGAACCCAAGAAAAACGTTTATGCAGAGCTTGTGGGGAAGCAGGGCACCGCTCGGACTCTAAGAAGCAAGAAAAACATCAAATAAGAAATTCTATTATGAGTCTTAGGTAGACGCAGTGATATAGGCATCCTATCGATGAATCATATTGCTTTACACAAATTAGCCAATCAGACATGTTTTGTCTGTGGGAATAGTGAAATCGATCGATGAATCACACAAATAAGCCGTTCAGAGATGTTCTGTCTGTGGCATTAGTCAAAGATAAGGCATCTCTGATTATATTGAGAGCTTTTCTGAAGTTGGCTATACTAGCAGATATAAAAGCATCAGATCGATCTGTCTGTGCTTCTTTACAAAGCACTGGGTGCGGCCTAGATGAATAGAGTAAAATGGATGAACCGGATACCGTGCAGAATGAGAAAGAGGGCGGGAATCAGAATCAGAAAGCTTGATTAAGTGATGTGTGTTATGCGTATCTTTTATCGTATCTAACGTAACTAGCCGATAACAAATCTTGATAGGCGCACTTAACATTGTTCGAAGAATAGGTCAGAGCAGACCCCAAGCAATAGTAGAAGCGGATCTGCTAGAAGCACAGAGGTATCAAAATTAACTTTATTTAAATACTTTAGTGCGAGTTGTTGAAGGTTCAGAAATAGCCTTTACAGTTGAAGCTCAAGCAATGGTTCAAGTTGACGAAATGAGCACCAACGAAGACATGTATGCAGAGCTGGATCGGATAGCATCCGACTCCGAAGGAAGAAGACAAACATCGCATTTCGAAAGTTAGATCCATCTGGACCCTTCATCGGAGAGCTAACGGAAGAGCGAGTTCGACGGATGACGGGGGACTGTGAAATGACGGATGTTTCCGAAGAAGACCGAATTGCCAACGCGCCACAACTCCCCAGACACCCGATGTACAAAGGAGAGACGTCGACAGACAAAAGGGAGCTTGTGAAGAAGTATCAGGATTATTACAACACGCTGCTAGCGTACGAAACTTGCCAGAATAAAGCAAGATTGGATAAATTACTTTCGGGAAGCAGGAGAGCCGGATCACGTAGACTTGGCAAAGATTGATGCAGAAATGCGCAAGCTAAAGATGGATTTTACTCTGACCGATGCAAGCTCACGAATTTTTCGTCTAAGAAACCAGATGTATCGGATATTGGATCAGCACGGTCTGCAGGAGTATGTGAAACATGTGGATGCGCTGAAGCCGCCAACTTTCAGACGAAAATTCGTGGTAAAGTTGGGAATGGACGTTCACAAGACCAAGAAGAAGAATCCCGTAGTCTTTTGCAAATGGTGCCAAGATTCATTGAAGAGCTTTATGGAGTGGAACCAGTATGAACATTTAACCAGCATGTCACACAGAGTTGAGGTTAAAGAAGCTAAGACGACCAAGTTGGTACAACGCAAGAATTATCAGAAAAGTAAGGACGAGAATTCTCTGCGAACGGGTTCAAACAGGAAACAGCGTTTAAAGTGTTTAAAGTGCGATAGTACGGAATATTCCGTTCGAAACTGTCCTTCATGTGCACCAGGAGAGGCTGACAGATTGCTGAAATATAGGAGATTTGAATTGGAAAGGAAAGGAAAGTGAAAAAAGCAGTTGCACGCTGTAGCAGTGGAGAGGTGATGACTACGGTGGATGGCATCGAAAATGTCAATACTCTATTGGATTCAGGATCGGATTGTCGGATGATATCCGTTGGCCTCATGAAAGTGCTTTCGGCTTCGAAACATGTACCGATAAAAGACTTAAAAGTGCCGTTGAAGAAAGCCACCGTGGAGAAGACGCCATTATGGGTAAAACGAAGTGTGCTCGTAGCCTGTGTGGATTTCTTTACATATGGGGGCCACTCGTATGGCGAGATTTGGAAGTCATGGTAAATGAAGAAGATGAATCACTCTCGTTACTCATGGATAGAAATTTGATGGAGACGATGGCGTATTCGGTGAAGGTGATTTTGCAAGGAGCAAGAGAAAAACAAACAGTGTGGGAAGCGTCCGTTGATGAAACACAAGAGTTACAGACTCCGGTTTGTAAGTCGTTGCAAAGCTGCGATAAAAAGCTGTATGAAGACCTAAATGATACTGTCGACGAAGTAGAACCGTGTCTTTTCACTCCAGAATTGACGTGTAGCGAAACTCAGCGAGAAACGGTTAATGCCATATTGGAGGAAAAGATGACAGAGGTGCAAGAAGCAGGTGCCATAGTGAGGTCTGGAGACCGTCTAAAGGCACTTTTTATCAAGTATGGGGATATATTTCGAATCGAATTTGCTGCAGACCCTCTTGTGACAGTTGCACCACTGCATGTCATTCTAAACGAGGGATCCATACCATTCATGGTGTAGTCGAGGCGTTATCCACCACTTTATAGAGACTACATGGATGAACATCTCGCGGACCTGATGAAGCACAATTTGATACATCGTAATCCAGTTTTCAAGATGGGGAAGTGCCCCGCGTATTGTAGTGAAGAAGGAAGTCGGATCTTACCGTATGATTGTAGATATACGGTCAATAAATGAAGTGACGGTTCCGGTGGCATGTCCCATGCCGTACCTCGAAGTAGTGTTGGTGAATTTGGAGGGATCAAGATGCTATTTTTCTTTGGATAATTTTTTTATTGTACTGGAAACCACCGTTACATCCGAGTAGCCGAGATTATTTTACTGTGGTGACGCCGAATGGTTTGTTCACGAAAAATCGAATTATCGTGGGATCGACCGATGCAGTTGCTTATGCACAACAGGTAGCCGAACAAGTCATGAAGCAAGTTGTAGGAAAAGGCGTAAAGATCTGGCTTGATGATGTCTTGAGATATGCGGAGAATGAGAAGCAATTGCTGGATACACTTGAGGTGGTCTGCAAAGATGCCAAGACTTTGAAGTTGAACTAATCCAAAGAAATGCACTTTTTTTCGTATTTAACTGTGTGGTCTGGAAAGAAGATTTCAAGCGAGGGCATAAGTCGTTGCGCGAGTTGGGTTCAAGGCCTGTGTGAGCTTGCACCTCCAGAAACCGCGGCCGAACTTCAACAGTTTTTATGTGCCGTATACTAGATGCGAAACAAGATTCCAATTCACACGACACTTGTAAAATATCTACAGGACGTTCTATAACATGCTACAAAGTCTGCAGAAAGCAGAAAGAAAACGAATCTCATGACCGTGTTTTTACGCCACCATGGATGGAGTTCCAAGTAGGATGCATGTCTACAAAAGATTAGAGGAGTTTTGTCTGAAATGGTACCTATGGCGCATCCGAAAGATGCCTGGGACGTATTTATGTATACAGATGCATCTCAAGATCATTTGGGGCTATCATTACACAAGTAGCACCGGGGGAAATATCAAACCCACAGTGGAACAAGATCATTTCCCGTTTCCCGCTCGCTTTTATAAGCGGATCCTTCGAAGGATCCATGTTGAAGTGGGCAAAGATTGAGAAAGAAGCGTTTGCGATAGTGGAGACATGCAAGCGGATGGAATGCTTGTTGCTGCGACAATAAGGGATACCATATATTCAACCGACCATCGAAATCAGAAGTTCATGTTCGACCCTAGGGGTATCCATAATGCGATAGCTCGATACAGAGCCGACAAACGCCAACGATGGTCGATGGTGTTACAAATGTTTCGCTATACTGCGGAGCACGTGGACGGAAGCGAAAATGTATGGGGTTGATTTGTTATCACGGTGAAGCTGACCTAATTATAACAAAGAACGCGTGTCAGGTAGGTGCTGTGCTTTATCAATTGTCACGAATGTGTCGCCTCTAGAAAAAACGGATTTTGAATGGCCGTCATTGGAGGAGACCAGGGCAATCCAAGACAAAGCACTTGTGGGGCAAGCGGTCACCAACTACACCAAGGATGCAGTAAAGTTAGTTTGGGTAGATGCACAGGAACGTACATGGATACCAGATCATGCCGTAGATCTACAGCAACGGTTATGTGTCATTGCTCATGCGGGTGTAGCAGGTCATCGTTGGAATTGGCACAATTTGTGACATTCTGGCGGCACATGTGGTATGGAAAAGCATGAGAGACGACGTGCTCAAGTTTGTCAATAAAGTTTTACACTTTTTGGTGGTTCAGGAGGAGAGGTGTCCACGCCCGTACGGCGAAACACTACGTGCAACACAACCGAATGAGATTATACATTTTGACTATCTATCGATCCCAAAAGGTTTGAATGGTTTGCGTTACGTCCTTGTGCTGAAGGATGGGAGGAGTGTGCTCTGTGAATTTATCCCGACAACCGTTGCCAACACGGCAGTTACCTTCAACGCTTTAACGGATTGGTCGAAGCGTTACGGTGTGGTCGCGTTCTGGGTATCCGATCAAGGATCACATTTCAAAAAGGAAATGATGGATACGTTACGTAAGCTGCTTGGTGCGCAGCACCATTTCGTTACTGCATACGGTCCATGGGCAAATGGATACGTAGAGGTGCTGAACAGGCAGTTGCTGAAGGCAATGTGGTCACTTTTAAGCGAGAAGCGACAACTGACTGGACAATGACCGCAGGTATTGTCGCTGTGTCAGTCGAGCATGAACCAACTACCGTCGAGTCGACTTGGTGGTGTTACCCCACTGACGGCGTTTAATGCGCTCCCTCCACGAGATCCCATCAGTATCTCTATCATCCAGCTGGACTGGCAAGGATGTCCTGATTTACAGAGCATGCGATCAATGCGAAACAAAAAAACACATGTATGATCTTCAGCAAACACTTGACGCTATGCAGAAACAAGTGTCCGATACGGCGCGAAAAAAAAGAACGAAGCGGCACGACGACGACACGAACAGAAATGTGGCGTGCAGACCGTAAATTTCGAAATCGGTGATTTTGTCTTATCTGAAAATATCAGTCGATGCGAAAACAAGTTGATTCTACATTGGAAAGGTCCTTACCGGGTGGTGGCTACGATTAATGGATGGACTTATGATGTACAAGAACTTGTCGCCCCGTTTGCCATCATCACGCGGCACATCACGCGTTTGAAATTTTTCACGGAAAAATATTGCGTGGGCACCCAAGATTTACGGGAATATGCAACGTATGCAAATGGTGGGCATATGGTCCAGCGTTCTTTGGACTGCTAAATAAACCCCGATACGCATCAATTGGAGGTGTTAGTCCAATGTCGAGGATTTAGCGGAGCCTGGGCGCGTATCCTCTTGGAAGATGTACCGCAATTATTGGCGCGGTGGGTACGTACCGAGGCCAAGGCGGAAGGAATGCGAAGTATCGTCCTCAACGAAACTTCAAGCTGGAGAGGGAAATGATGTGTGTTATGCGTATCTTTTATCGTATCTAACGTGACTACCCGATAAAAGATCTTAATACACGCACTTTTCATTTTTCCGAAAATAGGTCAGAGCAGACCCCGAGTAATAATAGAAGGGGATCTTCTAGAAGCACACAGGACAGCAAAAAGGAAACCATTGATATTGAAACAAAGACACGGACGGAGGTAATGCAAAAGAAGAAGAAGACGTGAAAAAGATTTACGTACCGTCTGAGCACGCAATCATTGGGAAATTCGCATGCAATGAGACGTTTTACAAGCATAGAATTTAATGCAACTTCGCTTTGGAGATGATCTCAACGTAAATAAGGAGAGTGCAAAGTACCAGTGAACGGTGTGTACTGGGAAGCAGGTCAACTTACAAAAATTGGGTACTTAAGTACCAAAGAATGTTTGTCAACGTGCAAGATCCCAGCTTGTATACGCAACCGTTGGGACTGAATAAGTCAGCAATGGACTCGAAACCCCCGTAAACCACAACGTATATTACCTTGCACTATTGCGTCTTGCTTAAAGCTCGATCACTTCCAAACCACGTCAAGAAAACGTGTCCCTACAAACATCATACCGTCCCAAAAGTACCGTAATCGAGAATTTAAATTCCTTCAGTGTCACGACATATAATTATAGCACCTCCAACCAATCTGCATGTGATTTAAACAATCCTTCCGACGACAAAATATCGGAATCTTTGCAAAAACCAACTTCTTGAGCCTCCTGAGAAGTGGAGCCACTGGTCAGATGGAGTTGAGAAAACCACAATGGATAAAGCTGGATATGCATCGGCCAATGTAGGTCAAACAGCCACAGCAGTTTCTGTGGCGCTCAGTGGATCCATGACCGTTGTGACCGGCGTTTTAGGAACAACGTCAACAATGCTTGCGACAACCGTGACTGCATGGGCTGGTGTCGGGCTTACTGTCGCAGCAGTGAATCTGTGTCAGTTTAGTGTGATGATCAATCAACTTGATTTGCAAGCTCGTCCTCGCTTTTGAGAGAAAATGTCATGTTCGACCTTCACATTTTTCCTGTTAGAGAAGTCAAACGTCCTTCGAATAATGGTCATGGATATCGATTATCAGAATCAGATCGCATTTTATTGAGATCAGAGTCCGATACCGGTGTGTGTACGAGTCGATAGATTTGCTGTATGAAACATATACATCATTTATTACATTCAAGTATCGGCAAATTGATGCCCAAGTAGGATCTCAGCTCGTCAGAAGTACATGATATCTCGCCACTTAAGTCCGAATATCAGCGACTCATTCGACCAAATGAATTGATAAACGTTTTGTTTCATTATTTGTTGCCTTCTGTCACAATGTCATTTGGATTTGAGGCTACAAATACAAATCAGGCAACAGGCAACAGGATAAATCGTTCGCATTTGGGGCTGCAAACAATGCGTCACGCTCTCCTTTCCGTGCACCAACCACTAGAAGCTTTGGTTCGGGAGCAACCACACACTCGATTTGGTAATTCTACTTTCTTGAACGCAGCCAAACCTCCGCCCTCTTCCGCTTTTAGTACATTTGGAAGCACTCTATCCACAACAAAGGCGTTTGGGTCGAATTTGGGCGTATTTAGAAGCACATGAGCGCTCCTTCGAGTGGGTTTAGAACCACTGGAGGGACTGGATTTGGCTCTGCATCCACTTGTTTCAACACAGGCATAAGGAGATTTGGCTGTACGAGCCCAACAGCTTCAAGTCCTTTTGAAAACGCATTGTGTTTGGAGCAAGTCAGAGTACTTTGACGGATGGGTTTGCCAGTGCGTTCGGAATACATTGGGTACATCTGTCACACAGACTGGAACAAACACGTTTGGAGTACCAGCAGCCTCGACAAATGCATTCGGTAGTGAAGCATCTGGGGCTATTAAGAGCCCATTTTGAACCAGCAAATTCAGTGGCCCTGCAAGAATCGCTAAGGCTTGGCCAAAATACATATTACACGGAAAACAAGCCTTTGGCAACAAAGAGCATGCTCTAAGCTTCCCTTCACAAGTCCCGGATTTTTATTATTTCAACTTTTATGGAGCAGTAGCGGTGCAAAGTCGTCTGAATTTTGGCATTTTCCTAGGGTTGGAGAAAATTTGGTCGCCTAAACTATTCTTTCGAATATTAGTTTTCGCGGGGTAATATTATTTCTCGAAGGATAATAATATGTTTCGAAGAATGATATCAGTTTTGCAGGAAACTGTCAATGAAGGTGCTACTTATCTTGTCATAACAATAACATCCACATCAATCGAAACAGAATTGGGTACACGTCGGTGCGATTTGTACTTCTTCATCGCATACTCTGCTTCTTTTCCGGTGAGACCTTTTCGGTAAACGTCCATGTATCGCAAAGCTTTTCGTGAGTGTCGATGTATCTCGTCCAGTGGAACGGATGCCAAGGCAGCTGGCACTGTTATCAGTAAATTTTTCCAAGTGTAATCGCAGTGTTTTCTGGCGTATCGCTTAGCGGCTGCCCAAAAGTTTTCGATGTAGTGGCGCTCGCTGTGAACTTCTGGGTAAAATATCACTTGATGACCAGCGGCAATAATTCGCTCCTCAATCATTCCTACTTGTGCTTTGAAGTCTGATTGATTGGCCAGATTGCGCCATTCACAGACACATTTTGCATCGCGCCTTCAGGCCAGCTTTCCACAGCCCACGTTCCTCCAGCAAAACTTTCAGCCCTTTACCTGACTATGGAGCGTTTCATCAGGATGGTCATACGCAAAAACCAAATCCTGAGAGACTCCGTGTCCCCACGTTGTTGCAAGCATCTTTGGCAGCTGCCCACACTTGACAAGTTCATTGCGCCGGCGTGAAGGGCATCGGGGACGAATGAACTGTGTCCAGTTGCATTGTCGAAGGCAAAAAGAGCTTGACAGACGGGAAACTGAGCTTCGAAAATTGGGATAGCCAAGTCACAGACTTGTTTGCACAGTTTATCCGATGTCCACCATCCGTCATGCTGCATGCCAGTTTACATGATAATGCAGGCCGCTGCTTGTAGGTCAGGATGCTGAGCAGCCTTTTCTCCATCAAGTGCTAACCGGCCTATGATGTTGCAAAGGAAATCGCTGACGTGAATGGACCTGCCCTGTCCCTTTTTTCGTAATAATTGTTCACCGTCTGGCAACCAAAGACGCTTGAGTCCATCATGAGCGGCAAAAGTGCTCTCATCATGAGTTAACAAGATGAGTGGACGAATGCCATCAGGGGGCCAGGTGATTGCAGTGAACTCATTGTTACCACCGACTTCCTCCTTCTCAACAACAGTCGGCATCCGCTCCTCAAGGTCGGCCATTCGCTCCAAGAACTGTTGCCAGTACGCAATGACATCCTCCCGCTCATGTCCGTCAATGTATATTCCTTTAGTCACTGTGCGGTATTTGAAGTCCAGTGAATGGAGCCAGCGTGTCGCAGTCCTTTCAGAGATTGTGGGAGATGGGGCGTATCCAAGTCGCGGAAGGATGTTCGTGTTGATATGTTCTGTCAGAGCTGATACTTCCACCTTGAACTTGCTCGCTCGAAGATACTCCTGAAATGGTAGAATGCAGTCCTCATACTGTAGGTAGCTTCGCCGTTTTGCATATTTCCCGTCTGCGACAAAGGTAATTCTTCGCCATCTAGACAGAGTATTGCCCAAGCACGCAGAGAGTGCGCAAAATACACACCCTTCCCAGCACCTTCCGCTATCAGTGTGCTAGCTGCTATTCGCGCATATCCATAATTCACCAGCTGAAGATAAGAAAGAACTGCAAGTCGCCGGTTTTGCTCGGATTTACCAGTCTTTGCTCGGGTGGCAAGTGTGTTAATGGTGATTGTCAGCCTCCCCCTGATCCAGACTGCACCATCCTCGTCGTCATCCTCTTTGTCACCCTCATCCGTAACCTCAGCTTCTTGCAAAACTGGTCCTGCAACAGCAAAGTATTTGCTCAAAAGATAACAGCCAACAGCAGCCTTCTTCAGTTCGACTCTTTCCCGTCTTTGAGTTCGAGGTGCACCACTTGTACATCGGATTGTCCTGTTATGGTTCAATCCTGGTAACGGTAGAACTATAACAGCTGCTTGATAGGCTCTTCCAATATTTGCTTCAACAGATGCGAAGTCGAGATTTTCATCATCAATGCCCTTCGAAACATCCAGGTCTTCTCCGGAACTGCTATCAGTAGACATATGAATGCCTGAGCTGTTATCGGTTTTGGCGCGCTTGACCTCTCTCATTTCTCGCATCTGCCTTTTTAACTTTGTCAGGCGAGGCATAGTTGTACGATATTTGTCGGAATGCAGGTTGATGGTTGAGGTTTCAAGCGGGTAAGTAATTAGAGGCGATGACTGAGCCTAGGTCAGGGCAAGGACGATTGTTTATGATGTACTTTTAGCCAATCGGCAGTGGCAACATTATATCCGTGCCTTATGATGTACTTTTAGCCAATCAGCAGTGGCAACATTTTATCCGTGCCTTAGGATGTACTTTTAGCAAATCAGCAGCGGCAACATTATAGGGTAATATGATCCGAAAATTGGCCATTCAAAATCAGGGTTTGCTGATTTTAAGTGTTATACACTATATGAGCAGTGCAGACCTGAATCATACATTTTCGTAGGTCGTGATCAAACCAATTTTTCGTGTACATCGCTCTGTACATGGGCTACATTCTAATTGCAGCAAGATCAATTGATGTGATTGGAAGTGTCAGAAGACACCTTGCAAAAATGTTTGAATTGGAGCCATTAGGCATCACAAAGTTTATTCTGGACATGGAATTATTGTATGACATCAACAATAAGATCATACACTGTCATAGTATGATTCCGTAAACCGAATAGCTGAGAGCTTCAGCCAAGTAAAATCCTCTTGTATTTGAAATCCAACTTGCAAATGATAAGCTTGAGATGGCTGGCATGTGTATCCATTCTGACCATCCTCGCATTCGTTGTGTATGTTACATCTTAAAAGAAGGCTGATGGGATAATAATGTTATTGTAAAAGCCATGTGTGGACAGGATAACGATAGACGTTCACCCGTCATGTGTTAGGGATGCTCCCCCGGTCTTCAAATCCTGTCTTGCGCAGCCGAAGCTGGATGAATGGCACTGCCCATGTGCGTGCAAGAAATGTAATGGCTGGCGCAACTTTTATAAGAAATGGTATTGCGCCTAGAAAAGAATCAATCAACTGTTCGTGGATAGTCACAGCGCCTTGGACTCGCGAAAAAAGCCCACCGGAGTCGGGCGAGGCATATTGACATACGCCATGATTAACCGTGAACACGTTCAATCTGATAGTTTGAAATTGAGTACATCCAACAAAACTCTTACTGGCCGACTGCTAGCAAATTCAACATGTACAAATCATTTCAACACCCCTTCGATTCACGTAGTATATATATACATTACAGAATTTTGAGGGAGAGTCTTGGTCATCAACAGCTTAATGGATACACAGGTAGATAAGGATACTTTTTAAAGGCTTGAACATCAGTAAATAAAGTAAGGGCGTAACTAATGTACATTAATGACAAGCGCCTCTCCTTTTTGTAAGTAGGTGTTCTACAGAATTCAACAGACTACGATACTTGAGCGTGTGAAGTTACGGATAGTTTCACATTATCAACACCAACAGCTCATCTCATTTTAGTATGTTGCCAACTTACATCCAAGGCAATTTTGTCATACCCTTTTTTCGCCTGCATAGCGGCCCAATGAAAATTACCAATCATGTAATATGATGGTTGTAGAAAGCCGCATGTGGAGATTTAAAATCAGTGTAATGAGCATTGCCCCCATAAAATATCATGCATTGCTCCACTTCACTCCTACATGCCTCAGTCTTCACTTCAGATCAGCGAAGCAGGCACCTTTGGGACGAAAAAGCTGGCAACATGGTACTGATCTGCAACTTCTAATAATCCAAAAGTGGCCACAACTCAGCATTGCAGATAGTTCGCTATTTCTGATCAGCGCTGTGCTAACATACCAAAGCATACGAAAATATCAATTGTAACAGAGACGTACAAAGAGCATGAGTATTATACCGCGATGCAGAATGAGAAAATAAATCATTGGCGGAGGGTACGTGAGGGTTCTACGAAAAGTTCGATTAGTTAGGGAATAATCGTTCAATGCTCCCAAATGGCTTTCGGGATTGCTTCATCGAAAAAATATCCTCCATTTAAAGTCAGGCATAGTTGCTCGGTGAATTCAGATTTCCAGCGAGTGTCGAAAGCAATCAACAAGCCTTCAAGCTCAGAATCGCACCTACAACGCTAAGATGCGTGTCTGTTTTCTTATGAGTATCTTTTGCTTGAGCACGAACGATCTGAAGCACGTTGGTCCTCACGTCCACATCATACGAACAAATTAGATTCTGAGTGGTTTTTAGAATGGGAATGCATAGCTGTACTGAGAAACATCGGGTCGGTTGTCAGTAGAACCGCGTGGACGATCAAAACAATTTATCCGTTTTGCCGTCGAGGATATGCAACAAGTCCATGCTTCTTCATTTTTTTGAAAAATCAGCCACAAGTGATTCGTGGCGGTGGCATGAATAATTCAACACGCTCCCACACAGCCTGCTGTTATGTTTATCCATGCGACAGAGGGCACGGTATTTGTATTAATAGGCAAATCACTCCTCAATTTTGTAAGATTTTGTAATAGACAGTAGCTCAGCGCAATGCGGCTTTCCATCCAGGCTTACAGATTGATTGATCTCTTCCCATACCTCAGCGCGGTGTAATTTGTGGAGGCACTTCCGTTGACCTCAAAGGTGAAGAGTCGACTAGTGTACAAGTTCATGACCGTGTGATGTAAACCCAAGACTTCTTACTCTATGCAATTTCTCTAAAGCGACTGTTTTCGGGAGTTTGTTGAATCAAAAGCTTTTTCACGAACGCGAAACGTACCCTTTTGGAGGCAGCCTTTCATGTTACCTAAGCAAGCGATTTGCTTGTAAGAGTCACAAGGACATGATCTATGAGCTGGGGTTGAACACTCCTGCACGAATTTCAAGTCCAAGATAGTTCCATGGAGTAGATTGACATCATTAGAAAAATCAGATCCATGAACCAATATCCATTTCTCGAAAAAAATGTAGCCTTCAGGAAATTGCACATATTCGATAATATTTCTATCATCCTCGTGGAGATTCCTATCAAGTTGTGAGCGATTTGCGTTTGTGTCCCATATAAGGGCTTTTCTCGAAACCATATGTTTGAGTCACGGTGCCAGGAGGTACCTGAGAGCGACATTGATAAGATGAGATGTCTCTCCCAATTGTTGACGTCTTTATCCAATGATAATTTAGATTCCGGATCCTAGTGAGGCATGTAATACTTTGCAGCAGTCTATATTGGCTAGATACTTTTTACTATTCGACCATTTCATATGATACAGGGCGTCGCAGGCTACAATGACGCAGTGCACTGACTATGCACGAGCTGCCTCGCATAGATTGATGTACCATGTTAAGCGGACCTTTACGGTGCTTATTTGGAGCGACAACACTGATAGCAAAATATAAATGATGACAATTGGATTTGACTGGAATGTCTATCAGAACCGGAGACTCAAAGCGTCGCCTGCATCGAGCCAATGACATTTCTCCCAAAATGTGGTATCAGTTTCAGTTGCACTCTTTTATACCGTTCCGGCATTATTCGGTCTCTATTTTTTTTAGAGCCTGATCATTCCGCGTAAGCTGGTGCGATCCACAGCATACCACAGTCAGTTATAGAAGTGATAAAAGCGAGATCGTGAATGCGATGAACATGACAGCTCAACCTCTCATTCCTATCTCCATCAATGGCACAAAACATCAGCAACTAAGTGCATCATTTAGATTGACCAATTTGTATCATGCTATGAAGGCAAAACTCAAGACTTCCGAGCTGTGCTATCAGCACCAGGGAAACAATGCTTTCTGCACCATCCGTGTTGAGGTATTCTAGATTTGATTCGGATTTCTTTGTCCATTCCATATATTTTATAAAAAATTTGCAAATCTTGTCGCCGAGCTGTGCGGCAATTTTCTCAGTATCGCATGTGGGCATTTGAAGGAGCGAAAAAGCACGCAATGCGTTTGAAAGCGATGCAGCAGAATTTATGTTCTGAATCTGTCGAGTCACATGAGGTTTACGAAGCGCCCTGATTTTGATCGCGCCATTATTATTTTGCATTTGAAATACTTGCCGTCACTCTGGCCCCTTCTTTTCCATAACAAGGTCGTGAACGAGGATGTAAAGAGGACGTCGTTCGAAGGGGTTCCTGTCTTAGCAAGATGTGTTGCGAAACTGTAGGAGTGGGAGGATTCGATCGAGAAGCCAATAGGAGTGAACATTTAGGAGATTATAGTAGAAGTAACTGTGCTGAGTTCAGAGGGTAACGTACCGGTATGGGTTTGGTTCAGGATATTCCCAACAATAAGAACGATCAAGAAGCTGATCCCTTGTTCGAATTGATCAGTTCGTGACGAAGACGGAATGAAGACACTACAAGTAATGTAGCAACCCCATAAAACGACCAAAATGCAGGTCACTTTGAGATTCAAAAGGTGTCTTCAAATTCGAGTATTGAACCCCAATACCTGGAAATTGGAGTCTGATAAGTGAAGCATGATATCAAGATGGCAACACATTATAAAACATTCAATACGTTCGAGCACTGGCCTTCACACGGATAAAAAAGGATATCAGCTGGATACGCCACTGTGACCGGCTTGGAAATAGCTCAAGGGACCGTACTATTTTTGAAGCTTGATATGTAGATCGATTCGATTAAGGGCTGCATTATTGTCGAAGCTAAAGTATCTCTGACCGACTCGAGCTCTGGTAGGTAACAATTGACGTCGAAATGGGGGTAGAATGAAGGTCGCCTATTGCTATTGCCACGCTTCGTGACGATGAACAATCTCAAGTGTGAACCCAGCAAGACTTGAGGAAGCTGTGGAAGCACTGCGCGAGAGACGGACTCGAGCGTTGATTTAATCAGAAAGATGTATCATCAGAAGTAGCACGACTTCAGAGCCCGAAATGCAAACAACACGTTGGCAGAAGCAATTTGTCATGCTCTAGAGTCGATCAAAACATGCCTCCATGCAGACCTGGATGATAATATGGACCTAACGCACTACAGCGTGTCTTGGGAATTCAAATTATTGAACCTTTTCAGAGTTCTGGAAAGGATTGGTTGGACTAGAAGATATGGATGCAAAAATCTATCTGCTTGGGTTTGACCCGACCATATGAGTTATAGCCACAGAAAATGGAAGAACATTTTTCGAATTCACTGAGCGAATCATCTGAGCAGCAGTCAAGTCAATGAAAAATCCACCACGTAGAGATGATTTGCCGCTTATGGTGAGAGGAAGCTGAACCATCTGAAAAATAGTTAACCTTACTCTCTGCGCGTTGCATTCGCTCGTACCTATTTGTACATTGCTGTTGAGCGTAGGATAGTAAAACGAACGTGGATGGATAATGCTGACCCGTGTATTACGCAGAATGTTCTGCAACTTCGAAGCCAATTACGCGCACGCTCTGAAGCTTTCTGTGAAGAAGTCGATCTGGCTGCGAGCGGTTATGTGTAAAAAAGACAAAAATCCGATGCTAACCGTCGCTATGATAGCGTGAGAACAGTAGTGATCGATCAGGCAACTGCAATGCATTGTGTTATTATAGCAGCTCGCAACCCGAAGCTTCGACGATTCTGATCAAGCAGTACTATGTTTTCCGAAAGTAGAACGCATGTGGCTCACATCAGCAACAAGTGTGAAAATGGTTCTGTTGAAAACGCGTAATTGATCTGTCGTCAAGCATCTGCTGTCGATCAAATATCGATTCAACCTGGCTCGCACTAGTGAACTCATCCGAAAGTAAGTTGGCTACAACACTACTTGCTACACCCATAGCAAACGCACCTTCCGCGAAACACAACTGTGAGGTACCTGGTGCATGCTGTGTGGAAAAAAAGCTTTCGTGAAGAGACACCATGGATTTAAAATCCTTAAAAAATGCCAATGACTGCTAGACAATTCATAAGCATTTAGACAAAGTACAGACAAGGCAAACAGAAATTTCGCAGCAGGATTTGTCAGTGATAGCTCGAGTCCCTTAAGAATAGTGAATGATTTTTCATTCTGCTTAGCTAATGCTAAAACAGAGCAAGAGATTACAGCAGAGGTTACCTACATAGTGAAAAGATCTCTGAATCCCAATGCGGTGACTATTGGACACAGATTTCCAAGCATGCCGAGCATCGACGAAACCGTCAGCGTAGATTGTGATAGTTGTTAATTATCAAATAAGTTACACACATATATGAATAGTGAGCTGATTTTGCTGCGCGTCTTTCAGATATAATAGCAGCACATAAGAAAAAGACATGCGTTCTGAATGATAAGAACGCGGGTATTTTAGGATTTGAGGAAGAAATTGCTTATACTCATTAGCTCTTCGTCCGAAGAATGTTTTTAATTCCTCCACCAATGTTCCTGGCTTCGGGTAGACTTCTTCTTGTTGTTTCAACGATTTCATTAAATTGGTTACTGTATATCTGCTTTTTCTTACTACCTTCATTATCATATCATGAGCCCATGACCTGGAGAGGCGACATTGTCGAAGAAGCACAGCCCCGATCAGTGGCGGTCTAACCATCAGAATCATCAGAATCATCAGAATCATCAGACGGGGGAAATGGTTCGATCGGGCCGTTAGGAAAGAGAGCTTGAAAATGGGATTCATTCAGACCAGGAAGATACGGCTTTTTAGTCGTTTCTACAGGTGGTGGGCGTTGAGGAGGGGGATTGTTTGTACGATCAGAAGGACGTGAATGAGGGTCATCAGGATTCTGAGGAAGAGAATGTGGTCTAGGACCATCAGGTTTTTTTGGTCGTGAAGGAGAGTCTTTACCATATGCAGCAGGTGCCCGAGGAGGAGTATTTTGACTGGATCCATTAGAGTGTTGACGAGGAGTATTTCGACCGGATCCATCAAAGTGCCGACGAGACGATTCTCCACAAGATTCATCAGTTGGCCGATGAGAAGAATCTGGACAAGGGCGACCAAGTAGTAATTGCGCTTGCTGCTTACCAGAGTGCTCGTACTCATTCGTTTCGCTTATTGCTCCAGGTTGAGGGTGATGAATAACCGTCAATTTTGCTGTTGCACCTCCGCCGATTTGAGGCAGTGTGTAAAGGTGGGGGCTTGTGGGATGCCCGCTTGAGTGTGGCTCATTGAATATGGTATATATATTGGACGCGTTATATGGCTGATTTGGATCAAAGTAATTTTGTGGGTCACCGTACTGAGGTTGTAGCTGCGATAAGTCATTCCAATGAGGTTGAGGCTGCACTGGGTAACCGTATTGAGGTTGAGACTGCGGTGGGTGACCGTAGTGAGGTTGTGGCCGTGGTATGTCATCACCCCATACAAGACTCCGATCGGGAACCTGATTGATGCTATCAGACTTCGTACTGGTCTTCATTTGACTTGTTCCCGCGTTTTTTCTTCCTCCATCAACTTTTCGTAGTAAAGCTCCGTCTGATGAGGCCACAAGCGTAAACATATTCGCAGCCAAGATGTGAGTTTTCATCGTATTTGGCTTTGTTGTGCAGAAGAAAATTGAAGAATGAGACTGACCTATACAAGTACGAAAATAAAGATTGAGAATAAATTCAGCTTCCAGATCTACATTTTCAGAGACACGCCACCGGGATGAAATTTTGGCCTAGTTTTGAGCAACGCTGAGCTCACCAAACTAGTGGATTCATCAAAATATCCAAGCTTCGAGAACCCTCAGCGTCGTACAAGTTTTGAATCAACCGATCGGTGCCTGTGACGTGCGTGATTCGACGTGCTCACTACACGACAAATATCAGTGAGCATAAAACGTACATCACGTCTCGATTGCGTGTACTCATATTAGTGGACCCTCACAGAATTCTATATAAGGACGATAGAGAACGCTCAATAATGACTAGGAGTGACAAATCGAGATAAGAGAAGGAAAGCAATTTTGTAGCGTAGTTTTTACGTTTACCTTACCATTCGGAAAAGCGGCAATGCTATGCTAAAAGAAGTCGCTGGATAGATTAGATGCTCTTGCTGTGATAAAAACCATTTAATACAAGTTCGCTATTTCCAAGCGCAATTGGAATTAATCTCATTATCCATGTGTTCGTCTAATGAGCGGTTTACATCGAGGAAATCGAGATATATATTATGGCCAAGAATGTTTGGTTTGTAATTTAATTCGGGAGAATGTCTTGTGTGGCCTGAATGTGTTCATTCCTTGCTAAAAATTCTCTGCCATCATCTGATCTCTAATTGATACTTCACTTGTGCGCTTTTGTCCCAGCCTCAAGATAGCTGTGGGGAATTTTTCCACTGGCGCAAGACGTGAGGATTCACACTACCAGAAGATAGGTATAAGCCGATCTACATGATATCTGTTCAAATATGTCGTGTGAGCTCTACTGCCAATGTGTTGTAGGTGTCAAGGTGTCAAAACATTGACCCAGCAATAGCGCAACATTCTCGTGTGCAAGTTTGAATGCCACACTCGTCGACGTCTTGGGGAATCTGCCGATCCCTTGCAAGCGCTAGTCCATTCACTTGACCTATTTCTATATTTTCTTTCCACGCCATATTGAGGTCTTTCGCGTGTTTAAGCGTCGTATGTTGTTCTTGTCTCACTAGCTTCCCCTAATGCGATTGCCATCGGCTCTAGACTGATTGAATACACACCTCATAAAACATTTCCTTAAGTCATTCCGATGCTTGAATTATCAAATACGAATTCTTGAATGGGCTTGTGAGAAAGCGTGGCCGTTCGAGATGCTCCGTGATATTTTATACAGCTCGAGTTGATCGATTTATACTTCATATAGCTGCTACAGCAATCTTATGTGAACCACCTCGTGGCCATAGGGTTTTTCTCACACTCGAATCAAAACCGAGTCAATATAGTAGCTGGAGACGTCTGCGTTACGCTCGGCATACATCTAGTTAGGTGTTGAACGGAGAATATCCAAGCTTAGCACGTAGACTCACAGCCGCATTCTTTTCGAGCTTTCTTTATCGAATTGTCCAGATACCTTCTAATTGATCCTGCCCATACTCGAATGCATCTACTACCTCTTTGACTACATGCGAAACAATACTGGGGTTTTGCATGCATCAATATTAATACCAATAAATACGAAGAATGTCCTCATTGCTTTCATATATGTATCGATCAGTAAACACTTCAAACAAAACACACCACATATGTACAGCAGCTTCTTGCTTGATTTACCTGTGGTGTGCGCGATCCCAAATGAGCTCAGGTCCGTGGTTGATTGATTTTATTACAGCAACCTTACATATTATAATATAGAAGGCTTCATTTTCTCGTGTAGCCTTTCCTGTCAATGTTCACTGGCGATAGCTCCAAGTGGTCATCGCTTTCTTGACCCATTTCGTCGCGTCGATCATCCGCGAGCGCAAGGCAAATATAGGCCTTTGAACTGTATGACCCATAGTTATTCAGATGCCATACTGGCAAAAATGGACACCATTCTTAATACCATGCAGATCATATGTTACCATGATGTCTAGTTGTTGCTCCGTATAAGCCAACAAGTGCCTTATCAAATAATCTGGGTTTCTGCCCCAGAAATATGCAGAATGACAACGTTTGTATTGTCACGCAACGCGTTTTCTCCACGCACATGATACATTTCGAATACGGGCGTGTGTCTTCGTCAGCTGAATATGATGTCGGGAGGTATATAGAAGGATAGAATAAAAGGATCGGTTTCGTTGATGCTACATATGAGCATTGTCTATATGTGAATCGTCCTTTGAGGATCAGAAGGATGACGACGATAGCTACTGTACGAATTTTTCGGAAGATTCCCGAAATCATGGAAATAATGACGAACTCTTCGAAAAAATCATAAGTTACTATTCGGCATCTTCACTACCAGGTTACACATCTTCTGTGTGAAGCACCTCAAATAAGGTTCAGAACATGCGGGTGACACATCCGCTCCATCTGCAGATTGCATTTATATATCATCCAAGTAAATACGTGAGGAGTGGTGGAATAATGGCTCCTTCATTCATTGAATAAAGTTTGTTATACAAAAAATATCGTGAAAGTATATGATGCGTAGTTTCGATGTGTAAGTGTAGAGCGCTTATGATCATGCTCAAACGTCATCTCGGCTTGCAAAACGGTGGTTCCTGAAGATAAATCATAATTATGATGCGTGAATTACAAGAGTTCTACGTGATGTCGAACATTATCATACCAAGCGTTGTAATGATCTGAAAAAGCTGCTTAGAATTCTTCTTACATATAAAGTGTTAGCTTGATTCATTCGAAAGGTAGGGGCTGTACGAGTTCGGACAGAAGCTAGTTCCCCGAGCAAGGATCTACAACATGATACAGAGAGAAGCTTGATAGATGTGCTCACTATTCTCCATCATGTATATGCAACAGTTCTGGCTTGTTCAAGTATGCAACGAGTCGCACTTCAAAAGACGTGAAGGAATGCAATCACATACATCCAATTTTAGGGGCTTGATGTAAGAAGTTATTGAATGAACCTGATGCTACATAAGATCCTGTAAGGAAAGCTCTTACATCATGTGCATCGATTCCGCGCTCACGATCATGCGTACACAGATTCTATGGTCTTTATCCAGTAACTAGCGTCCCACACGAAACACGCTTCACCTGTCACTCGACTTAGGAAAGCTCTGTTATGTATTTCTAGCACTCAAACGAAGTATAGCAGATTGATAAACAGAAATTTTCTTCCAGAAACATGTTCGTCTCTTCTAATCCTTCTCTGTGCTTTAATCATGTTTGTTTGCTTCTGAATTAAGCTCGTGATGTGTGTTATTGTATCAGTTACGTATCTAACGTATATAGCAGTAAAAGATCATAATACACGTACTCTACGTGTTTTTAAACTAGGTGAGCGCAGATCCCGAGAATAGTAGAAGGGGATCTGCGATAAGAAGCATAGAGAATATCAATTCGTCTCTGCCTTCGGAGATGTTCAGAGAGAGGTTATACGTATTAATCAACAAGAGAGCAATAAGTACTCCTTCGAGACAGTAAACCTACATTCAATAGAGTTTGCCACTCGAGACTAATGGAGGGCCGTTCAAACTTACACCATCTGACATTGGACCTTGATTGGTGACATGCATTATGATTTATCGTCTTGTGTGTGAGTTCCATTATCCAAAGTCTGGGAGTACGACTTACTATATTTGGATCAATAGTATCGGACGTCAATGAACAGCGCAATTTAGCAACATTTATTGCTGTCCAAGTCAAGATTTAAGGAATAAATATGCCGGACGGACTACGAGGTTATCTCTTCATGTCTGATCAGGATTTTTATAAGTACTGTTCAATGTAAAATATTCTCAAGCTTAGATAGCTCTATCCACGCTTAATATATCGTAAGACTACGTCTTCTTGAGCGTCCTATCGCTTTGAACAAAGAGGCAATTTTTGCAAGCAACGATGCAGTGCATTTATATTTCAGTATCGCCTCAATTATTAATCTCAACTGCTAGCTGCCGAAAAGGAGCGTTATCCGGCATAATGTGACGTCCGGACGGATTGAGATCCGCAAAACGATTACTCGTTCGTCTTTACCTGCCTAAGCTCCAAGAACGCTCAAGATATCCTTGATAGGCATTAATGTATGATATGACATGTACCATCATATGCCCTTGAATAAATATCTCGTCCATCACTGACAGAAGAAGAAGAAACTTTGTGGCTCGAATAAACAATAGCACGGAAAAGCTTAATCGAATACGTATGATCCATTGAATTTATCCCGATGCTCGCAAACTTCTATGCTGGCGGTTCTGAGAGTAGAGATGGAGAAGATCCATCAGCTGAAGACTGATAGCATAAGTTACAAGCTTTTGTATGTCTGTGCATACAGAAATTGTATACTACTACATCCGGATTTTCCCAGCACCCATACATTGTGCCATAGTGACAGAAGTTATATCACGAGTGGGGTAGGAAAGGCGATTCGTGCAAATTAGAACTAATGTTGGACATTAATTCAGTAGTCTGGCAATTGAAGAAAAACGAGAAACATACATTTGCATTGGTGAGTACCGTTGATCTAGAAGGAAACCTGATAATGAAATTCACAAGAAAGTGAAATTGTATGGTATGCCTGCGATCTATAAGCATAGATCGATCTTCTTATAACTCGTTCAGGCGTCGCAATATGCGTAGAAACGCTTATTAACACGCATGTATTCTTTTGAGCCTTCTTTATAAAGTCAATTGAGGCGCTGATGCTGTTTTCATGCATAGTAATCTGGACAGCCTACAACATATAGTTGAGAAGAATCATCAAGTATTTTATGATTGCTACGCAGCCATTAAATTGGGGCCTAGATAAACAGTATAATGAAGTCCTTGGCAAAGAGGGTGATATCATCGGAATACTTAGAATCTTCTTCTCCACTCTCACAGGCTTCTTGGAGCCACTAATTCTTTCTAACCCAATTTGTGATACCACTAAAACCAAAGAATTGTCGTTTGAAGCTTCTCCTGCCTCCTACCAATCTCTAGCTAAAAGATTTCTACATTTCATATTGCCAGGGTGTACAAGAGTCACAATATGGCTATTATCCCGAACGGAATTCTGACTTATCAGACTCAAAACGGTCAAATATCACGTTGGGTTCACGCAAGTACTCATAGTGCAGAAAGGCATTCGGTGGATCAACAATCTATCAGTTAGTTTAGGCTATCGCCTTGAAGAGCGATTCAAGTGATCAGGGATTTTCGCGGTATAGGATTCTTACATTGCATTGTCAGTATAACGGATGGCAGCAGTTTTACCTGTCTTTGGACCAATCTATGCAAGCAAGATACGTGAACCAGAGGGAACTGTCTGATGCATAGACAGGTCTGCATGAATCATAACACACACAATAGTATTTGATTTCGTATTTTGACGAATTCTTTGTTCACTTTGCTGTACAACGAGGCTCACCAACATCTCAAATATTCCTATACTCTTGATCGCTGTCTTATCAATAGATACTAAGAATGTACATTGGGATATTCAGGATTACCCCCGTCGTCCGTTTCGAAGAAGAAGACCGACATTCTACTATCCAAATGTAATGAACTATTGTGGAGGCGTCTCCTTTGGGCCTTGGATACATATTGCATTATTTAATTTTTCATAGCTGTATAAAGTAAATACTTCCTGCCCACTCAGTACCACTTATAACCTGCATATGTGTCTCCATCACTTATCATCGCGCGACGCCTATTAAACAGTAGACGCTCATTGATACTTCAAATCTCGATTTAGCCCATGCCGTCTCAGTATCCAGAGAAAAGACAGAGATCAGGAATACGTTTTTGAGATTGTATTGATCATTTGAGATGCTGGTGAGCCTTTTCTTCCTAGTGAGCCAAACGATCAATAGCAAGACATGTGATCCTTTGAGATATCAATGGAGCTATGAATACTGTAATGCGACTGCTTTATACGAGCTCACTGAGCTGACGATCAGGCTTTTAGCACTCAATTTAGATTTACATGATATCTATGGTGCATCTTGACATATTGTATTATGATAATCGCTCTATAGATGTGAGGCGAGCAAAGAATTTCTAAGCCTATTAGATTGAGTCCTGCTGGACAGGAATATGCTGCTTGATTATAAATGTAGAAGGCTTTGACTTTGTGGGAGTAATGAACGAAACGCTCCTTATAGATAAATGCTGCATCTTGACTGGAGAGTAATCGTTCTCAAAAGACAGGCAGGGAGAAAAAGTAGCGGACTAGTGAAAAAACTAATGGACGGAATCGAAAAGTCTATCTTTCCATAAAATTTAAAACATTTGCGATGTGATCAGTTTATCTCAGAGCTTTACAATTGGCATGAAGAAGATAAATAAGGAGCTAAACGCGAAAAATCAACGAGCACAGTCCAAGACATTCACTGCCTTGGCTTGTTAGTATGGGCCTGATGTTTGAATGAATTTCAGCCTTGATTTTACTATCGTGGTCATACTCCAAGTTTCCTGATCAGCTTGACTAGGAATTGAGCTCGAATAACTCTTGAAAGATATTTTAGCGTTTAGCAAGTCGAGTTTGACGCAGGTAATGCATCAAAGCATCTCCATGGTGTTTTGACAGACGCGTTATTACGATCGAGCAAGTTGAAATTCGGAAGGAAAAAGCCGATTCCAGATGTCAGAGATTCTGTAGGATCTGATCATGATAATATATATAGCTGCGAAATTTGTCGACGAGAGTGTGTATTAGGTAGATTGTGCCTTTGCAATTGACTTCATCGAGCAAGAAGACGAAGTCATTATACGGGATAATGGTGAAAAGTAAATGATCGAGAATCAGTCAAATCGGCGTCGCCATGGTTCGTGCACGCAAAGAGCTGAGAAAGGAGATCTAAATGAGATCTGCATAGAAAAGTCAGCTGGACATTGCTGTATGTGCAGTAACATTCGTCTGAATGCCGGAGGAAAAAGGCAGTAGTTTCGACGAGCAAGAATTCCCACCACCCAACATGAGAAAGCAGAATGATTGGAAGGGTGTGCGCTTTGTTGCCCGTTCCATAGATGCGCTGTAGTTGCTCAAATTATCATGATATGTCGTTTTGTCTGGAGCGCCTACGCAAGTGTGTTTACACTATCTGTTGCTGAACCTATCCATTTGCGGTAGAGTTCTCATAACCGCGATCAGAGTGTGACCAGCTCTGCTTATATTGATACGTGACAGGAAACACTAATACAAATCAGTTCCACACATAATGTTTCCCAACTGCACGCGCTGATCCCGCCAGTCTCTCAGCGCAAGCGGCAATGTAAAGGACAAGGTGATCGACCAGATCGGGTGGAATCTCTCAGTCCATGTCGATGAATTCATTTAAGATCCATAACGCCAATTATCTGAAAATGACCATCATTCGGCGCCGACGATAAAACCGGTATGACCGTATCACAATGACCTTTAGAATACCGTCAAGTACCGATTTCTTACAGCGCAGCCAGACTTCTCAGTACTTTGTATATGCAGAATGTGTCACCACGATTCAAGCAACAAGTCCATCCGCAGTCCAATATAGATCTAGCTAAGGATGGGAATATAAACATGCGAGTTCCTGTCTCTCTACCGCAACTACGACGAGCACTTGAAACTATTTGCAGCCATTTGTGTACATTTGGAGACACTATAAACCGGTTTTTCGAATTATATAAACTCTTATTGGATGAAATTAGGCGATTAGAGCTCTCCGATGAGAATGTATCAAATTTGCAATCAGAAAAACGATCTGATGAAGCAAAAGCACTCGAAAGCGCTCTCCATGCCCTTGTTTCCACCGATCTAACGCTACTGGTAGATAGCGCTGAATCCAAAATCCATACCGACATTCAACAGCTCCAAAAAAGTCGTCTGAATGCACCAGAATCGAACACAAATCTCACACATAAAAGCCTGCATTCAGGAGAGCAGATTTCATCACAAAATATTTCGATCGAATCCGTTTTAGAACTCAGAAGCGCAGTTAAAGAAAGCGTATCTCGAATTGAACGCATGCAAGCTGTTGTTGAGCAGGAAACACGCCACTTTCAGCACAGGCAAAGCAGTGTTTTGGATAGTACGCATGACGACGAAGTGATCGATACGGATGAAAAATCTGCTCGCCTGTTCCTTTGGGGTCGGCCGCCAGGATGGAGTCATACAAATTCGCTTCTAACGCCGCAAAAGGTCGATGTTCTTCCGGGTCAAAGTATCGTTCAGATTGCCTGTGGAGGGAATCACATTTTGTATTTATCTCATGCAGGAGACGTATACAGCAGCGAAGACCATTGTGTGTCGAGTATGGAGACTACAGACATCCTGAAAACGCCCCAATT
This sequence comes from Albugo candida, assembly GCA_905220665.1. NCBI lineage: Eukaryota > Oomycota > Peronosporomycetes > Albuginales > Albuginaceae > Albugo > Albugo candida. Next base: position 79,138 of record CAJNAR010000175.1, read on the forward strand.
AGTCAAAGAGCTCGCTTTGGAGAAGGCTCTACATCGAACACCTATCATCAATATCGCGTGCGGGGCTAAACATTCCGTTGCACTCACGTCAGCTGGGGAAGTATACACATGGGGAAGCGGTGAAGACGGGCGCTTGGGACACGGTGAAATGCGCGATCGGAATGTGCCTCGTAAGATAATGGCATTATTACGACATAGGATCGTGAATGTGAGTTGTGGAGGAGCACACACTGTTGTCGTATCGGATCAGAATTCTGTGTTTGTTTTCGGACGTGGACGAAATGGTCGATTAGGCTTGGGCGATACAAAATGTCATGATACTCCTCAGCAGGTGCCAACTTGGAATTTTAGAAAACAAAGAATCATCAAGATTGTGTGTGGGTGGAATTTCACGATTGCTTTGAGTTTAGAAGGACGCGTTTTCAGCTGGGGAAAGCAAAGTGAAGGGCAATGCGGACTCGGGTTTTCCGATCAAGACGAACTCTCACCGTGTTTGATAGAAAAACTACTCGATTCTCGCATCATCGATGTGGCTTGTGGGTATACGCACTCCCTTGCACTCACTTCTCAGCATGAGGTTCTATCTTGGGGTCTTGGTGAATATGGTCAACTAGGACGAGGAATTGTGTATCAGCCGTCACCAGAGAGTATCGATACGAGTCTTTTCACGTGTCAAGAAGGTCGTCCTTGTCAGATCTGTTGTGGCGCTTTTCACTCAATAATCATTACAGAAAGCAGGAGTTTGTATGCGTGTGGACTCAATTCGTATGGCGCCTGTGGATTGGGACATACATTCAATCGTGATATTCCAGAAAGAAATGATTTCTTCGTCAATCTCGGTATTGACGTTGTTCTTTGTTGCGGTCACAAATATACGATCGCTTTGGAAGTCGGTCAAGTTCCAAGTCTGTCAGCTGGATGTCGTCGCTACACCTCAGAGAGCAGTTCTTCCATCTCCACTCTTCACATGGAAGCCGCTTTTCCCCATAAAGAAGCTCGAATGCAAAGCGTTTCGTCCAATATGAATGAACGCAAGTCTCTTCATCAAAGAGAAGAAGAGCTACGTCGAGCAAAGAAAATTTGGCGCACACGAATCTTACTGGACTGGGAGCAAAGTCGTCATAGCTCTCTGACGCATACGATGTGGCGTCAAGGTATTCCGCCTTCCATTCGAGCTCGCGTGTGGCCTCTTGCGATCGGTAATGCTCTGAAAACGACCCCGGAAATGTATCATCTGTACCGCGATCGAGCGAATCAATCCAAGCAGCTCTCACAGCATGATAAAAGCTTTGGCAGAGAGCACAGTTTATCATTGATTGATACAGATTTGCCTCGAACGTTTCCGTCCTTGCGGCTATTCGACAGCACCGGACCGTACAATGAATATCTTGTTCAGGTATTGGAAACCTATGCGTGTTATCGACCAGATTTGGGCTACATTCAGGGGATGAGCTACCTGGCTGCGATGCTGTGCCTCCATATACCGACGAATCCGTATCTGACGTTCCAATGCCTCGCTAATCTTATGGTCCAGCATCATCTTTTCACATTCTACTTGCTCGATCCAGCGCTCTCAAACGAGTATTACCAGCTTTTCCAAGAATTTCTGAATTTACGACTGCCTCAGGTAGCGAAGAAATGGCACGAAATGGGTCTTTCCACATCAATGTATCTTCTCAATTGGCTTCAGACGATTTTCTTCCAGATACTACCGCTTGAAATCGCCGCCAGAGTATTTGATTGTTTCCTGTTGGACGGCACGGATTCTTTGTTTCGGACAGCAATGGCCATCCACGAGATATTCATCGACGAATTGCTCCATGCTCAGCAGCTAGAAGATGTTTTACCGCTTCTACAGCGGAATCCCGCGACACAATCGTCTTGGGCTCTTGTGACGGAAGAACGTCTGTTTCGTGTCATCAATCAGATCTCAGTCCCTACCAGCATTCACATCCGACTACAACGCGTGAATCAAGATGTCTTTTTCTACCAGAAAACAAGCAGTTCAATGGACCGAGTGACAATGGAAGCGTAATGCATGGACATATTGGGCTCAGTGATGCGCACGGATCGATTTCCTGTGGCAGGAATGGAAGTGATACAGAGGAAACCCCAAGCCCATTCATATTCAAACACGACTACAAGAAGAAACCCAAGGATGACGCCGTATCTCGCTGACAGATATTCGCTTGATTGGATCGAGTATCAGCATCCTGAATATCAAATTCTGAGCGGTTGATGAAACACCTCGCTTTTGCATTGCAGTCGAAGCGTACTCCCAATTCAAATGCTGGGAAGCGCTGACGAAAAGTGTGTCATCTGCGTGACACTGAGTGGATTCATACGGATGCGTGCCAACCAAGATTTGATACAATACAATGCCTAAACTGAATACATCGGCTGCTGGCGTCAGAGGAATCGGCGGATCGTGAAATCGTTCTGGAGCCATGTATCCTGGAGTTCCAATCACTAATCGGTGTGTCTGTAAACGACGGGAGCAATCGACAGCCGCACCAAAATCAATCAATCCGACGCATCTTCCATTATCGTTGATCATGATATTTTCCAGTTTGATGTCGCAATGTACGATATTTCCGCCGTGTAATACCGTTAAAAATTCCAGCAACTTTTGAATGACATTGACAGCGTCTTTCTCGCCCAAAAGTGGTGCGTTTTTAGAGTGTCTTCTCAAAAACTCGGCTAATGTGGTTCCTGGATACTTTGGCATGACCAAGCAGACTGCCGAGCTTGTTTCGATCACCCGATACTTTGTGATAGCCTCCAGTATCGAGACATCTGAATGCTCGATAGCAATGGGGTAAAGCCGCTTCAATATAGCGATTTCATTACCAAAACTCGACCCAAACGAAAGTTTTTCTGTGTCCATGATAGAATCGATACAACTGTTTTGTAATTGTTTGATCACAAATTCTTCCTTGGTGACTCTGGATTGCACGCTCCATACTTTGGATTGCCGAGAATGCTTTGATATTTTGTGTGTGGGTTGCAATTGTTGGAGCCAAAATGCAGTTTGTAGCACCAAATTGAAGAGATCTTTCCATTTCAGAGCCTGAGATTCATCTTCAAAGCGTATATTGATGCAATCATCCATTTTCGATGTGTCGTCCGTTTTACCCAAAGTATTGACGATTTTCAATTCCTTCGCGCGACATTTGGTGTGTGATACTGACGTGGCGTATGGCGACATGAATGAGATCTGAAAGCAATTTCTATCCTTCAAAGTGCCAATTTGCTTGTTTTTTTCCATTGAGCGAATCCAAAGCCGTGGGAATTCACCAGTTTCCAGTTTGAGCGATGCCTTTGTGAACGTATCGAAAACGCTTCGCTCCCCAACAAATATTTTGACATCCTGAACTGTGAAGCAATGGCGTAAGATGGGAAGCTTTGTTGAAACGATTGTATCTTGTTGTACCGTACGTTCACATTTTTCCTTGCAGCTGAATGTACAGCATCTTGACTGGGAAATTAACAAAGAGCCACCGGGAATCTGTGCGGCGACAGTTGTGCGATCGCTCAATTGCGACAAACTGCATCGATCATTTTTACTCCCTTTTTTCGAACGCTCTTTCCGCCTTCTTAAGCCGCCGCATGACGCCAAAAAGTTACAACTTTTATCGAATAAAATACTTTTTTTACGCTCCTCTCTGTCAATTGAATTGCGAATCTCTTCTTCGTCCCACACGGAGGAACGATAACTCGCATGAGACATCGATTTATTTCTATCGCGCATCGAGTGTTCTCTGAATGGAGTGGAGACGTTCATAAGTGAACAGCTATTGTCAGACGTCTTATTGCTGTAACGGAATGAAACCTATGAGAATGCGACCTTCACGAGGAGAGCTGTCGTTATTTATTATGTTGAATCAGTTGTCCCCATGATTTCCTTATCGCGATAAAGGTCATGATAATGTTAGACCAATCGTTGGCTTGCATGCGACGATATGGAATTTAGCCCAGTTGTCGCATACTTTACGCCAGTGTAAAAAAGCACAATCATTCCGGAACATTCTAGAGTTGTACTCGGAATTCCAATAGTGAAATCAAATTTGATTGTTTGCAACACAGAGAAAAACGTTTTGAAGCCTTTACGCCACGTTTGATTATCGCAGCGGTTGCTCGGGAAGAAACTTGACACACGTAAACGAGTGACACTGCCTTTTAATATTAATAAATCTGATTACCATATACAGGTCAAAAGGGGAGGAAAGTCAACTTTTTTGTCTGGTGAAAAATCAAATGAACAGTTTATTGCAGAGGAACCCACGCGCAGTGCGGTAAAGCGAATGTTTAACGCTCTGCGTGCTTTTTTTTAATGAGGCTTTGGTATCACTAGGATTACAGCTTGGATTTTAGCGGGTTCCGTCGCATACATTTGGTATCAACGCGATAGGAAGAAAGCGCCGGCAGATGTCTTCACAGCTGATGATGCAAATAAGTGGAACCGCGATGTACTTGATCGCACGCACACGCTGTCAGAAGCAGAACGTGCGCAACGAGGCAAAAAGTAAAGTCTATCGTTCTGACTCAGAAATTCGGAGTCTGAGTATTATCAGATGTTACGACGGTTGAAAGAAAAATGAATAGTCTTTTCGCAAGAATAATCACTTCGTCGCATACGATGCGTTTGTTTGAACGCTCTAGTATCTAAAAAGGCGAGAGAAAGCATGGTGAATCCTTCTGAGCAAATGAACAAACAGCTTAAGCCGAACAACGCCATGTCTTTTGGGTAAGTGCTGTGCAGAGTATGTTTGATCTTTGCAGCAAATTATGGAATCTTGTAATTGTAGGAGAGCAGCCGCTTTAGCAGGTGGGATTGCGTTTGCGGCGTGGTATATTATTTATCGAAGAGACACACGAACTCCTCCAACACATTTGAATGCAGATTTACTGAATCGAGACATGGGAACCACACAACAGAGTCGTATGCCATCACCTTCCAAGCGCGATTGAGGCAAACGGGCAGGTTGATGATTGTATATGTGTTGTGCAATCAAAGTCAGTACTAAAATACGCGGAGCTTACTGTTTTACTGTCCTGAATTACGTTTCCTGTGAAGAGCGCTCAACTTTGAAAAACTGACACTCGTGCGAGTCGGAAAGCACTTGCACGAACTGCTGCATCTCTTCTTTGGATTCAAAAGCCTTCACATCACAGAATGAAACACTTTTCAATACGAAATGCGAGCGAAATCGAACCTTTGGCTCCTGTAGCAGTGAGTCTAGATTGTAGTGAACACCTTCAATCTAGGACACCAATCAACGGATGTGGTACACTCTACTCTTGGCAGCAGATCGTACCTGCTTGATTGCGAACCAATGTCGCTGCTCGAGTTTCTTCCATGAAAACCATCGCCTTGTGACAATATTACACAAGATCCCTACCACATTATCCGTTGTGCACTTTGCTTCTTCACTGTCGATCCAACTCATAGTGTACCCTCAACGTGAAACGGTTAGCATATGTGTCATCTGTAATACTTGCGTTATGAGCACCTTTTTGCTGTAAGATGTGGGTGAGTACATTCACATCGTAATTACCATATCCAAAAGGAAACTCGTAGGCTAACTTGTTGTACTGGTCTCGCAAGAGCGGTACATACGATAAAACGCCAGAATTTGGACTGATGGACGTTTCCAGCTGCAGCAGTGATTGGCTTGCTTGTGACATATCCTCCGAACTAAATAATGCCTCTTCCTCACGAATCCATTACTTCTTATTTCTGAATACGTTACAGGAATTCAAAATACCTTGTAAAAGATTATTTATCGCATGCAAACCGCAGCGCATAAACGACTGTCTTTCATGATACATCGACGAACGCGACTAGTATTGTAAATACTATCCAAGACACTACCGTTTCTCAAAAAAACGCTGACCCTCGTACGCTTCGAAAATGAGCGATAATTTCTTACGGTTTGTACGCCAACGACATTCGAGTCGTACAGTCGAACGCAGCTCTAAAATCAACCACTATGCAATCGAAGAGTTGCCCACCTATCCATCCCTCAATATTTTCCACAGTATTGCTCATCCAAGTGTGCATACGTTGCAACAACTTGCAGCATTACAAGCAGAAAATAAGGAAATATCTAACGAGTCTTTTAACGATAAATTTGCGCGAGAAATTCGCAATTACATCCATAAAAACGGTTTAAATTATTATTCTGTCTCTGAAATAGCGAATACAATCATTCAGGTGATCCAGGAAGCAACGGGAAACGAGCAACAAGTGCTGGAACGTCTGGAAGAAGAGCTATTCAACACATTGGGAGATCACGGTATTGAGCTCATCAGTTTCTGCCTCCAATCGCACACGCAGATCGGATCGCTTGGGCCTGGCGAATGGAGCGATCCTGCGGCCACAAATGAGACTGCAAACACATCCAACACCTCGCTTTTGGTCCAGCAATTCGGGGTGTTACAAGACGGGTACGAAACTTCTGGACCGGCTGGCCTGCTGCATGGAAATAGAAGCGTGTTGCCTGAAAACACACAACGAATACGAACGAAATACTATGAGCGTGTGTACATTCCTGCGAAAAAGCTCTTACGTACGGACGAAAACGTGTGCATTTCTATCGCACAATTGGACCCTTTTGCACAAACAGCTTTTAAGGGAATGAAGCAATTAAATCGACTTCAGTCAAAACTATTTGAAGCAGCGTATACCACGAATCAGAATCTCCTGGTTTGTGCGCCAACTGGAGCCGGGAAGACAAATGTCGCGATGCTAACGATATTACACGAGGTCAAGAGTCAGCTTTGCAAAGCACAATGCAGTTTGAAGGAGCCTCTTCCATCTCGCTGGCGGATGAAAATCGTGTATGTCGCTCCGATGAAAGCTTTGGCTCAAGAAGTTGTTCGAAAATTCGCTCAACGTTTAAAGGAGCTGCACCTCGCGGTTGCGGAATTGACAGGCGATATGCAGCTGACACGACAACAATTGGAACAAACGCATGTGATTGTCACCACGCCGGAAAAATGGGATGTCATCACACGGAAATCAAGCACGCAGCAATCACTTCTTCGCGAAGTAAAGCTTCTCATCATCGACGAAGTCCATTTACTGGCGGATCAGCGTGGTCCTGTCATTGAGACAATTGTAGCAAGAACGTTGAGACGCGTGGAAACGACACAGAATATGATTCGGATTGTGGGTTTATCGGCAACGCTACCGAATTACGTCGATGTCGGTCATTTCTTACGTGTTCACATTCCATCATCCGGGGCTAAACGTACGCTCCAAAACCGATCGTATTACGAGAATGCGGCTACGAACGGCGGCAAAGGCGGCTTATTTTTCTTTGACGCATCCTATCGTCCAGTTCCTCTCGATCAAACATTTATTGGTATCAATACTTCCCCACAAAGCCTCAAAAGCGCTGTTGAAAGCACGAAAGAGACCAACGATACAGAAGAAAACAAGAAATCAAAAGAATCGCCTCATGCAACGCTCAGTCGCCATCGTCAGGTCCAATTTGTGATGAATAAGCTTGCGTTTCTGCACTGTTTGACGCAAGTTCGCCGAAATGAACAAGTGATGATTTTCGTGCATTCTCGGAAAGAAACAGCCAACACCGTTCGAGCGATTATGGAGATGGCTGCATCATACGTCTCGGAAGATCATCAAGACCCTCATTTTTCGTGTGGAGCCGATGGGAATTGTATGGATGCGTTCTTACCGCATTTTGCAGATGAAAGTCTCCCGTTTGAGTTCACCGAACGTTTGAATAAAAGTCGAAACAAAGAGCTCAAAGAGTTTGCACCTTTGGGATTCGGTATCCATCATGCGGGAATGCTGCGTGCGGATCGAAATCTATGCGAAGAAATGTTCGAAAGAGGATGGATCCGCGTGCTTTGCTGCACAGCGACACTGGCGTGGGGTGTGAATCTTCCTGCACACTCCGTATTGATCAAAGGAACGCAAGTGTACAACGCGGAACGTGGAGGACTGACACAATTGGGCATGCTGGACGTCCTTCAAATATTTGGACGAGCTGGACGGCCGCAATATGACACACACGGCGACGCGGTAGTGATCACGACAATGGATCAATTGCCTCATTACCTGCGACTTCTTTCACACGGCATTCCGATCGAATCCGCACTGGTCAAGTCTCTATCGGATCATTTGAATGCCGAGATCGTTTCCGGGACAATTAGTAATCTCCAGGAAGCGTGTGAATGGCTCAGTTATACGTATTTGTTTGTCCGATTACGAAAGAATCCATTAGCGTATGGTATGACGCTGGAAAGTGTACAGAAAGATCCAAGTCTTTCGGAGAAACGTCAGCAAATACTGCTACAAGCTGCTGAGAAATTGGAAAAGTGTCGGATGATAAAGATTCTGAAGCGGTCAAAGGAAGCGGATGCACGTTTGAACGGCCAAATGGACGCACGGAACATTCACTTTGCCATCACGGCGTTAGGTCGTGTGGCATCGCATTTTTACATTTGCAACGAATCGATTGCGACATTCAATGAGCTTTTTGAGAGTCATATGATTACAGAAGAACGAACGATTGATCAACAGCGATTACAGCAAGTCGAGGAAGCGAATGAAGACGACGAGTATGGGCTTTCATGGGAGAAAGGAATGCTTATATTCTGCAGCAGTAAAGAATTCGAGCAGTTGAAAACACGGGAAGAGGAAGTATTGGAACTTGAGCGTTTGGAGAAGCAATTTTGTCGCTTCCCTGTGGCTGGAAGTGGCGGTCTTGTCAATTACGTCGGGAAGACAGTGGTCTTATTGCAAGCTTTGCTGGGTCGAGCTCGTATCACGAGTTTCACGCTTGTTTCCGACACGAATTATGTCGCACAGAATGGAGCTCGTGTTTGTCGCGGTCTCTTTGAGCTTTGTCTCAAGCAGCACAATGCGGGAAGAGCATTCACATTTCTCCAATTGGCAAAATCAATCGATCAGCGCTGTTGGATGGATCAGAAGCCATTGATTGCACAGTTTGCTACCGTTCCAAGCGATATCATCGCATCCGTTGGAATGGCACTTGTAAATTCGGACGAATACACTGTGCTGTCAATGCCACAAAGCGCTCCAAATTGTGTGAAAATGCTTTCCACGCGATGCAAACGATTCCTTTCGTCTTTGCCATTCGTACACGTCGATTTCGATCATGTTTTATTGCAACCGATCAGTGCTCAGCTTTTGAAAATGACAATACCGCTTGTGCCTCTTTTCGACATTTGGAATGAGAAATTGTACAGCGGGCAAACGCTGCGATATTGGATGTGGATTGAGGATGCGACATCAGGGTTTATCTATCATTCGGAGGCTGTGATCATCCATCAACAGAGGTTCCAGCGTTGGCAACAACTCGAGACGCTCGAGCCGTTGGTCGAATTCCAAGTGCATTTGCCCATTTTTCTCAAACACAATGAAGATGCCGCTTACTACACGATCAGAGTTGTATCGGATCATTACGTGGGCATCGATACATTCTGCGAAATCGCGTATACGCCGTCACAATCTGTAAAAGCCCAAACGACATTGACACCGATTTTGGAGCTTCATCCATTGCCAATTGCTTCCGTTTTGGCGTTTGGAGGTACAGAGCATGTACTTGGAGAGCACAATCCCTTCCCAAGCACTCTCAATTCGATTCAGAGTCAGGTGTTTCATTCATTGTATCATCAGAATGACGATATGCTTTTGTGTGCTCCCAATGGAAGTGGGAAGACACTCTGCGCGGAATTTGCAATGGTTCGCGTTTGGAATCGATTGCAAATGGGAACGAGGAAATGGATCCTATACATTACTCCAATGCAGGAAATGGCATTGGCGGCAGCGAATCGTTGGAAAAAAGTGTTTGAGAGCGAAAATGGAGTGAGAACAAGAATTTGGTGCTTTGATGTGTGCGATCGAAAGACCGCGTCATGTTGCACGGTGTCGGAATTCGAGTACGCGATCAGAGAACCTCACGAATTGGGGATCATTGTGACGACTGCAGCGAGACTTGATGGGCTCTTACGAAGGTCCTGCATGGAGCAGATCGTTCCAGACTTGGCGCTACTGATTGTGGACGATCTTCACTTTGTCACAGATCCCGACGTCGGACCTCTGTACGAAATCGTGCTAAGTCGTTTAGCTCGCGTACAACACGGGAGATCAAGCGATGCGACTCGATGGCTTGTGCTTTCGTCGCCTTTGGTGAACGGAAAGGAAGCTGCAATGTGGCTGGGAATTGTGCAGAAGAGCGCCAAAGTGTACAACTTTGGACCAACCGCTCGACCAACTGCGATCCAATTACACATTCAAAGCTTCCCGGAACACCAGCACGTCGGTCGAATGTCAGCAATGAATAAGCCGATTTACATGGCGATAAAAGCGTACACGTCGGAATCGATACATCAAGTGCTGATTTTTGTCCCTTCCAAAGCTCAAACGAAGCAAACGGCATTGGATTTGATTGCTCAGTGTATTTCTGACCCGGACGCGAATTCAACGACATCTCATCAAGGCTTTTTGAATGGGACGGAAGAGACCCTGAGATCGATAATCGCATCGATGGGGAAGAGCTCAAGTCGGCGACGTATGGACGACACCTTACAACACACTCTCGCCTTTGGTATCGGACTGTACCATGACGGCTTACGCAAAGAAGATCGAAATCTCGTGTTGGAGCTTTATACGACCAATATGCTTCGTGTGATCATACTAACTAGCGAGATGGTTTGGCGATGGAGACAAGATGCCGATCGTTTCCAAGCTCGAAATCCTTACGGGAATGCCTGCGAACGTCTCGTCATTTTGAAAGGGACGGAAGAATTCGATCCACAAACAGGTCGATATCGCCCATACTCTTGGTGTAAAATGCTCAAGCTTGTCGGTGTTGCAAAGACGTATTCCGACTCGACTGCTGTTTGCATTCTGACGGAGGAAAGTCGGAAGAATATGATGCAACGATTGCTTCAGGAACCAATGATTTTGGAGTCGACTCTATTCAGCAAAACCAACGTGCAGAATAGTACGTGGGAGAACAGTATGTTCCTGGCCGTTGGTACTGCAACTCACACGCTCGAAAATGCGGCAAAAACGCTTCTGGCAAGCACATTTTTCTACCAGCGTTTATATCAGAATCCAGCGTACTATGGAATCCAAGGAAAGGATGCGACAAAGGAATGCAAGCAGTTGTGCACAGAGATTCTGATGAACGCTGTACGACGACTTGCAGCATCAAGATGTCTTCATGTCGATATTCCTGCTGGAAAATCAATTCGTCTGGATCTGACACGATACGGTATTGTTGCTGCTCGTCACGGGCTCGATCATCATGTGGTCCTGCGTATCGTTTCGCATGTCGAAAAGCACCGACAGATGCAAAGTGTTGGCGATAAGAGTGGCAATGTGCTTGAGAGTGTGCTTGTGGCATTTTGTGCTACTTCGCTGATACAATTGCGAAGAATTCTTCCTGTACGACATTTCGAGTTACAAATGAATCCGCTGGCGGAAATTGGAAGCAATGTCCGATTTCCAATGGAAAAACTCGATCATAAAGCTTCAAAGGAGATCCGAAAAGATCCGCATGTCAGTAAGGCGTATACTCTGATTCAAATGCACATTGAACGGTCCACTTTGCCAGGTGCCGACTACAACAAAGACGCTCAACTGTGCGTTGTGTACTTTTCGCAATGGATGGATACGTGGATTGAGATTTGTGTGGAATGCGATGCATTGGCTTTGGCGCGTGGCGGAATCCTTTTACGCCAATGTCTCACACAGAGAAAATGGACGGATTTGGAGTTTGCGGATGGAATGGGTCTCAGTCACGTGAGAGGAATGACATCTGCCGTTGCTGAAAGGTGTCGTACAGAATTGGGTGTTTGCAATTGGAAACAGCTTTCGGATGCACAAAGAAACGGTACACTTTGTCGACTTTTGAAAGACTTTGAGGGCGCAACGAGTGTCATTGACGCAGTGGAAGCGCTCCCCGTCGTTGGAATTGCAATGGATGCGATAAATGACAGTGTTTTGGAGGCAACAATCACATTTTCGAACATCGTATTGTGGCGGAAATGGTATGGAATTCGGTGCAGTTTTTTCATTTTCTTAACGCTGCGAATTGGCACTGAAAATGAGTCCAAAGAACGAATTATGCGATTTGCACACGTTCACGTGCAAACAGACCCTTCGATTGTGCATATTCGATGCAGCGTACCAGCGGAATGCACGACAAATAGCCTGTGGAAGATATCGATCGAAAATGAACAGCTTTTTCGACTTGAATGGACAGAAGAATGCACGAATATGATTTGTCGAAATTAAGGATTATTTATCTGATTGGTTGATTTTTGAATATAAACCAATCACATTCCTTTTAATTTGCGGCTTGGAACGAAAAAGATGCTGAATCGAATCTTCCATTCTCCTTTGATCCATTCGGTGTCACGGAAACAGCAAATACAGCATGTCCGGCATCTGAATTTACACGAGTATCAGTCTATGGAAATCATGAAAGAATATGGTATCCAAATCCCTGAAGGAGTTCCCGCGATGACGCCGGATGAAGCAGATAAAGCCTACATGAAAATCGTAGGAAACAAATGTAGAAGCTCGTTCATTGATTGAGATTGTTGAGACGATTTTCATCCATTCTGTATTGAAATCTGTAGCAAATGCAGACGTTGTAATCAAAGCGCAAGCTCTCACAGGTGGTCGAGGCTTAGGACACTTCAAAAATGGGTTCAAAGGAGGCGTTCATATGTGCACAAAGTAAGAAGAATCTCATTCAATTCGTTTGTTTACTAAACTGATGAATTTGGTGAAAGACCCGAAGATGCGAAAACCTTTGCATCGAAAATGATTGGGCAAACATTAGTGACGAAACAGACCGGAGACCGAGGAATTAAAGTCGCTAAAGTACTTCTAATGGAAAGAGTGTACATGCGTCGAGAGATGTATTTTTCCATTTTGATGGATCGAGCGTCACAGGGACCAGTTATTGTGGCTTCTCCGGCGGGAGGGACATCGATCGAAGATGTCGCTGCAGCCACTCCCGAGTTGATTTTCAAGCAAGTCATTGACATTCAAACAGGACCAACAAGAGATCAGATCGATTTTCTCGTAGAGAAATTGGGATGTAATGACAAGTCAACGTCTAAAATGGCGGAAATGATACAAAACCTGTACAACATGTTTATCGGAGTCGACGCCACGCTCGTGGAAATCAATCCGCTTGCTGAAACTCCCTCTGGCGATGTGTTGGCATGCGATGCTAAAATCAATTTCGACGACAACGCTGCTTTCCGTCATCCAGATATTTTTGCAAAACGTGATAAAACGCAAGAAGACCCTCGTGAGGTGGAAGCCAGTGCCTTTGATCTGAATTATATCGGTTTGGATGGGAATATCGGGTGTCTCGTGAACGGGGCAGGCCTTGCGATGGCAACTATGGACATTATCTCCCTATTTGGTGGCTCACCTGCAAATTTCCTTGACGTCGGTGGAGGGGCTACAGAAGCTCAGGTCAAAAAAGCGTTTGAGATCTTGAATCGTGATGATCAAGTGAAATCAATTCTGGTGAATATTTTTGGTGGGATCATGCGTTGTGATGTGATTGCTGCAGGGATCATCGCCGCTGCGAAAGATTTGGATTTGGAAAAGCCGATTATCGTCCGTCTTCAAGGCACCAATGTGGAGAAAGCGAGACAGCTGATCGCCGATTCCGGATTTAAAATGATTGTCGCAGACAACTTGGATGACGCGGCACAAAAAGCTGTGAAAATAGCGGGAATTGTATCCCAGGCACAAGAAGCTAATCTTCGTGTCACTCTTGAAAGCAAGAAATAACGCGATAAGTGCGCTTAAGAGTTGAATTCACCATTTATATGCGAGATTCTTGGCTATTCACTGCCTTTACACCTAAAGAGGCCAGATAATAATTGTGCATTTACTTTGTCTCGCGTCCTCGACCCATAATGCTGACTATCCATTCCATTCCATCTTGTAATCCTTCGCCTGTCTTTGCGGAACACGCTTGGATTTGCCATTGGCGATCACGAATCGTCGAAAGGTTAAGTGCGGTTGATATTTCCGATGATGGAAGTGCATTGAGCAAATCTTGCTTGTTTGCAAATACCAAAATTGGCACCTTGGAGAGCTTTTCTTCGTCCATTAGCGTTGACAATTCAAGTCCGGTTTCCTCTAGACGACGACGATCAGCACTGTCAATCACGTAGATCTACAATCACACCGTATAGAACACGATAAGAGTGATGGAGGCTCAAGACTCACCAGCGCATCTGTTTGCTCGTAATAATTGCGCCAATACGGACGGATGGTTTTTTGGCCTCCAATATCCCACATATTAAGCTTGAAGCCATCCACCTGGAGGCTTTTGACGTTAAATCCTTGCGTCGGCATAATGTGACTTATATCTTCTTCCGATAGTTTCTTTAGAATGGTCGTTTTGCCACCATTATCGAGCCCGAGAACGAGGATCCGCGCCTCGCTATCGTCTTTTTTCAGCTTGCGTAGAAGGTTTAATAATCCCATTTCTTTATGGTCAAATTCTTTGACTTTTGTGTGCGGCCTTTTGGTTTCGCACTAATTCGATTGCGATGAAGCATGAAAAGTCGCGTCTGCTTGCGATGCCCTAATGTGATGTGTAAACACCATTATAGGACAAACATCGCATTCCCATTTGGCGTGACTGACACTAATCTCGAGAATCGCATTTGTACTGCTTCGCCGCACGCGTTAGACGCTTCACTCCAGCTACTGTCAAACGAATGCTGCATATAGTTTGCGTGATCGAATGTTTCCATATAATGCTGAAGTGTATACTTCAAACGCCTGAGCAAGAGAGCGATCAGAATAAGAGCAATTAGTGAAGCAATTCCAATGAGCTCCAACACCAATAAGGAGACCCTACTGTCTGTGTTCTCCCGTCTCAATTCGATAGTCCTCTCGGTTTCGTATATACGTTCACTGGACAATGGATCTTTAGCTGTCGATTGAGGTTGCTCATTCAACACACGAAGCGATGTGCTTGAATGAGTGGGAAGAAATAGCGATAGTCGTTCTCCCGCATTCAATCGCTTCGCATGGAAAGCGGAAGAGCTTTTTCCAGATTCTGATTCTGACATTGATGAAAGCCGTACTCGTGATGTGCTTTTGGTGTGTGAAGAAAACCCGCTGTCATTGATGTCGTAGTTGTCGCCATTGTTATCTTCGAATGAATCTGACGAGGGAATATCGTCATCAAATCGAGCTTGGAGGTTACTTCCACGTGCCTTAATGTCAAATAGCGGAAAGAAGACACTTGGAAATAGCACGTTGACACTCACGTGCAGCAGTGATCCAGTCTGAGTCGATAGATCACTCCCATGACGTCGGTGTATCACAAGTCTGCCTCTTCGAGGCCTTCCGTAATTACTCAATAGCAACACTCGAGCGAGAATCCAAAGAGCTTTTATGAGCATTCCTTCAAAAGTGATAATGTGTGAGAATTCCCCATCCGCAGATGGGCTGCTTCACTTAGTCGGGTATCCACACACAGTGTCGTCAGAAGTGAAGCAACTCTGACTGTACCCATAATAAGCTTTGAATATAAAACAGAACGCTTATAAGAAATGTATGTACTGCGATTTTTGCATTTACGAATCATTAAACATAACACACAAATCAGTTGCCTTTCAACTGAAAATGCGACCAAATCGCAATTCATGTGTGATTGGCGGATACTGCAATTGATCGAATGATTGGATCAGATGACACCCAAGTGCGAAATCTGAAAGTAGCATTGGAGGAGACATTCCCTCCCGTAAAGCTATCCTTTGCGTATGGATCCGCCGTTTTCCAACAGCATACGTCAAATTCGAGCGGTGCAATTATGGATTTTATATTTGCAGTCGACGATCCCATCAAATGGCATGAGGAGAACCTGACACGAAATCGAGCTCACTATTCATTTTTCAAGTATTTTGGTGCTGAGGCAATCGTAAATTTACAAGTAAGAGTATGAGGAATTCCACGACAAATATTACAACTCGATACTTTGCTCGTGGAAACGTAGCACAACTACGGTGCTAAAGTGTATTACAACACATTGGTTTGTGTATTATGATCGCTAGTGGCCTCACCTCATTCACAGTGCGTGGCGTAGGTCGACTTGAAGGTCCGAGCTGGAAACAGAGTTATGAAGTACGGTGTCATCAGTTGTGACGATTTGTGCGATGATCTTCGAAATTGGACCTGTCTCTACCTGAGCGGCCGTCTACACAAACCAGTGAGGATACTCCATAACAATGACGAGCAAATTGTTGTTGCAAGC
The DNA here is from genome assembly GCA_905220665.1 of Albugo candida. NCBI lineage: Eukaryota > Oomycota > Peronosporomycetes > Albuginales > Albuginaceae > Albugo > Albugo candida. Next base: position 95,448 of record CAJNAR010000175.1, read on the forward strand.
CGCCAAAACTTGTCGCATGCTGTGCATTACGCGCTGCTCAATCTACCCGAGAAATTCACCCGAGAAGAATTATTTGAGGTGCACTTGTGATTTAATATTTGCTGTGAAGGTCTGAGGCTTTTCTATTGTATAGAAAATCGCAAGTATATCGTATGCTGGCGACTTTCGAATGACATTTGGGGAAAATCCCAAAAAGGTTCGCAATATTGTGGCTGGCAATTTTCAGGCTTTCTGTAGGCTGTATGAGAACACAATTCAGGTGAGTCATATTGCGTAGGAGGAAAATGTCCATGCCTCACGCTTTTGCTGCGTAGCGGTGCAATTTCATGAAAAGCTCCATGCACGATCCAGCGGTCTTTGTAGCTGCCACTGGAGATAGCTCGCGACTAGAACTGATTCGTAGGATGCCATCCAACGTTAGAGAGAAGCTTGCACGCTACTCGAATGGTTCTGATCAAGAGTGCTTACGAAAAGTAGTTCGAGATGTTGTGCGTCGAACGAGTCGATCACAGAGCATCAAAGGCATTTTCACTGCAGGTGGAATCAAATCAGTGCAATATGTACTCCAAAAGATCAATCGAGCGTACTTTAGCCGGTCAGGATGAATGACTGCATCGCCAATTTCGGCCTTGGACGGAAATCCACAATTCGTTGGTTTTGTTACATTCACACGGCCACTGACTTGGTGACGACCCGTAGATGATGACGTTCTGTCAGGTCCTCGCGATTTGATACGACGTTGAAGCCACAAGAATGTTTATACAAGTCACACTATTCTCAGCTTCATAACTCGTTGTGCTTTGCGCGAAGACAGTAAAGCGATCAAAAGACTTGCATCATGGCGAGATAGCAGAGGTTAGAGCGATAAACATGCGAATTGATTGACGTCTGGATGCATTGCGGTAGCAGGCAACCGGAAGCTATTGAGCAAAGCCTGCGGGTATGTAGGCTGCCTTCCTCAACGCTGCAAGTGTGTGAACATGCTAACTACCTTACTGGACGAAGCGTTGGCACGATTGGAAAGACATTCAAAATGAACTGAAGAGACGTGTGGGATGACCGCTCAGGAGTCTTCCACAACCATAGCGCCAGGGTTTTGTTTCCAGCAAGACTTTTCTATATAGGTCGACTGAGAAGGTAGCAGCAGAGACAGCTGTCTTCTTTAAGGTGCCATGAGCATCTGACTCGTCCAGTTTGGATAACAGGAACGTGTGTGGGGTCACACTTGAATGATGAGAAGAGATCGAATGCGTGCACTTGGATTTACCAATTGACTACTTTACAACGTCTACAGATTTCGAGCATTCGAATTTGCCAGCAGCGCCTAACGTTCGATTTTGCTCACTGTCATCATCGGCCGTGTCTTTGTGCTTATGGACAGCTGATAGCAAAGGAACACTTTTAGTCGTATTCTCGCCATCCGTCCCGCCATTTGCAGATCGTAAAAATCGCTTTGGAGACTTTACTTCACCGTCTTTCATGGTGCCAAATGAAGTACCTTCCTGTCTCAAGTCAATCGACTCTGATTTATCGGATAGTGTAGATTTTTTCTTGTGCAGTGAAGATTCCTGTTTGCCTTCATTGACACCTCCCGACTGTGTCGATATGTAATCTTCCGGATCATCATAACCTTCATGCATTTCCTCCGTAATTGTACCGAGTCGTTTGGCTTTCTCAGCTTTTTCTTTCAAACATTTAGCGAGTCTTTTAATCAGAATTTTTTTCTTCTTCAATGCTTCAAGCTGTTCTTTCCTCTCGGATTCAGCGACTCGCTCCTCCTTCAATGCTTTAAGCTCTTCTTTCCTCTCGGGATCAGCGATTAGCGCCTTCATTCTCATCTTTAATTTTTTCAGACTTTCACGATACCGTGGCGGAATCTCGAGGCTGGATGACTGGGAAGACTCGCCATCATCCACTAAATCACGCGTATCGTGCGCAACGATTTGGTTTGGCGTCCCCCGTTGGACCTTGAAAGTTGTGAGTGTCAAAACTAATAGAATTATGTGCTTGTTTGACACAGCCTTCTTCATTGGAACTAGCATTGTTGTGAGATCTTTAGCTCTAATTGTATAATGGAAGCATGGGAAAATCTAGTACGGGTTTGGCACGTTGGATCAGCAACCCCCATAGTGGGACAAGAATGATACCTGTAAACAATGCGCTTGGGTTGCACATCTTTCGAATGTGTACGGCTAGTCTCATGTCTTTATCGTATTCAATAAATGGATCTTATCAGCACGTAAGTAGATAGAGTGGTACTTTGATGCAGCGACAGACCCTATTTACAGCATACGGAGCAGCACGTGCCGACAATTTTCAATGATTACGCATATCACTCGGAGCATTAATTGATATTCATAATAATGACGTCATAAAAAGTATCGAGTATAAATGTGCAGATGCCACGTCATAAGTGCGGCTGCGAGTTAAAGCAGCTGATCCGACGAAATAGTAGCGATGACGTGGGTACATATTGTGGTGAGATAAACGGAGCATCATATCGGACACCAGCGGTACCATCTGAATATGTTGTTAGAAATTGATTGCGATCTGAGTTATCAATGTGAGCTTTGTGTCAGGAAATCGCAATAGCTACAAAGTGTCCGATTGCATCAAATTAGGAGATAACTAATTGAATACAATTAATGCTATACTCTACACACATTCAACTCGTCCTACTCGAACGGATGGGGTGAAGACTAATAAACGAAGATGCATCGATGCGATGCTCTGGTGGTTTACACATTGATCTTCCGTGAGCCTTTGATGATGCAATAGATGTTATGTAAGCTGTATGATCCATTCTGGAATCAGATGAGCATGTCGTTCCGAATGGGCTTAGCGAATTTAATGTTCCTGAAAGCGGGAGAGCCGGCAAAAATCACGCCTCTCTCATCGATATATTTACATGATTGCTCATCGTGATCATGCCTCGGGTGATGAATTTGCGATTGTAATGGGACGAACATGTTCAAATGCTCGATATCCAAGATGAGACGACACGATAGAAAAGGAACTTTCAATGGATCGAGAGACCTCGCGATGGCCAAATTAAGTCTAGGGACTATATCTCAACCGAAAGAGCTGACATCATTTATGCTTTATGATTGACGATGACAAAACGATCATCGTTCATAGAATGCTGGCTCGCAGGAAGATATAATCAATATTTAGCCAGGAAGCACTATGAGACACCAATTGACATTTCCGAATGAAATTTGCTTTCAATTTTACTTATCTTTGCAAATTCCTGAGTGCAGTAGCACATAGGGCTTTCGAACGCTATTACACATAATCTAATTGTCTCTTTAGACTCATTAGGAGAGTAAAGATGGAAACAAATGCTGTATCATACGACGTATGTAAATAAACAAACACTCATGCGTTAGTCAAATAGTTAGGGTATTCACGTATTGTGAATGAAAAACCGTCAACAGAGCTTCAAGCGGATAATCGCAAGAATGTCGTAATAGAACAGCATTCGACGGTGTAGGGTACGGCAGAAAGATAGGAAGACATTGAGAATGTATGCCCAAAGTATTATCACATATTTCAGGCGTCCAATATGGTAACCGTAATGTCATTCTCTACGTGGGATCAGACTCAAAGACGAGAAAGATCGATTAGTATACATTTCAGTCGAATACGTGTATTATCAGCTTGTAGCCCAGCCAATTCAATCAAGAAGGATGCATTTGAATGCACTTAGCTTTGCTAATCGACTACTCAGCTTTGCAACGTCTACCGGAAACGAGCATTTGAATGTTTCGCCGTAAGCAAATTGATCCCGTCACGATGCTTCATTCCAAGAGACTTGGTGAGTCGCGGTCCTGGTAGTATGTCTTCATATCGACCACTTTTCGATCTGGCAAGTTTCGGTTGATTTTGCTCACTTTCATTGTTGACCGTGTCTTTGTGCTTTTGGACAGATGATAGTGAAGATGAAGTTTCCGTCATATCTTCATCGTCCGTCTCACCATAAGAAGATTGCGATTTTCGTTTCGGAGACTCCATTTCCTCATCTTCTCCGACGGACAACCCATCAAACGAAGGATAGTTTTGTCTCAAGTTTACGGACTCAGCTTTCAAAGAGCTGCTTGGAGATTTCATTGAACCGGAAGGTGAGAGTGTTTTTTTGTCTGGTGAATATCCTTCAGTACCTCCATTATAAATTCCTGACCGTGTCGACGTATTATCGCTCGTATCCTCACCGCTATTCTCATGAATTGTATCCAAACGGCCGTAATCAATAGATTCGTCACTTCCAGCAAGTTCCCTCACTGCCATAGGCTCACTGTGAGCCTCCTTGTCAGCCTCATTGTTAATCTCTTTTTCCTTCAGTTTATCACCGATGTTTTTGCTTGATTTGCTGGGAGGAGATGAACCCCGAACGCTCTTCAAGCTCAGCGACTCTAAGGGTGGAGCTCTACCCATTGAAGTACGCACATCGTGTGCAGCGGCCTGAGTTGGCGTCACCCATTGGGAGCTGAAGCTCGTGAGTGTCAAAAGCAATATGAGTATATGTTTGTCTGCCACAGCCTTCTTTATTAGGACCAACATCGCTGTGGAATGTTCAGCTCTGATTGTATAATGAGATCATACAACCTATAACGCAGTTTCGCACTTTTGAAGAACTAGCTTCCCATTGTGGGAAAAGAAAGGTGATTGGGTTAGATGTGATATCATCGCTTTCCCTGTACACAGTTCGGTCGGGGTGCAGACTCGCGGGTTGAAAACGCCTTTCCGACGTATTCGAATACGTCTAAGTCAACAGTGTATTCAATCAACTCGCATTTTGTGCCCAGCGAGGAAGGAAAACCTGTGCAAACTACTACTGTTCATATGTCAATTTGACGTTTCTATCAGTGGGAAGGCTTGACAAGTTGCGGTTAAGAAAATAGAATGCGTGTGATTTAGTAGAAGTATGCTGTCACTTTAATGCAATGACACGCCTTATTCTACAACATACGGAGCATCACGTTCCGACGTTTCTCAATGATTACACATCTCATTATAGCATCAATTAATAATCACAATAGTGACGTCATAAACACGTAAACGAGTATGAATATGCATATGTCACGTTACTATACCGAGGAGGACGCTTCGATGTTTATCAATGATTACGCGTTTGTGTCGTAGCATCATTCAATATTCACAGGTATGACGTCGTAACGACTAAAGGGTAGAATGCACATATATATATCGCATCAATTTATATGACATCAAGTGCAGCTAGGAGCTAGAGCGTCAGTTGGCAGCTGATCGGGAAGAAATCATTAGTAATGACATGTGTTAATAAGGTGATGAGCCTGTCGCTCGGATCCCTCCGACAACATTCGAATGTGTCTAAAAAATTGACTGCGATGCGAATCACCAACGTGATCTATGCGTCAGGAAATCGCGAGTGCTAGCTACAAATTGTCCGATTACATAGAAAAGATAGGAAGAAGTTTGGTTAATTCATTCAGATTTGATCCCTAGTAATCCTGTACACAATCAGCTCGTCCTACTGGAACGGATGAGACGAACAATAGTAGACAAACATGCACTGATACGACCTTTTGTGGTTTAATACATTTATTCTACATGTATCTCTAATAATGCAATATGTACCATGTACGCTGTAACGCGATCCATTCTGCAATCAAACTAGCATTTCATTTCGATTGGGCTTAGCGCTTTATATGCTTAGATACCTACCGAGTACGGGAAAGAGCACGCATCCATCATTGCTATATATATAGCTAATTGCCTATTGAGACGATGCTCGAGCGATGTATCCCATTTCAACTGCATGGAGATGCTATGTGCACGACTGGAGACCTCTCTTCGACCCATTTAAGTCTGCCACAAACGATTGCCAAGTTTTGAATCCAAGGAGACCCCTTTCGGAACAGAGATAGCTGTCTTCTTCCAAGTGTCATGGTTGATGATGACAGCGGAACCTGTTCATGTTAGGCTGGATGAAGACAATAAAAATCAAGACTTGAACCAGAGAGCACTGTGTGTGCCACGTAAGCATTTTTGAATGAAGAATGATCGCCTTTTTATGTATCTTTGCAACTTTTTGACTGTGTTAGCGCAATTGGCTTACAAACACTGTTGCGCATGGTTCAAATGTCTCTATCAATGCAGTCGGAAATCATGAGAATGCTATATCATATGACCTTTCCGAACGAACGAATTTTGCGCGCTGGTCGAATGGATCCTGTCAAAAATTGTCATGAAAAGTGTGTCTGCGTATTGTGCGTCAAAACGGCCCATCGCAGAGCTTTTTATGGATATTCGCGTGCATTTTGTACGTGGAAGCGCTCGATACTTTGGGATACGTCAGGAAGTAGAAGGCATTCAAATTGTATGCTCAAAGTATTAGCAAAGATCGACGATTCCACACTTGAATATTCACGGGATTGGGTGTCAAACAAATATATTATTAGCTCATAGCGTAGTCGAAATAAATGAGAATTGGCCTAAAAGCTACATTTGAGTGCAGTTGGCTTTGTCATTCGACTACTCAGATTCACAACGTTACAGGAAACGACCACCAGGGGTTCCGGGCACATTTCTAAGCTTTTCAGTCCATTCCACATGTTTCATTTCAGGCGACTTGATGAGTAGCGGTCCCGATAGTAGTTCTGCACGTCTACCACCCTTCAGCCAGGTAAGTACTGGTTGGAGTGTGGGTGTTCGAGATATGTTCTTGTCCGTTATGGTGGGTTTAGATCGAGTCTCCTTCGTTCGTTTAGAGGAGTGATGACTCCAAATTTTCCGTTTTCTCCAACGAAGGATCTTTTTGTATCAAGTTCACCAGCTTTCGAGTTGCAACAGTGCTTGTTGTCGTTGATTCGAAATGTGTTGATTCTTTCTTGCTTATCGGGAATCTTTTTGTAGCTCCATTGAAACGACGTGACCCTGTCCATGTATCATTGCCATATCCTTCTTCCTAACATCATGTCTTGTTTCGAGTAGACTGTATCCATCACGCTTCCTCACAGCCACATGCTCACTGTAAGCCTTACTATTAGCCTGATTGCCAACCTCTTCTTCCTTCACTTTACTGAGCTTATAGTATGGGTGATCGCTTGAAGAAAATATGTTTCGAACTGTCTTAAAGCTAAACGACTTTGAGTTGGAGCTACCAGCACTTGAAGTACGCGTATCGTGTTGAACGACTTGAGTCGGCGTCGCCCATTGGAAACCGAAAGACGTGATTGTCAAAAGTATGAAAATATGTACTTGTTTGTCACAACCTTCTTCATTAAAACTAGCATTGCTGTGAAATATTCTGCTTTAACTGTAGTATGGGACCATGCTAAAGCCTACATCGCAGTTTGGCACGTTCAATCAACCAGCCCTCCGTGTTGGGGTGAATGTGATTCCGTCGATTTTCCTTGTAAGCAATTCGTTTGGGGCTTTCGGTAGTCAAGCATCTTGTCAGCAAGGAAGTAGTCACAGTGACACTCTTGATGCAGTCAGGCCCTATTCCACAGCATACGGAGCAGCAAGTTCCAATGTTTGTCAATGATTAAACATTCCGTTCGGAGCATCAATTGATAATCACAATAATGACGTCATAAAGACGTAAACGAGTACGAACATGCAGATGCCACATTACTATACCGAGCAGGACGCTGCCATGTTTATCAATGATTACACGTTTGATTCGTAGCATCATTCGTAATTCACAAATATGACGTCGTAACGAGTGGAATGTACAGATGCCACGTCACTTTGTATAATATCAAGTGCAGCTACGAGCCAGCGGGCCAGTCGGCAGCTGATCTGAAATTAATCATCAGTGATGACATGAATAGAATATGTGAAGGAGATTAACTGAGCATCATATCGGAACCCCCGGCAAATATCTGACTATATTGAAAAGAATTGACTGCGATATTAACGTGAGCTTTGGATGAGAAATTCGGTAGTGCTTCCGAGCGTCCAGTTATATAAATAAGTAGGAAGATATTGAATTCATTGACTTTTATTTTACATTGGATTCGTACTCGTTTATTTACACATATTCAGCTCGGTGTACTGGAACATATGAGATATTGAATAATATACAATCGTGTATTGATACGATACTCTGGTAGTTCAATGCATTACTCTTCGTCCAGCCACAGTCGCTGAGAGCAAACTATCGCTTTTATAATTACTTTGATCTGCATCAATAACGTGTCATGTAAGCTATAGAGCGGTCCATTCTGCAATCAGATGAGCATTTTTCTAGTAACTGATCTTCTCTCTTTAATGCTCCGAAGTAGCTTTGCACTATCGCATGCACTACATAATCTATATAGTAGTCTCAGACCTCGAGTATTGATGAGCATGAGAGAAGACTCATGTTCGGTGATGGTATACGTGATATAGCCGTATTGGTGTCACCCTTGATACTAAATGTTAACGTACGCGGCCCCGGTGCCAACACTTCATCCGTGGCTGCTTTAATTATCATTGCATTCTCTTCTTGGACCATCTCCTCTTCTTACTTGACTCTGTGCTGACTTGACCGTACAGGTGTGAGAAGAGACGAGCATCATGCGTAGCACCGAGTACAAGTATACAACGGGGCATTTTGATGTTTTGTAAGTCCCTATTCCAAACCATACGGAGCAGCACGTGGCGATGTATACGCATTTCATTCGGAGTTTAAATTAGTATGCTCAATGGTGACGTCATAAAGAAGTATCGAGTATAAATGTGAAGATGCCACGTCATAAAAGCGGCTGCGAGTTAGAGACCCGGTTGGCAGCTGATCCGAAGAAATAGTAGCGATGACGTGGGTACATATTGTGGTGAGATAAACCGAGCATCATATCGGATACCAGCGGTAACTATCGGAATATGTTGTAGAAAAGTGTGTGCGATATGAGTCATCCACGCGGGCTTTGCGTTAGGAAATCGCAAGAGCTACAAAGTGTCCGATTGCATAAACTGAGAAGAAGAAGTATCACTAATTGATCCAACTTATTCTACACACATTCAGTCTTATTGGAATGAACATTAATGAACAGATATGCATCGATGCGATGCTCTGGTGGTTTACTCAGTGATCTTACGTTAATCTCTGATTATGCAATAAATGTGATGTAAGCTATATGATCCATTATGCAGTCAAATGAGCATTTCGTTCTACCATCATATGATGAGAGGTGCCTAGGAACTCAACGTCTATGGACGTTTTAACAATCAGCCCAGAATCCAAATACTCTATTTTGCTTTAAAGTGGCTTAGTGATTTAAAGGCTTTATACAGACGGAGAATGGGAACAACCACGCCTCGGTCATCGCTATATTTAGTTGATCGTTCCTCGTGGTGATGCTTGAGTGATGAATCTGCGATTGCTATGGCATGAACATTCCGAAATGCCCGATATAGAGGAAGAGACGATCGAGAGAGCTCGCGGATACCTTATCGTCTGCCACAATCAATTGCCAAGTCTGAATGTTAAAGGGACTCTATTCCAACCGAAAGATCTGTCTCCAATTATTCTTCATGATTGAAGATACCAAGACGTTTATTGTTCTTGAACGCTGGCTAGCAGGAAGATATAATTGATATAACAATCGCGAAGCTCTGTGATATATCAAGTGGCATTTGAAATGAAATTTGCTTGCCCTTTTATCTATCTTTGCAAATTTCTCAATGCAGTAGCACAATTGGCTATCGAACGCTATTACACATAATCTGATTATCTCTATAGACTCATAGGGAAAGTAAAGTTGACGCGGTTATTCGCGAGAATCTCGTATTTGAAAAGCACTAGACGCTCTAGGACACGTCAGCAAATAGTAGGACATTAAAAAGTGTGTGCTCAAAGTGTTATCACATATTTCAGTCGTCCAGTATGGTAACAGTAATGCCATATCCTACGTGGACTTAGGCTCAAAAGACGAGAAAGATGGATTGGAATACATCTAAAATACCTGCGGATTCGCAGGATTATTTAGCTTACAACCCAAACAACCCATTTGAGAAGTGGCCTAATGGATGCATTTGCACGCACTTGTATCTATCAATCGACTACTCAGCTTTGCAACCTCTACAGGAAACAAGCATTTGAATTTTTGGCATACGCAATTTAGCCCACTTTGGGTACTTTATTCCAAACGCCTTGGTGAGTCGCGGTTTCGATAGGTCTTTATGTCGACCACCTTTCGATCTGGTAAGTTTCGGTTGAATTTGGTCACTTTCATTGGCCATGTCGTTGTGCTTTTGGACAGCTGATAGTGGAGATGGAGTTTTTGTAGTATCCACACCATCCGTCTCACCATATGAAGATAGTGATGAAGACTCCATTTCCCCATCTTTTTCGTAGTACAACCAATCAAACGGAGCATAGTTGTGTCGCAAGCTTGGAGATTCCAGTGAATCGAATGATGGGAGTGTTTCGTCGTCCAGTGAAGATTTCTGTTTAACTCCATATACAAACCCTGACCGTGTTGACATATAATCGCGACCGCGCTTATAGTCATCGCCTTCCTCACGTATACTAGGCAATATTTCAACTTTTGGTCTATCGTTTTGCTTTACTTTAGTGAATATATTCTTCAATTGACCGAAAGGAAGATATTTTTTCCAAAAGTTCTTGTAGCTGGATGACTTGAAGGACCTATCACCAGTGCCTGGATCACGCGTATCGTCTCCAGCGACTTGAATTGGCGTCCCCCATTGGGAGCAGAAGCTCGTGAGTGTCAAAAGCCTTATGAATATATATTTGTTCGAGACAGCCTTCTTCATTAGGACCAACATTGTTGTGGAGTGTTCAGCTCTGATTGTATAATGGGACCATGCTGTAAGCTATATCGCAGTTTGGCACGTTCGAGAAACTAGCTTCCCGTAGTGGGACATGATAGGTGATTCGGCCGGATGTGGTATCGTCTCTTTCCCCGGTACACAGTTCGGTAGATTTGCGAATTTGCGGGCAAAAACACGCCTTTCCGACGTGTACGAGTACTTTGAAGTCTAAAGCGTATTCATTCAACTCGCATTTTGTGCGCACGGGGAAGGAAAGTCTTTGCAAACTTCCATTGTATATGTTAGTGTGCCACATCTATCAGTCGTGATGACTGGACTTGTTGAGGTTAAGAAAATAGCACGAATTTAGTTCACGTAGACAGAGTGGCACTCTCAATGCAGTGACAGGCCCTATTCCACAACATATGAAGCAGCACGTTCCGAAGTTCTCCAATGATTACACATTTCATTCGGAGCATTGATTGATATGCACAATAATGACGCCATAGACACCTAAACCAGTATGAATGTGCAGATGCCACGTTACTTTGCTGAGCGGCATGCTTCTATGTCTATCAATAATTACACCTTCGAATCGTAGCATCATTCATTTTTCACAGATATGACGTCATAACGACTGAAGCGAAGAAAACATATGCAGATATCACGTCACTTTATATATTATCAAGTGCAGCCACGAGCTAGAGAGCCAGTTGGCAGCTGATTCGTAAGAAATTAGCAGTAATGACATGTGTATATTAGGTGATGAGATAAACTGAGCCTGTCGCTCGGAACCCACCGACAACTATGCGAATTCATCAACGTGATCTTTGCGTGAGGAAATCACTAGCGCTCCAAATGACTGCTTAAAAAAGATATGAAAAAGTTTGATTGACTCATTTACATTTGATCCCTACTAGTCCTATGCACATTCAGGTCGTCCTACGGGAACGAATGAGAATTAGGATAATAGACAAACATGCATTGATAAGATACTCTGGTAGTTGATACATCACTTCCTACCTTTGATACTAATATGTGTCATGTAAGCTATAACGCGATTCATTCTGCCATCAGTTGAGCAGTTCATTCCCATTGAGCATATGCCTAGAAACCCCTACCGAGCACGGAAACGACCACGCCTCCCTTCTCGCTATACATAGTTAATTGGTTATTGCGATGATGCTCAAGCGGTGTATCCCAGTTTAAGTGCACGGAGAAGCTAAGTACCCGATAATAAAGAAAAAGTGGCACGATAGAAAAAACTTTTTAAAACTGACTGGAGACCTATGGTTGACCCATTCAAGTCTGCAATAGACGATTGCCAAGTTTTGATTCTATGGAGACCCCTTTTCGAATAGAGATAGCTGTCTTCTTTCAAATCAAGTGTCATGGTTTATAATGACAGCGTATTCTGTTCATGATACGCTGGGCAAAAGACAGGATAAATGAAGAATTCAACCAGAGAGCTCTGCATGTGCCACATTACCATTTTTGGATGTAGAATGATTGTATTTTTATGTATCTTTGTAATTCTTTGACTACATTAGCGTAATTAGCTTTTGAACACTGTTGCACATGCTCCAATTTCTCTGTCAGTGCAGTCGGAAATTATGAGAATGCTATATCATAGGACGTTTTACACACGAGCGAACATCTTGTGCGGTAGTCGAATGGATCCGGTCAAAATGGTCATGAAAAGCGTTTTCAATTATTATGCGTCGAAAAAGCCCATCGCGGACCTTCAAGCGGATATTCGCGAGCATTTTGAATTGGAATTCGAAAAGCACTCTACACTTTCGGATACGTCAAGTCGTACAAGGCATTCAAATTGTGTGCTCAGTGTAGTAGCAACGTACTTGATTATACACTTGAATATTCACGAAATTGAGTGTCGAATAAATGTATTATCAGCTCACAGTGCAGTCGACCTACATGAAAGTCGGTCTAAAGCTACATATGAGTGCACTTGTCCAGAACCTACAATGTTCGCAGGAAACGAATAACAGGAACGTCGTCCACAATTCCAAGTTTTTTAACCCATTCCTCATTTTTCATTACACGCGACCTTGTTAGCTTCGGCTCCTGCGATAGGTTTTCATGTCTACCACCATTCGACCTGGTAAGTTTTGGTTCGGCTGCGGCTTTACCAACGCCCAACGAAGAATCTTTCTGTCTCAAGTTCCCGAGCTTTGGATTTGCAACAGTGCTTGTTGCCGTTGATTCAGAATGTGTTGATTCTTTCTTGCTTATCGGGAATCTTTTTGTACCTTTACTAAAAAGACGGGACTCTTCCAACATGTCATTGCTCATAACCTTCTTCTTAACATCATGTCTTGTTTCAAGTAGGTTGTATCCATCACGTTTCCTTACAGCCACAAGCTTATTGTGAGCCTTGTTATCAGCTTCATTGCCAACCTCTTCTTCCTTCGCTTTACTGAGCTTTTCGTATGGGTGATTGCTTGGAGTAATTATGTTTCGAACTGGCTTCCAGCTGAACGACTTTAGGCTGGAGCCACCAGCACCTAAAGTGCGCGAATCGTGTGGAACGACTTGAGGCGGCTCCGCCCACAGGAACCTGAAACTCGTGATTGTCAAAAGTAATAGAAATAGGTACTTGTTTGGCAAAGCCTTCTTCATTGGAACGAACATTGATGGGAAGTGTTCGGCTATAAATGTATAATGGGACCCAATCACTCAGTTGGGTATGTTGAATGGACCTCCGTGGCGGGACAAGTAAGGTGATTGGGAGGAACGCAACTTCGTCGATTTTCCTGTAAACAATTCGTTCGCGGTTGTAGATCCGCGATAAAGACCCCCTTTCTGACGTGTATGATTATTCTCAAGTCTTTATCGTATTCAATAATCAAGCATCTTGTCAGCGAGGGAGTGTCAGAGTGGCACTCTTGATGCATCGACAGGCCCTATTCCACATAATACGGAGCAACACGTTCCGATGTTTCTCAATGATTACACATTTCATTCGGAGCATTGATTGATAATCACAATAATGACGTCATAAAGACGTAAACGAGCATGAATATACAGATGCCACATTACTGTACCGAGAAGGACGCTTCGATATTTATAAATGATTACACTTTTGATTCGTAGTATCAATCATTATCCACAGTTATGACGTCGTAATGACTGAAGCGAAGAATCAATATACAGATACCACGTCACTTTATATAATATTAAATGCAGCTACAAGCCAGCGGGCCAGTTGGCAGCTGACCCGAAAGAAATCATCCGTCAGGACTTGTATAGAATATGTGAAGGAGATAAATGGATATCATATCGGAACTCTCAAGTATCTGACTATGTGGAAAAGAGTTGAATGCGATTTTAACGTGCGCTTTGCGTCAGGAAAACGCTAGTGCTAATAAGTAGGAAAAAGGTAAATAATTTTACATTTGATTCGTACGTATTCTACTGTATTAAATACACATTATGCTCGGCCTACTGGATTGCCTGAGATAAAGAATAATATACAATCCTGCATTCATACCATACTCTGTAGTTTGATGCATTAATCTTCGAGTCCAGCCACCGTCACAGAGTGAAAAGCTATCGTTTTAGTTACTTAGATCTGCATCTATAATAATGGAAATGATGTCATGCAAGGTACAGAGCGGTCCATCCTGCAATGAGATGGGCATTTCGTAGTAATTGATCTTCTCTCTCTTCGACGTAGTCCCGCACTATCGCATGTACTACCCAGCATATATAGTAGTCTCAGATCCCGAGTATTGATGAGCATGAGAGAAGAGTGAAGTTCGGTGATGGTGTACGTGAAAAATTCCCTATTGGTATCACCTTTAATACAACATGTTGGCGTACGCGGACCCGGTGCCAACGCTTCGTCCGAGGCTGTTTTTATTGACATTTATTGAGTTCTCTGCTCGGATCATCTATTCTTACTTGTAATTAAAACTGTCTGGCAGATAAAAGAGATAAACGTCGGCCTAATTATTGAGACCAAGGATCGGTTCTTACTTGGATGTGATCACTTTATGCTATGAAATCAAGCGGTCAGGCAAGTCACTCGGAGGATCCAAACGGCTTAAGGCATTATGCGCGAGCATAGCGTTTACCGCACATCACATACGTATGGTAGTGATGAGCTCTTGAAGACATTCTTGTGATATTCTGATAATTTATCAAAAACTTGGATGTATTTTGAATCGACAATCACAGAACTTGATGTACAAGGCAAAGAGGCACTCCGTTTCTTGTGTGTTCTTCTTGAGCAAGCTGAGAAGAACATAATGGAGGTGATGGTGCCGCAACGATCTTTTCTATAAGAATGGAGGGCATATTGACCTAACTCAACGAACTACATGATTTTAGCGTGTCTATCACACCCAAGATGATGTCTATCCCTAGTAATATCCTGCACATGCCACAATTGTCTCCAATCACGCAGTCGGAGAGTAAGGATGGCGACAAACGGTATGCCATCTGTCGTCTCCACCGCAAACACCTTGACCGCGCTAGATGAATGGATCCGGTCAAACTTGATTGTGTAAATAGTGTTTCCTTATTCAGCGTCACTGAACCCATTGCATTGCTTCAATTGTATTTTGATCCGTGCTCAAAGGAGTAGCAAATATCACACTCTGTCAATTTGGCAAACAGTAATGTCATTATTTTGTGAAAACAGAACGGATAACGAAAAGAAATCCAATTGGAATACAATGTAGAGCACTAGTGAATTCCCAGGGAATGGATTTGGTGCTTCCAAGGAATGGTACATAACATAAGAAATCGAATGATATGCATTATCAGCTTATAGCACGATCAACCTAAATAGGAACTGGTCTGAGTGTCAATCGATCACTTAAATTCGCATCATCTTCGGAAGTCGTGCACAAGAAATCTCAAGCCAGGTTATCGCTTTGAAAACCTCCCTCCGTATGATCTGGGGAATTTAAGTTCATTTTTCCGTGTCGGCATATAAGTTCTCGTATTCTCATGATCATTCTCCTTTATGGTTTCCATTGGTTTTAATGGCGGTTTTCTGGTAAATTGTAGGTCTTGGATGATATTTTCATCATCATTGTCACTGGTAAATTTCCGTCCTCGGTTGTTATTATCATCAAGCCTTTTTTGAAAAGACGCTAGTGCATTTTCAGTTTCAGGATCAGCCTCATATTCGTTTTCCTCCTCGTTTTTGGCGAGTTTCTTGCTTGATTCACCTGGAGAGAATCGATTTCGAATGTTCTTGAAGCCTAACGACTTTAGGCTAAAGTCACCTTTACCAACTAACGCACGCGTATCGAATTGGGCAACAGCTTGGGTCGGCGTCACGAATTGTGTATTGACGCTCGTGAGTGTCAAAAGTATCAGACACTTTTTCTGCTTGGACACAGCCTTCTCTGTTGTTTTGGACATTGTTGTGGGATGTTTGACAGTAATTGTATAATGGGATCATGTGAAAGATGCTCACTTCATTCGGCACGTCTCATCGACCAGTTTTCCGTGGTGGGACAAGACAGCTAATTGGGTGCGATTTCGTCGCTTCCACCTATACACAGTACGCTTTTGATGACAGATGTACTGTCGTAACACGCCTTTCGGACGTGTTCGATGACTCTGAAGTCTTGATAGTGGACAATCATTAGGTGTCTTGGAAACATAGGAAGGAAGAGTCCGTGCAAGGGTCCGTTGTGCATATGTCAGTGTATCAATTGTGACTCTGTGGTGACTAGACCGTACAGGTATGAGAAGAAACGAGCATCATGCACAACACCGATTACAAGTACACAGCGGGGAACTTTAATGCTGTGTCAGTCCTCATTCCAAACCATACGGAGAAGCACGCTCTGATGTTCTCAATGATTACACATTTCTATCGGAGAATGCATTTGTCATCACAATAACGACGTGATCAATACGTACTCGAGTATACATGCACAGTGCCACGAAATAAGTTGATTAGTAATGAAAATGTGTAACAATGTGAATGAGAATAATTGAGTCTGTCTATCGTATCCACCATCAGCCCTCTCAATTTGGTAGAAAAATGACTTTGATACAATTCTTAACGATACAGAGCATCCGAGAAAGGAAGTAATACGAGTAGATGATGCACGTATGATCCCTAGTTACTTGATACACATTTGACTCGCCGTAGAGCCCTCCTGAATTGACAGAGATGAAGACGACTTTACAAACATGCATTGATGAGATAGCCGATTTATCCGATAGGTTGATCGAGACTCCAGTTTACCGTTGCAGAGCCGATTCAACGAGTCATTTGCGCTTGAACGCGATCCACTATGCAATCAAGGAGCATTTTGTATCGACTGATCTTATCTCCTTAGATGTCTGAAAGTAGTGCCGGCCTATTGCATACACTGAACGAGTAGTCTCAAACCTCGAGTTTAGACCCCAAATTCGGCGCTACTACACGTGGATAAATCTTCATTGGTGATGACAACTTCGAAATAGTTCATCTCAGCGTACGGACTTTCGGGGGCCCAAATTCTACATTTCATCTACTTTGAATGTTTGTAATCAAACTGTAATGATGGACATTGTAGAATACATTGGCTCACTATTGACACGTAAGATCAAGCGTCGGTGAGCAAGTCGCTTGGAGGACCGGGACGGCTCAAGTCATAATGCGCCAACACACTGTTACCGCACGTCGTATACTCATCGTAGTAAAGCTGGCTAGGGCATGCACGGCAAGGAAAGAGTAAGACAAAGCGTATAGACCGAGGCTATGGAGGGAATCATTCTGATGTAGATGCTATACACAGGGGACATATTTCAAAACAACCGCAACAAGCTGTGTCTCATGTGCTCCTTCCTTTATATTGAGGCTGCGGCATATGATACCATCCAACATACAGCGTTGCACTGCGTATATAAGATGGTGTATGGAACGTCCAGCAGGTCCACGTATATGTCGGCATCGATAAGCTCGACTCTCATGTGATCTATCACTACGTTGCGTTTTCGACGACAAAGTAGAGATTGCACTGTTCACCTGAACAGCCACACGCTTCTTCTGTTTCGGAAGCTCCACGCGCTTTAGCGTCTTCATCTGAGCTTATCCTTCCGCAAAGCCTCTTGTGACTAAATTATCTTGTTAAAGTCGACCATTTTCGTCGACATTTTGCCCACCCTTTCATCTGCCGGGTAATATGCGAAAACGCTTCAAGGAGAATGATGTTTCGGTCAAAATGTCCTCGTGACTAACGGCAGCGATCAATGTGCTCAAGAAACAGGTCACGAAGGTAAGCCTTTTCTGCTATATGCTGAATTTCTGTGTGTCAAAGAATGTGCGTCTTTCTACCTTTGGCCCAACAGAGCCAAAAGCAATAACCAATCGGGCGTTGAATGTCGTTAAGCACGTCCTCTTTTTATCCAGTAAAGGCTGATCTTCTACAAGAGACTGGGCTTTCGTATCAAGAAGTATCATCGACTTGGAATACCGATATGAATTGAATGGGTAAAGAGGAGGGCTTTGTCACTTGATAGGAGCGACAAAGCAACTAAGTACGACCAGTCTTTCTCATGTAGAGCAACACTTTTATTCTGCACGTGCTGTAGAGTAAAAAAGCCTTTTTCCGGCACATCATAGCGCACGTACAGAGCAAGAGAGCTCAGTTATTTCAAATAAGGAATGGTCTTTGCGATAAGGAGTGCTACGATTGACTTAATCAAACGAGAGGCATATATTCAAGTGGTCCAATTTTCTTGCGTCGAGACGGTCAAGTGAACAATTGATTCGTGACGCGTTAGCTACAGAATCACGCAAAAGTTGAATGGTGTTTGAGCCTCTATGGACACTCTTACAGCTTCTCAAGGAGCAATAATTTACTGTGCAAAACGCATCAAGTTTCCCCAAGTCTCACATGAGCAAGGTCATCGAAATGGCTCTTCTTGCACGCATTTACGCATCTGCTACATCCCACAGGTGAATTAGGTGACAATCGCAATGTTTAGAAAATAATTTTTATGGCAATATGCACTATGCAAACGTACCTGACAACTGGCTTCGATCTAGTTGACTTTTTCAGCCATTGATCTCGTCTTTTCTTTTCCTTTTAAATTTCTGTGCAAACTTTTCAAAAAAGCTTCTCTTTTTTATCCGTTTCAGTTGTGACCTCTCTGCATTCTCAAGTGTTGAACCCTCAGGTATCGTTGGTAATGATGGTTTCTTTTTTTCTGTAGGAATCCGTTTCAATTGTGACGTCTCTGCATCCTTAAGTGGTGAATACTCGAATATCGTTTGTAATGCTGGTTTCTTTTTTTCTGTAGGAATCCGTTTCAATTGTGACCTCTCTGCATTCTCAAGTGTTGAAACCTCGGGTTTCGTTTGTAATGCTGGTTTAATTTTTTCTGTAGGAATCCGTTCCAATTGTGACCTCTCTGCATTCTCAAGTGTTGAACCCTCGGGTTTCGTTTGTAATGCTGGTTTAATTTTTTCTGAAGGAATCCGTTTCAATTGTGACGTCTCTGCATCCTCAAGTTCTGGATCCTCGGGTATCGTTGGTACTGATGGTCTATATTTAGTTCCACGTGTTGGCGGTAGAACTATCTCTTCACTGGTTTCAGGTGAAGCTTGAGAGCTGTCTTTTCCCGATTCCACAGTCGGAGGTGGCTTACGTTTACCCCACTGCCATAATGAACTCGATCGTACCCTCTTGAGAAATGTACGCTCGGGTATCTTTGGTGATGTCAGTTTATCTTTTTCTTTAGAATTCACTTTCCCAAGTGGTGTACGCGGGAGTAGACCGACTTCGGGCTCACTTTTTCTTCCGGACACACCATTGGATGACTCAGAAGACGTGATCGGGTCACCCCAATCTTTTGATGTCAAAATAAAGTTTTTTGTTCTTTTACCCGTGAATGTATCTTCATTGGGGTTGATCTTGGATGATTTGAAAAACCACGACCGTAAATTTCTGGAAACACGATTATTCTTCCATTCTTGCGTGTCAAGTGGTTGCTCAACGATTTGAAACGACGTCACCCATTGTGCAACCAAGTTGGTGAGTGTCAAAACAATCAGTATTTTGTAGTGGTTAACCACAATGTTCTTCATTGTTGTCGATGTTGTTGACAGCAGCTCAGTGCTTTTTTTTCAATGAGCTCATTCCAACGGCCAAAAATGACGCGTTTAAACACCTCAGCACATTTCTTGGTGAGGTCATCGATACCTCTTTATTGACTAATCGTGTGTCAGCTCCTGTGAGCTCCAAGTCACAGTGCACGAATAGCTATTTCAAAACCATCGTACGCTCCACTCTGCATTTTCGCCAATCATTGCGCGTCGGATGAACAACCGCCCTTGAACTTGATCCGGATGTGTGACTCATCGTGGCGGTTCGGCACAGTCACTTGACAGCGATGCTTGGGGTACAAGGTATGAGAGGTATAGACAGCGCAAGAGGGTCGACCCTCTGAATCACGTCATACCAAATAAAAACGATGTAACCTTACGAGGTGGCTTCTTTTCATGCGATAATGATTACTTGACAGTAGACGGAACAATTTATCGACTCTATTTTAGGATTGTCCCAAGCACATCAAATACATCAAATGAGCTGTCAACGCACTCATTGCTCAAAGTAAGATAAAAATATCGAAAAGTGATTGATTTTAGGAAATTATTATATTTACTCCCTTTTAATTCACGTGGCACACATTACTATACATAATTAGGAAATTGTTATATTCACTCCCCTTTCGGTTAGATTCAAGTCACGTGACCCACATTATTGTACATTCAACCGTTATCGTCTTATTTATGTGTCACACTCTGGGTTTTACGCGAGCATACCGATGATTTGATGAAAGTCCCTGACAGGAATAATAACTGGAAATTGAACCGATTGGGTAGACTTCTGCTTCTTTTAGAAAATTTCGCAATCGTAGAATAAACATGTGATCACTTTTGCTCTACCAACTCGATTAACTGCCCGCTACACGCCCCACAAGATCACGTACAATTGTCCGAAGGATTTTATGCGCTTCTAAACGAGTGTGAGCGTCTCAGCTGGGAGATAAAGATATTGTGTACTAGACCGACACATTTCGCAAATAGGAATCACAAAAAACTTTCCCTTAGATGATAGTTTTTTGTAGCTATTTGCTTTCCTTGGCTCAAAAGGAAAGATATTTCCACTAGACTTTAATTTGTTTCGTGTTGATTTTCTTCTCAAGCAATCGGTCTTGCAATACATTTGACATAACATCTTACTGCTCATTCTTTGTAGAAGATAAAAGCGTGGTTTTGCGTCGGCGCATTCTGATCAGCCTCAATTTGATCTCAACGAAGAGAACGAGAGAAGATCATAGCGATCGTCACAAGAACTATGAAGCATTACGCATCGTTCTCGAGTCCATCGGGCATTTTTCAGACCGATGAAATTCAATATTTCACAACGATAAAGATAAGGTAGTAGTGGAAAATCAAAAGATAGGCAAATTGTATCGCGAAATTTTGAGCTGGTAGCTTTGTACTATTATTGAATGTTTAATGATGTGGGTCACGTGACTTAAAAGGTATGATAGTGAATCTAACAATTCCCTAAATATAAATAAAAAGTATATACTGTATACATAGTACAATTATGTGTACCACCTGACTTAAAAAAGGAGGGAGTGAATTTGATCAAAAAGGGAGTGAATATAATAATTCCCTTATTTTATAGTATACAAAGCCTAGTAGTCAATAAGTCAATGATCGTGCACCAGTAAACAATCATGTGTCATGAAACTTCGTTCTAGTACTATCTACCACATAATGGGACACCAATGTGTTGCTTCGTAGCAGGGATGTTAAGATTTGGTCCTAGTGCATGCACACTTAATGTCTGACACATCCATCAATCTGAATATCTTGCTTTGATTGGTTGGAATACTCGGGTGAAGTGCATAACAACCAACTAAATCACGAAAATGGATCTCAATCATATGCTCACAAAACTGATCGAAAAAAATGATCTGACAACGGAAGAAGCCCGTTACGCAATGGAATTCATGACGTCGGAAGACTGTCGTGAAAACTCAGCTTCGATTGGAGCAATTCTGGCACTTTTGTCGTCGAAAGGTGAATCCGTTCAAGAAGTCACAACTTTTGCGGAATGTCTCCGAGAAAAAGGCGTTCCGATTTCTATCAGCGTACGTGCGTACTTCTGTAATTATAAACTCTTTTACTACCCAATCACATCTCGTTACGATAGAATTCGGAAACGTTATTGGACATTGTCGGCACTGGCGGCGATGGTGCACAAACGGTAAATATCTCAACAGCTGCAGCCATTCTCGTAGCATCGTGCGGTGCAAAAGTAGCCAAGCATGGTAACAGATCGGTGTCGAGTCGTTCTGGATCTGCTGACGTTTTGGAAGAGATGGGAATTCCAATGCTATCTGATCCCAACGATATCATCTCGTGCTTGCACCATGCTCGCATCACCTTCATCTATGCACCTCATTTCCATCCATCCATGAAACATATTGCTCCCATTCGAAAGAGTATGAAAATTCGGTCAATCTTCAATATACTGGGTCCTCTAATCAACCCTGCGCGGTGCTCGAGAGTTGTCATTGGTGTCTATACACCCAAACTATTGGAGCTTTTCGGACATTGTATTGAAGGATTGGGTGTCGACCACGGACTTATCGTCCATTGTGCAGGATTGGACGAACTTAATTCATTGGGAGCCCCAGCAGAAATTGTCGAGGTTCGCAAAGGAAGGCCGATACAGAGATACCAGCTTCGACATGAAGATGTAGGTGTTCCATCGGCGACTTCGATCGAGTGTCTCCGAGGTGGAACAGCCGAAGAGAATGCTCACATTATCAAAAGAATTCTGTCAGGAAAATGGCAAGAGTCAGAGACCATCTTGGCACACACAATTGCCTACAATGCAGGGGCAGGTCTGTATGTTTACGGACTTGCCGAGAGCATCCAACAAGGTTATCAGCGCGCGATGGATAAACTTGTCCAAGGTGCGGCCATAGACACTCTCCAAGCATGGCAAGCGGCAGCTGGACGGTCTTTAGAGAGAGATCGTACATAATAAGTTCGTTTGTGTAATTCATTAAGTATGTATTGGATGTGCATAGGAAGCTGCACGTACTTGATACTAGACCTTTGGTGTTAAGTACTTACGTGAAAAGTGCTCTAGTCGCATTCGTCGAAACAGCTTTCACCCCTCCCCAAGTGCGTCTAGATACTGAAGGCCATATCTGATCAAACTGCATATTCCAGTGTTCGTTTACTTGAGGGTGCTTGGACTCTATAGACTGCTCTCATTCTCGCGACCAACAGAACGGATGTTAAAAAGATTATATATCATCGGGTGGGACAACCGCTGCATTGCATAGAATGATAGATCAATGCCTGACCCCGCACGAAATACGTTCATGCGATCAAAACTTTCCGACACATAGCTGCGCCTCGCGTATCTTGAAATTCTGTCAGTTGTGCTTTACTATAAGCGATGAGAACTTGAAAACTATCGTGTAATCACATTAGTGGTACGTGCAAAATAAAAGAATGTTTGCTTCATCACGACAGTGACACAAATGTTCGATAAGTGTACTATCCCAACAGAAAATCCGGTCAAGTTTCAGTCGGGCGTCTGACGTAAATATCCTAGTGTTGTGCATGGTAAATTACCGGCATTAAAATAGAAACTAATTTGAATGGATCAGATGGACTTTCTGCTGCACGTTTACGACGACAAACTCTTTGCGACAACACACGCGCGACGCCTTTACACAACCCCTTCGCGTTGGAGCGACATTTACTATTCGAGCGTCGCATCAGCCGTACGTCTTCCGCGTAAAATACGTGGAAAACGCGTATATTACCACGTCAACGACCCCGTTTCCATTTCCATCTCCCTTATTAAGAAAAAAAATACATATTCAAAAATTTTGTCGGCTTCTGTAAAAAAAGTATAAGGATAGAAAGGTCTGGTCGGATCACACGCACTCAATCCAATTGACTGGCTGTATGACCGTTTTTTACAAGCGATTTATCCATCGACGGGTTTATGAGAAAGAGTTGGGGACTGCTGAGAAACAGAAAGACGTTCGCCATTTCAAGCTTGCAGCATCAAGTAAAAATTTGATTCGATCTTTCAGTCAAATTATACGCGTTCGCGATTGATCGAAAACGATCATACCGCGTAGTGATTGGTTGTATTGAAGGAAAGAAAGCGAAACGCCGTTTTGGCTACATACTTTACGCGCTCACTTTTTCGTGTTTTTTCACCTGAAGTCTTCAAAGCGTATTATACTTGAAATTTTGTTTATGACGATAACGTGCTGGAATGCCGCTTTTGCCATCGATCAGCTCAAAGAATCAAAGCACCACATCGACACCCCGATCTACGACATCGCTCACACATTCCACACTCAATCGATCTAGCCATAATGTCGTGGAACAATCGACGAGTTATGCGAGTAGTGTGACCAATGCTATGTCACCTGCGTACCTCTCTATAAATACGTATTACAATCCCAATTCATGTACACAAGTCGCACAAGAACAAATTGTCGTCGGTATCAGTGCTTCGGTAGAAGATGGAGTGGAAGATTGGTCCAATGACTTTCGTTTAGATACGAATACCGGTGCGGAGCAATCGCTCGGAAATGTCAAGCACGAACCCGAGCTACCTGACCGTTCTAGCGCTACGGATGGGTATACACGTCAAGTCGATGTGCATACATTCATGAATCGTCTCTTTCCACCTGTTAAGTACGCTGCCACGCGAACATTGCATCACTATCGAGAACACGCAACTCTATCACCTCCAACAATTCATAACGCTGATAACGAACAAAACAACAAATCGACAATATCCTCATTGGACGAAAATAATCCCGACCATTTGCATGACAATAGTGGCACAGTATTCGACAAAAGTGGCACAATCATCGACCCGACCGAAACAAAAATCTCCGAAAGGCCTGAGAGTCTCGAGGACGAAGAAGAGGAGAATTGGGATGCTGAAATCGGTCTGGAGACATGCACCGATGGATACAATCGGTATGCTGTTGGCAGTGATACCCGTTCCGACAATTTCAATATGTTTATCAAAGTCTTTCACGATATGATGGACGGCGAGGATATCGGTGATGAGGACGACGAGAGCAATTCTATACGACGCAAATCGCCTTCTTCATCAGACGGGAAAATGGCGCTCTTCCAGCGACGAAATGAGTCTCAATCGGAAAGTGGGATGAGCCAGGAACAATCTTCCGTGCATTCTGGAACGAGACCTTCGGTGGAAATGACGCTATCGGATCGATTCCGTCTCGTGGAGATTGCGTGTTCGTCAGCGTATGCTGTCCGTATTGAGCGATTTCCAAAACCGTGCACGAGCTATCATCACATTGAGAAAGAATTCCAACTGCCGTGTTACTCGGACGCGAAATTTGAGCGATGGCTTCAGCGAATTGTGAGTGTGAAATGCAAATTATTCAATCGGATTTTAGACAATGAACAGAGAAAAAAATCGATTGTGAACGCTACAAAATCGACTCGTTGTCCCTTTGAGAAAACGTTTGTGGTCAATGTATCCCGTCGACTGATGCTGTATCGTCATTGTGGAGATCAGACGCAAAGCCAAAGCCGAATTCTCGCGTATTTCAAGCATATTGTCAAGTGGAAAGAAACGTGTGGATACGCATGCGTTCGTGAGGCTTTGTCAACGGAAGAATACGATTACATTGCGTGTTTGAATATGGAATTCGTACAGGAAGCTGCTCGCGTGTTTGCATCTGTGAAAGGCAGTGAGACTCTTAAATGGATGGAAGCATTCCAATTCATTCTTCGAGTGTGTCGTGCATCGTTTCCCGAGTATGAAGCCGTTCTCGCACTCATTGAGATCCGATACGTTTGTCATCATTTGGTGTCGTTTATCAGCTTCCAAGTTCGATACAATTGGAGTATTTGTGCGGAAGTAATGGCTCTGCCTCATTTTCTATCGGAAAATAAACCGATTTCGAATTCCCTGCAAGAGATTTTGAATCATTACGGCGCTTTATTCTCATTCTGCACGCCAATTGCCACCGAACGACTCGCGTTGGAGAACAATTCAAACGAAAATGGCATTGAAATTGGCTCATTGAGCGGCTTGGCATTGGATCCCAATTGCATCAAAGCGCTCATTCTTTGCGATATCCAAAATCTGACCGATGGAAAGAGCGTTTTGACCGAAGAGAAATTTGTGGGCTTGTTAGATTTGGTGGATCTCGAACAGGATGCCAGCGATCGGAACAGTGCGTCTGAGCATGCAAGTCTTCGAGAGAATAATGACGAATGGCCCACCGAGTCGGAAGTGTTCGCATTGATCCCACAAGACACGGAATCCCGTCGTGTGGCTTTATTCGCATTGTTTGAGAACGTGCCTGCAGCGTATACACTGATCAAAGCGAAATGTGCTGTGATTTTGAGCTCACTGCATGCAGCCAATTTGACAATTGGAAGCACACGAACGGCTGAATCGCTGGCGTATGAGTCATTGTGCTTGTTGGAAATCGCGTCACGACATCAATTGTTGCATTCCACGGCTCAGGACGAAGAGCATTCCACAGACTTTGTGATCACAAACTTTAGCAATGGCGGTATTGTATCGGAATTGGGAAGAATTGTGATGGAAATATTGGGCGATCTTCTCATTAGCAATCAGAAATATCGCTTTGGAATTCGATGTCTCGAAGCCGCATGCGCCATTTACGCGTTCCTCCACCACGGAAACGAGTATGAAAAGCTCACACGACACATGTGCACGCTCACATTGAAAGCAGAAGACGTCAAGCGAGCGCTAAGGCTCCACGAGAAAGTTGTGAAAATCGCTCAGGTTCATGGGAACGTCAATGAATTCGTATATCTCACACAAGTGCTTTCAGGCCTTTGGCTCCGTGAAGGGCAATTCGCACAGGCGGAAAAAGTCATTGATACGGCTTTACAATTCCTCCGCGAATACTGTGGAATGCTGCCTCCATGTTTCTCAGAAAATGTGAATGGATCGAGTCCTCCGGCTTCCGAGACCACATCGAGCTTTTTGAGCGCCCGATCTTCCAATACATTGAGTCAAACAACAGCAACTCTTTCGTCTCGATCGTTGTATTCCGGGGAATTAGAGTCATGGCTGAATCACGACGTGTCTTTACATTTGATGCTTCGCGATGTGTATCGGTCCTGCGGGCGCTTTATGAAAGCCGTTGCGGTTGTGGAGCATTTACTGAATTACAACATGCGCTTACCGCGTGGAAAACGAACAAATTTACGAATGCTTTTGGCGGAAGATGCTTTGAAATGTCGTTCTTTTGATCAGAGTTTTTGGATGTTGCAGGCGTTGGAACAGGAGGCTCTCAATTTCCACGAGCGAGTCTGTGAAGTCGGAGGCGTACGATCTGTTGGCATCGGGACGGAAGCTCGTTTCGGGTACGATATGGTCACATCATGTCGCTATATATTGTGTCGGATCAAGCTTCATATCCGTCAAAGTGAGTTCCTTGCAGCAAGCGCGTGGCTGACAATTGCTCGATTCAAATGCGTCGATCAAGGCGTTCAATTAAATGCGAAATTGGACTTTTTGGACGCCAGTATCTATCTCCATGTATGTCGAGAAGCTCAGGAGCGTTCCTTGCTATCTCCCGATAATATGACACCAAAAACGCATGGAAATGCGCTCGAAATCATCCAAATGTTTACGGGTTCCATGTACGCACTATCGACGAAACAATTGTCAGAGCTGAATACGCGATTGGAGCAGATGAGTGTGTGCCTTCAGGACATTTCCCACGCTATGAAACAAGGCATTCAGGCTGCTTGGGTGGCGTTGGAGCGATATCAAACGTTGGAAGACCGCGTGCATCAGATCAAGACGCTGTTACTGCTCGTTAATCTTCACACAGATCCCATTCGACTCGCCGTATTTGCGTGTGGGAATCGATACGAAAACGACGTTCAGTGTCGATATTTGAGACGAACGCTTGGCGACTGCAAATGCGTATCGGATGTCGCGAAAGTGAATCTCTTACAAGCACAAAAGCTGTTGGCATCCGCGTTGAGTCTTTCCGAACAAGTAGCCGATGTATTCCTTCACGTTGAAGCGTTGATCAAATGTGCAGAGATTTGGATGCTTTTGGAGAAGATTTTGTGTCAGAATCGAAAGAATCGACAGCTTAAAGAAGCCGGCGCGTGTTGGGAAGAAGCCGTCAAACTCATCAAAGCCGTCTTTTTCCGTCGCGTCTCTTTCTGCGACGTGGAAACCATTGATGCGAGTTTTCGTATGACGCAGAAAAAGAGCAATTTCAGCGTCAATAACGTCTGTGAGCTGGCAAGTACGTTCTCGATCGTCCCCGTCGTCAATTTCTCCGAGACGTTCCTTCTTCGACTCGACGATTGGCTCATGTCACTCATTTGGACGGCGTGTGTGTTCCTAAAGACGGATCGATTGCCCGTGTACCTGGACAGCATCATCGGAATCCATTTCGATGAGCTGTTGAGCGCCCGAATGGGTCTAGAAAACATCCTCCATCAGCTGCGTGTGTACCGGACACATCAAGTCGCCATTTGGATCGGAAATGCCAACACACACAATTGCATGAGCTCGAGTCATCGCATGTCATCGTCGTCGATCATTCAAAGAAGCTTTATCGAGTCGCCGCGATTGGAAGAACAAAGCTCGCCATTTGGAAAAGTATCAATGGCATCACCGTCCACGACGTCCTCAAGCGGAAGTTCTTCTCGCACGCATACGCATCGAAGCTCCAAAGCAAAACGATGCAGCCAACATCGAAAAAATCTGTCCATGTCGTCGATTTCGGAATTATTAGCATCGAATGTGATCGCTCCGTCCTCGTTCCACGACGCTTCTACTCGTACGACAATTGCAAAGGAGTCGTATCCTGCAAACCTCTGCTCATGTCGCCACGAATCGGTCTCGTGAGTTTTGAAAAGCGCGGACAGGACACTGGCATTCGGGACGCATACAATTCGACTTCGGCTTTGGCTTCGACTTTGATGAATTTCGACAAAACTTCAGAGAGCTCGGCACATAGTAACAGTACGAATCGGTCGCGAGTCCGTGCGTCGTTATTGGGGACGCCCAACAATTCGATAAATGGCGACCATGCAGTCGATATGCTGCGAAGCGGATCGCGGAATACGCGTCCGAGCGTATTGAGTCGTGGGTCCAGCGTCAGTAGCGGCTTTAACGATTTGGATCCCGCACATTCGGCGAAGTTGCGTTGGGTCTTCAATGAGTGGAGTGCTGCCAAACGCAATTATATTGGCGGCAAATTCGATGTGACAGCATTGAGGTATCAGAATCTTCGCACACTTCGATTCCTTTTGGATGCATTTGACGCCCAACAAGTGGCGATTTTGTGTCGGACGCGTAAAAAGACGGAAATGAAGCGAATGGAACGGGAAAAGCGGAGAGGGCTTTTGACTTGCAGGGATTTGATGTCGCGCATTTGAACTCCCACGCGTTGTTTCAGTACAAAAATCACGTATTTGTGATCGGATACGACGCGATACGAACGTCGTACGATGATTCCCAATTCAAGTTCAAAGTGTTTGGCGTTCGTGAAGGCGATACATTTGAATGGAAATCACAGATCCCGCGACCGGAATGGTATTTGACGCATTACGACAACTCGGAAGCCGATACAGCTGCAATTGGACACGGGATTTTACGCACAATGAGGCTTTTGGGGATCAAACGTTTGCTCAAGATTCTAGGCTCTCTCCTGCTGGAAATTCCATTAGTGGTCATCGGCTCTTCGTTCCCGCAGATCAAAGACGTCACATTGAGTCTGATGAAGCTCCTGCATCCTTTCCAATGGCCTCACGTGTGTGTTCCATTCCTTCCGGTGTCGTCGTGGCGCTTTGCGTACGATTCCATGCATGCGTACCTGTTGTCCCATCAGCGCCTACATTTGCGTCCTCGACGATCGAGACACATGCGATGGGGTTCTTCTTCCAATATAATGAGTTTACTGCATGGGGGATACAATGCCACCCCTCAGTGTACCGATAGAGGCAGTCAATCCACGCCAACGCCGACACCGACGACCCCGAGGCCCAGCCTTACGGAAGGTGACGCGAAGGGAACAGAGCCGTTTGTGTTTGGAATGCTGTCGGAAACGTGGGACTTGTGTATGTCGCGATTTGCGAGCAACATGGACGGAGAGAGTGGATGCTATAACATGAGCCACGGGAGCTTTCATTGCCGGGTTGAAGAACGAGCATTTACGGGAGCTTTCCATATAATTGATTTGGATCGTGTGGACCACCCTATGACTGGGAAACATTCGTACAACAATGCGATTCAATTGCCTCGAAAATGGCGAAAAACTGTTTTAGAGAAATTGACGCGTGCTGTCAAGTACACGCGTCGACTTCAACAGAAAACAGCCCGTATAGAGTCGCGTCAATCACACGGTGTATCGTCGTTGGATATATTGCATTTCTCACGTCAGAGCCATCACGAGCATCACACTCGTTCCGCTTCACATTGGGTCAGCAGTAATATCGACTCGTTGGGGAGTAAGATGGCTATGCATCCGTGGCAATTTACTCCGTCCACAAACATTCGCGTCACCAAAAGCATTCGCGGCGATCGGAATACTCTGAAAATTGATTCGGATGAGCGTCAATATTACGGATTTGAGTGTAGTGCTGTGTTACGGAATGGCGTCGTTGAAATACACGCAAAGCTTTTACAATGTTGTGCCGAGTATCAGAAAAAGAAATGCAGACAGAAAAGCAAGCGGAGTGCTGCTAAACAAGAGATAAAATCATGGTTCTCTTCGGCTCACGATATGGAAGCGTTTGTCGATAGATTTTGCCAAACAAAGATGTATCTACAGTTTAAAGAGAGTGCGCGGGAGAAAGGATATGTACCGTCAGAATGGATGTGTGAAAGACAGCGAATGTGTGTGAATGATGGTCAAATGGCGGCACAATTGAGCGCGAGAAATCCGCGGTGGGGAGGGAATTGGACGACGAGACAGCTGCAGGTAATGGCACCGATGAATAGCGCGCAGTCTGTTTCGTCGTCGAGGCATTCGTATCGTCATAGTGGCGTGCTATCGAACCCGTCAACGGGAAGAGCGCCAAGTGCAACTTTGATGAATTTGGCGACGATATCGATTTGATATTAGATTGAGGAGGTGTGGAGTGGTGTTATTTAATGTATTGATAGAAATATATAAGAATAGGGAGACGTTTTAGATTAGGGAGGAAAGAAAAGAAACATTCCAAAATGAAGCATGCAAATCGGTATAAGATGATACCCTGGTAATACGAATATCTGTGCTAGATAAAATGCTCATATTCTTCTTATGGCTTTTGATAGATCGCTTATCTTTTACAAGTTGCTCATTTTTATAAAATGATGACACACCGATGGTATGACATCCCTCATGAAAATAACATCGTGACAGAAAGGGTATAATGTGTGGAGTGCGTTTAACAAAGTGTGATTGTTACCAGTTGGAGATTGAGCTGTAATCCGGCTCAAATGCTCTCATTTCGGCGGATTGAATAGTTGTATGAGTAGCGTGATACCCTTAAAGAGTCAGCCATTCCGCATGCGGTCCATTTCATGTATAAATTGATTGTGCACCTGCGAATTTAGCTGTAAAAGTTGTGTCCATTCCAATTCCCAAAAGAGACAACAAGAGTGCGACACGACTGTTGTTGAGGCCACTATCACCTTTGGATCCAACGCATACCTTTATACCTTTGTCATTCCCAACTCTTTCTCCTTAAGGCACACTTTTATTGATGATACGTTGATCCTTCCTCACTCCAAATGCTTGTGGAGGTCATGAGGTACAACCTGGATATGCCTTCTCCGATATAGGCGAGATTTATGCCCGCTAGGACTCCGAATCGCGTCATACTGCGGTCGTGGAACACTATCTCTACAGCGAGCTCTTGATGGACGACATCTCGAGTAAGCTGTGTATACGAGATACAGACTACTCTGCAACAACGTGGGGACATATCGCCCTAGTGCCCCGATACGCATGTAGTACGGCTCTTTAAGGGACATGTGTCAGGAGACGTTGATCAGGAAACGATTGCACCTCAGCGTCCTAGAGCTGGTGAAGCGTACGCGAGGGAGAGTACGCCCTTTCAGTGTCCTGTGTAGTCGCACGAGTCGATTAGATGTACTCGACTAAGGCCTCGGTGGCAGTTCGTTGCGATCAAGGTACTTGGGTACATCAAGGTGAACTCCAGCACGTATACGCTTCGATGCAAATCAGTGAACGGGTCAAGCTCGTAACCTCTTTAAGATGGAATTTTCCTGCCTGATCTCATCCGACCAGTACTTCAGAAATCCCTGTGAGATGCGTAAGACAATCACATCGAACCGAAGCTCATGCCACTATTGAACCCCTTTCATACCGTTGACCGGGGTCGAACGCGATGCCAGCACGGAGAGGGTGCGAAGTCAATTTACGATTCCGCAAGAAAAGTTCGTTCATTGTCTGGGTCAACTCACGAAAGACCGGTTTTTATGGTTCAATTACGTTCGTTCATCTTTCCTAGGTCTTCCACCAAATGTATCGATCCTAGCTATCACGTCGCTATTTATCTCATGTTGGCGTCGAGCGAGGCCCTTTGCAGTTGACATACCGGCAGTTAGTTGTCAAGGGCATGTGTACTTGGGGAGCTAATGATTTAATCAAAGGTTGTGATGTGAATGGGTAGAGGGTCTTTTGGAGTGTACGTCGTAGTTGGTACTCATTTATTTGTAAATGTCATTTATGGGTCTATATCTATGCTGAGATTTTTTGGAATAAGAAATGGTCAGTTCGTATTCGAAGCATCACTTATTTGACCGAATGTTCTTTTTTCGGAAGATGATACTGTCAACTGACGAGTGATACTATAAGTTGGTTGTTGATAAACGAAGCAGGTGGTTGATTATTCGAAATACAACCGACTTTCTCTATGAAATGAAATTACGACTAAAGCTAAACTCCTACCTAAGTACTTCACCAATGAATGCATTGGAAGGGATGGACACTATCGGTGATTCCCATCTATCTATCGTCGAAATGCCAAGAACAAAGGAATAATGCATTGCATCACCTGTACCCGACGCGCGTGCATAACTCTCACCAAAGTGATGGCTGGCGTCAACATTTTTATATAAAGATTACATGTTTTCGAAAGAATGCGTACACTTTCGGTTAGGGGATCACCATATAGATGAGATGCGCTCACGAAAGGCCGATTCTATATTTAATATCGAAACTCTACACTAAAGTTAGCCCACTTTATATATACGCAATGGTTTTTTCTTCTGGAGGTTGCATACCACTCACTCTTCTCATTGTTAAAAAAGCATGAACCACCGAATCAGCTTTCTCTTATTTATACTATTCGGTTTCCATGCCAAGCTTTATAGCAGCAGCCCGATTACAATTCAAGGCTACAAAATGTTCGATGCGGCCGGGAATTATTTTCCAGTCCGCGGGATGGACTACTTTCCACGTCCGAACAGTGGACCTTTGAATGAGAACAACTACGACTGGTTCACGGATGACCACATTGACGTCTGGAGAGATCACATCGCCGAATTTAAAGCGCTCAACGTTAACTCCATTCGATTATACGCTGTAGATCCAACGAAGAGCCATGACAAGTTTATGTGTGCGCTCGAAGCAGCCGGAATCTACGCAATTGTGGATCTAGCCGCTAGGTTCGCCCCATCTCTCATTTTATTCATCGCTCATTTCTAATCGCTTACAGTTGCGAGAATTGCGCAATTACCAAGGATATCGCTCCCACCTGCTATCCGAAAGAGCTGAAAAGCAGAGGAGAGTTAATCATTGCCGCGTTTGCAAAGTATCAAAATGTGTTGGTACGTATTCGCAACAATCGGTCAACTTTCATTGTTAACATATGTCTTTAGGGATTCAGTGCTGGTAACGAAGTTAATCTGGTTGTCTCGGATTGGACAATAAACGCATCATGCCAGAAAAAATTCATTCGTGACATGAGAAATTACATCCAATCATGTTCCTCCTCCATGCGGTCCATTCCCGTCGGGCTCGCGGTCGCCGACACGGACCGCATTGCAAACGCACAGTATTACAATTGCAGGACCAATGCGTCAGACACTTTGGAGAACGCGGAATGGTTTGGGCTGAATGCGTACTTGTTTTGCGATGGAACGTACAACGATCGGAAGACACCACATCCCGGATTCAGTGGTCTTTTGAAAGATATACAAACTGTCGAGCCTTCTATTCCGATGCTACTCACGGAGTATGGATGTTTGGATGCGAGTTTCCCATCAGCTGGAGAACATGCTGCACAGAGAACATGGATTCAAACCGCTTGGCTGCACAGCTCGCTGTTTCGCGAGTATTTTAATGGAGGTTTTGTGTTTGAGTTCTCTACGGAGAAAGCAAATTCACAATCGACATCCAATTTCCCATTCACATCGTTTGGGCCACAAAATTACGGCACGGGGTACTTTTCACCATCCGAATGTGATCACGACAAGATAAAGTGCACGTTCGTGCGTCAGCCAAACTTTTACAATCTATCGAATGAGTTTGGCCAGGTTTCTATCGCCCAGGAACCAAGTAAAAATGCATTCACACCGTCCACAAGCCGATCAAAACCTCCATCGTGTCCCCCGAAATCACCATCGCTCTCATCTGTTTCATGGAATGGTGTAGAACAAGTCAAAAGTCTTGCTTGTCCGTCAAATGCCAAGAGCTTCCAGTGCACTGCCACGTCACTCACGAAGGAGACGGCGCAGGCTGGTCAATCTCCCAACAAAAAGTCAAATGTAGGTTCCATCACATTCGCTCCACACGCATTGTTCCTCATCCTTCCGTTCATGATCCTCATGATGTAGTGCTGATACTCATATTTATTTTGGACCAATGAGATCTTGATGCAATTATCGACGTCGATGTAGGAGGTATATATAAGAGTTGGTGCATGTAATCTCATTCAGTACACCGTTTGATTGACGCTGTTGTTATCGCGATTATTTGTACTCTGCTTCGATGGTATAGTGCAAATTCCTCAACATTCTAATTAACAAAACGATTGAATTGGATACGTTGAAATAAACAGATTATATACGGGTCTATTCTAATTGTTTCCTAATTTGTATGTCGAAGGATCCCAGAGCTTGCAAGGAAGAGGTAGAGACGTCCATCGGAACAGCATACCAAGGCATTGTAAATAATATGATGTTGTATTTGTGGGATACTTTTGTTAAACGTGTATATATGATCATTAGCCGGATTATATTGAAGAGTACTCGACATGTAATATTGGTTAGATAAGGACAGCAGGTATAGTGTGGTCCAATAATTAGTTTTGTAGAGTACCACACAATCCGTGATTGGTGTGCTTACACCATAGTTGAGCTGAATTCAAGTAAAAATGCAGCGAAACGCAACGCTTCCAAAAGAAGCGCTCAAAGAGAAGAACATGGATGGCAACAGTGTAATCAACCTTGCTTCAGTAGTAAAGTATCCATCCTCTAGTCAGTACGATCGATTACCTCCATTAAATCCCGATGATTTGCATCTGCCTCCGCCGCCTCCATCCGCCGCTGATAAAACTGTGCAGCAAAGCGATCACATCACAATCGGAGAAATATTTAAAGAGTTATACGAAAAGGCAAAGGAATGTACGTTTGATCCACAAGTCATTTATAAGCGCTCACATCTCTAAAGTGTATTGGGCTCTACGCTATCGGACATTCTATCGATCATGCGGTGTTTCAATTACCTCATTGCAATTTCTATGATCGCTCTTTGTGTCGTACAAGTTGTACAAATAAAGTCTGTATCTGTGAGTATTGGCAGCGCGCTATCCATTGTCTACACTATGTAAGTGCAAAATGCAGCATAGACCTCTTCTGACTATTTTGATATCAGTTTGTTTGCTTTATTGCTGTTTATCTATGAGATGCGAACGGAAGCCGCTGATCAGCTGATACGCATCCATTTTGGCTTCATGTACAACCCATACGGTCGATGCTTGTTTCTGATCATGTAAGACATGGCATTTGTGGAGATTATCGAGTTTATCCATCTATTGTTCTGATTTGAACGTAGGATCTCCATATTCCCAGTAGGAATGCTCGGTGTGTACGGAGTGTTGGTATCCGTGATGGGCTTTCTCAATGCGTATTTCAACTTTTTTGTGATAACAAAGGTTTGTTATAATTTTTCTGCTCTACATCACGCGGAGAGCTTACGTGTTATGTAGCATCCAAGTTTTACTCGTGGAATACCAGAATACCAGCCACCACCGATACCGTCTTCACGCGCAGATATGAGAGCAAATATATCATTTTGAATCACGATACCGTAATAGATAGTAATATATTGCTGGAGCGGCTCAAATTGTTGAACGCATCTACTGGGGAGATATTGTTCGTCAACTCGAGACTCTATTTATGTCATTTGTCAACCATTGACGGGCGAGAGGGATGCTACTCGCGCGGTTCTGATCGAGATTGGCTTTGCACGAAAGATGGATCCGTGTTGGTATCAGCTAGTATTAGCTTAGCCATTTTCCTTTGACTTCGCAGATCGTGAGCTATGCTGCAAATCTAACAATTACATCACTCGTTTTGGCGCTTGTTTCCTCATTCTTGCGTTCATTGTGTCTCTGAGACACGTAGGTGAGAATGTTGAGTTATCGGAGCCATTCGGCGATTTTAATTTGGTCTGTATTCATTCTTACTCGGCTTGCTAGTCAGAACAAATATTCTCAACTGAAATGAGAAGTCTCTTTTTGACTTCCAAAGGTACGCAACCAACACCGGTAACAATCATCTTTGGACTTGACGTGGACTCATTGCATATCGTTGAATCCGTGGGCAGCTTGATCGAAATGATGGTTTCAGCTTTGATAACGCATTCCGCAGCAATCTTTTTGCCGAACTATTTCGACTCCATTGTACTTTTGCACGTCCGCTTCCTGAAACCTTCTTTTCAGAGTCGATTGCTGCTCTCTCAGCAAAAGATAGAGATCTCGATTGACATGAGTTGAATACTGAATCATTTCGCGCATCTCACAAAGGACATCGCAGAGCTTTCCCAGAAACGGATTCATCGATTCTTCTGCTACCGTCGTCCTGGATTTTGTTGGCGGTACATAATTTGATGAATTTTCTTTAAAGGTACTGTCCATTACGAGATTGTGCGCATCGTTATTTCTTTTTTGCGTTTTCTCGATCGATAATCCAACTTTTTCGAATTGTTTGCATTGTTTATAACGTTTCCCAGACGCAATGACCCTCAAATCGTCAATTTGAACTTGGGTAGTTGCTTTCTGCGTAGTCTGAAGAAGTCTTGTATTGATTGTGGTCTCCTCGGCACGATCAGCTGATGTTGTTCGAATTGCGCTTCTGTCCTGAATTAATGTATTGAAAAAAGTTATTTTCTCGATATCCGTCAATTTAGTGTATTGTTCGAAATACACAGAATGCTGCTGTTTCAGATGTCGTAACATATTATCCGTTCTCCACGGTCGCTTGTAGTAGGTCGACTTTTTGGCGCGTTTCCGCTGCCGATGACTATCGATAGGAGAGGAATTCCGACCAAATTCACAGAACCGACACGTTAAGCTCGTGACTTCGTTCGCCTCTGAATCGTACGACATGATTTTTAATCCGAAACGCAGAATCCATTCCTCCTTGTATCGCGATTCCTTTTTCGCCATATTTCTTCTTACCAAATAGTTCCAACAACTGTCAAATGTTGAAGTTGCCGTTCAATTAGTACCTTTCTGTTACAATTCACATATAACTGTTGCGCAGTCTAAGACTTTGGTTCAGTTGAATGTGAATACTCAATTCCAATTTCATCACTCGAAACGAATTGTACGAGAATTGAGTTTTGTCAATGGAAAAAATGCAGGTAGAATATTCTATCTTGGTCGGAATCAGCTCCCAGACTGCCGGGACATCTCGGTCTGTCAAAAGAAAGTCTTCTGTACTTCCAGATGAGCTAAGCCTCATTCTGCTTGTTCACCCAAGAAAGATATCTATGCTCTTATTTCTCCTGGAGATACATTTATTTACTCCCCACATCCGCAAGTTATTTGCATGATTAAATAAGTGTAGTACAGATATGCTAGACACAGTATAGAGTAAGCACATTCAACATTATCAAGAATTATTACAGTTAATCAAATTGACATATATGACTCAAATTGTGTGAGAACAATACAATCAGACACGCTTATATCCTACCAGAAAGTTTGCCACCAGATCTTGTACTGATGCATCCATCTACAATATGATAAATTTGATAGGTCTACACATAGTATCATATGGTACGACATCGCCTTCTACCCTCTCCGCATTGTAAGGTTGCAAAGTAAGGAAAGACTATCTTACGATAATTATCTATGCATAGGTGAATGAGCGGCAAGGTACCAGTGCGCACTACTGACAAGTTAACAGCATTTCTGTTATCGTACAATCCTTACTCTTATTACGGGTCCGATAAAATATGACAAGATATGAATGGACGAGAATTCAGCGAGCTGTTAATTTTACTTGAAGAATAAAACGTTTTGAAGTGGTTCAGATTAGTTGCTGACAGATAGTTGAATCAGAAAGACAGGTTGTTTCAGAATCCTAGGTAAAATGGCTTGTTGTTGGGGTTGATGCTCATTTATAGGCAAGAGGGGAAGTGATTTTATCAGTAAGCTAAACGTACCCTAGTATTTTTTCTATACATAATTCTCTGAATCCCCCAATTCATGAGAAGCCAGGATCACAGCTTGAACAATGTGTGAATCAAGAGTAAGTTCCAGCAAAGCACTCGACTTCAGAATGAGATGGATGAGCCAGAGCGTTCAGGTGATCACATGCTTATGCGTACTGTCCCCCGTAGAACTATGTGATGACCCCTTTGACTACTTCCAGTTACTCCATATCACATGAAAGCAGAGAAATTGCGTCGTGGGACTATAGAATAGCGAAGCACCGTTTTGTCGCAATGATTACAGGATATTGAAAGTGGGCATTAGCCAACTGGTAAATGCTTGAGTTTTCGGATTCAGACCTACAGTCTTGCTAAGAAAACGCTGCCGTGAAGTTGCTCACCAACTTATTGTAGCTCGAATTTCTTATTCCTGACTCAGCTTGCTCTTTGTGAATTATAAGCATATTGACTTTTTTACCTGAATCCTTTGTCTCAACATGTTACTGTCACATGCGGCCAGAGACGAAAAGCCGTTATACATTGATTCGAGTCTTAATTGTCAATTCAGGGGGAGAATTTTATAAAGTAATTCTCAGGGAGAACAACTGATTTATCTTCCCTTTGAGTAACCAAATTCCCGCAATTTTTTAGCATTGCTGATAATCCATCGATTCTTTTTCACCGAAAAATTGCTCTGCAGTTAGTATGATCAAAGTCCTGCTGCATCGGTACGGGTAAGGATGAAAATTGTTAGCATGCAAAAAGCTTTTGCCATTGTGTCTTTCTAATCATCATTAACTACATTTGTACCTTCTACCATTTTAAGTGCTTGCTCCTCCATCATCGAATTCATAAAATGAAATATCACGTGATTATTTGTTCCATCTACGCTGCCAATAAATTATTCTCAGTTTTCATGAAAATCTGCTCGACCAACATGCAGATACGACTGCAGGTCATTTGGAATCGAGTAATAACATATGCGAAATAGCACTTACAGGTGACGCAGAGTAATACTGTATAAGTCTTTTGTTATTGAGCAAGAAGTATGAGTTGAGAGCATCCAACTTACGAGGCTAAGTTATTCTACAAGGAAAGCGTTAGAGATACACAAAATCATTCTAGTATCTCCTATGCAACACATGATGAGTGCGCTCATCTATATGCGCATCGAGAAAAGCTTATTGACCCTGGAAAAAGACTTGCCGCTTCCCAAAGAGAAACCGTTAGAAATCAGACTCAGCAAACATTAGAAAACACCCGCAGTAATGTGTAAAAGCGAGCCGCATTTTCGTCAAAGTGTTAGAGATCGTGGTCAGTAGCTTTATGTCGAATTACCTCAAGTTGCATGTAAACGAGAAATTCAGCCCGCTGTCAACATCAACGCGACTGTGTCCTGCCAAATCTTTGCTAACAACTCGAGTTCTGGT
Organism: Albugo candida; assembly: GCA_905220665.1. Taxonomy (NCBI): domain Eukaryota; phylum Oomycota; class Peronosporomycetes; order Albuginales; family Albuginaceae; genus Albugo; species Albugo candida. Next base: position 135,332 of record CAJNAR010000175.1, read on the forward strand.
TTCTTGCTGCAACTTCGCTATGCTTCCATATTCAACCCTGAATCATCAATAACACGTCTAAGAGGTGTGTGGCCTCATACGATTTGGACAGCTCGTACTTGCTCTTTGGTTCGTATGATGCGCACCATGTAGAGAGCAGCAAAGTTGCTGTAGCCTTAAGAAATTGCTTCCATGAAAGGTGTTCCGACTGCAACTGAAACACGCATGTTGTGTATCCAACATAGCCTTTAGTACATTGAATTTCTTGATGTCTGACACTGCTCGCTACTCGGGAACATGATCACAATACAGATACACAACGAAGGGGTCAAGGCTTAGCTCATGATGATGGGCAATAAGGGTTGCCTAAAAATCTTCGGATTGTCTGCTACGATCGCGGCTAGTGTGTAGCATCCTTTCGCTAAGAAATCGAAGTCGCATTGTGGCACTCCTTCGATTATTAACCTCATGTTGAGGCGTATAGAAAGGCACCCCAAATTCTCTGCATGGCTTGCCAAGATCCATACGTCGCAAAAGGTATTCAATTCGCTACATGACACTCATACGATATCAAGTGTCAATGGCTCCCGTTTTCCCAAATATGTGAAAAATGGCTCAGAGAGCACCTTATCGTTAGCTCTTACTACAAAAACGGCGGGTAGCCGCTGGGATGCGCCATGAAGTATAGTCATTGTTCTCTGACGTTACCACATATTGACGAAATTGCAATAAGGTACTCGAGAAATGGAGCTCTATGTAGGAATTAAAGATCCATCGACAAAAATTGAATTGCTTCACTATAAGACTTAATATGGTGCCAGTCGCTAAATGACCTTGTCAGCACCGTATGAGTACAAAGGAATTATGTAAGAGAGACAAAACGCCGTTGTTGTGGAGCCCTGATTGAGTTTTGCTAGCCCGGTAGTTTACGCTAGCTTGTTTGTTTTCCAGACCTTAGGATTCTTACCTGGTCATAGTTATTAATTCGAGTAGCAATCTTCTGGAGCATGAGAGAACATCAAAGCGTCACTTACACTGATACAGCTTGTTATCTGTGATCGAAAACCCCATGAAATAAAGTACAATTCAACTTCCATAGGGAGCTTGGTTGGAAGCCCAAGCAGGTGCGCTTTATACGCCGCAGTATACTTTGCTTCGTATTGTCTCCATCCTCAAATGAGCGTATTAGGGCAAAGTAGGAATGCTTTTCCATTGCGATAAACATTCACGCTGTTTTCATGCTCAGCGACCACTTGACCGTGACTCTTCACACGCTTGGTACATAAATGTGTCGATGTTGCCAATGTGCTTGTATTCCATCACCAGTGGCTTCATAGGTTTAAGATGAATACAATTGATATAACGTCTCATTTCCGTGTTTTTCGCCAAACTCAACGTATCTTTGCGGCATCGATCAGGAGCGATAGTAATCAAGTAAAAGTGACTGTGATCTGAACTGTCTTCGTATCAGCTACGCAATCGAGTGTTTCCATCCGAATAAGGCTTTCCATACCAAGATCCACGATCATTTACTGTTATTACATAGTAGACCATCCAGGCACTTGATTGCTCAGTATAAAGTCTCAACTACGATGAAATACGTGAATGCAAGCGCTAGTCTGTTGTTAATTTGAATGTGTTGTGTATTTGCATGTTGAAAAGAGGAAAGGTAGCATACGGACGATTCTGTCTCACAATGTCAGAATCGCACCCGACAGCAGATAAGTTTGATCAGCTCAAACAAGCGCAATGTGATCGAGACTATATAAACTCCATAGCCAACCTGACGCTACTTGGCTGGAGACCCAGTTTCGGTAGCATGTTTATTAGTTCTGTAGTCCGCAGGCACGTCAATAGTCGATCTTATGGCTATTGTTGACAGCACAATTCTCTGATCATAGTATCAAATCTTCCTGAAGATTACAGCACACATTGTATCGCTCGATTGAACAGAACTCGGCAGCAAACAACGTTCACTGCTTGAAAGTCGACGTTTCTGTGAATGTTACTCTGCGTTAAACTTCTTTGTGCGAACCAAAACAGAAATCATATGTGAGAAGCTCCTTTTGTTGTTTCTGCTGTGAAGTAAACGATATAAACAAGCAGCACCTAAAACTTTGAAACTTATAATTGAACGAATTGGTCTTCTTCGTGTTAAAAATGTAATGCCGTTTACGTTCAAATTGTATGATATCACTTTCATTAGTAGCTCTTCACTTCACAAAACGAATTCCTGCCACCACTGATACTCCTCGTAACTATATAAACCCTCTAATATCTATTGAAATTCTCCTACATACTGTTCTCGCATTCAATCTCATGGCGTGGCTAAAGTCGGCGCAATTGACGGTAATCCGCTCCACACTTTTTGCTTGACACGATCCACTGTTCTCGTCGAAAAAAGCTCAAAAAATTCCGAATGTGTCGATCCAATGCACTCGTAGAAAACCGTATTTTGCGAAGTCGCCGCAGATGAATCGTGTGTTTCTCTTCGTCTACACGGCGGCGGATTTCGAGCATAAATGTATATTCGAAAGCAAAATGGAAACGTTTGCGCTGGTGATGATCGCGTCGCTTTCCTCTTCTTCTTAAGCACCGGTTCTACTTTCCACACATCCGGAAGGAAAAACCACGTGCTCTGAGTCACCGTCGCGTTTACATTCGATCCCATGGAGCTCTGTTGTCGATGATCTTCCATTTCGACCGCTTGGAAGCAATTGGCTCGTAATTCTTCAAATTCTGTCGATCGTAAACGAGTTTTTGGACTTGGTAGTGGTAGGAATTCCATTCGTTTTTGTCCGGAATGTATCATCGATTGTTGCTGTGGAACTCGTTCGAATCGACCCAAAACAATCAATTCTTGATGCGTTCCACCTGTATTCACACCGACGTAGGTGTCCGTTTTGCCGTCAAATTGGCTCAAAGCGGGGAATGGATCATCACCTTGAGAGTACATGCGCTTTAGTGGGAGAACAGATGGTGTACATATTGCAGAGGTTAAGGAGGAAGTACGTTGGAGCACTGGTTTCGTATGTTTCCGGTCCGTTTGGGCAAATAGATGGCAATACACGGGACCACGACATACGCCCACACTTGAGTGCTTACGATTGTTGATCCGCATGGAGTAGAAATCAGTATGTTCAGGACACGCTGGGAAGCATTGAAGATTTTTTCGACCATTTTTCCAATAGATTTTATTTAATTTCGTCACAATTTGCACCTTACAGATTCGAGGTAGTGAGGTGTGTTTGAGTACTTTCGACCCATTGAGAGTTCCTTCGGGCTGGGGTACGGAAGCGGGTGGCAGAGTTGGTTTTCGAAATTGGGCGTGCATGAGAGAAAGAGGCGTTGGAAACTTTGACGAAAACATTGGCGTTAAATTTTGCTTGGAACTTGCGTCCATTTGATACGAAAGTCGGCGGTACTTTTTCATAGTTCCATGACCAATGGCTTCCATACGATATTGCTGATGAATTCCATTCGAATCGATTGTATGCTCCTGGAAAAGATCCAAGCTCCAATTGGTCAAGTCTACATCGTCAAAGAGATCCAGAGGCTCTTTCGGGATTGCATCCGTTTCCGAGGAATGGTCTTCACTCACGGAGTTGGATCGCGGTTTGAGGAGTTCCATGCATTCGGATAAACATTCGGCCAATTCACACGAGTCTCGTTGTTCATGGTCATAAGTTGAGAAAGAAGCGTCTATCTCGCCTGATCCTAACGCGCACTCGAAATCGATACGCGGTGCAGTGTATTGAGGACAACTTTGAATTTCGTGAGGCGGCGATGGAAGCCATTCAAAGTTGGACTCATTCATCGAGGAAGGATGGGAAGGCACACGAGAAGCTTCACATGTAGGCCACCAATTGCTCTGGAGTGGATTCATCGAAGAAGAAAGCGCTTGATTGGGTGCAACTCGGAGGAATGAAGACTGAGTCCAATTGTGTGGAATTGAGGAATGCTATTTGAGGCGTTTGTACACTCAAGTTACATGTATACTTGTCCTCAAACAAGCAAATGAAGATTTAGTTAAATGTTATTGCACGCGACAGGTCGTTTCGAACATGGCGCGTTCCATTTCGAAAAGTGGGTTCGACGGAAGACATGAATGGGTTCGGGAGACCCGGATCAATAGAATGCGGTTTATAAAAAGCGTTTGCGACGACCGAAACGTGTCTATCCTCCCGCCCTTGTCGCTGTAGCTCATATTTCTTGAGGTAATGTACGAGACGCGGCGCTTGTTTGTATTCGTAGGAGTTCGGATTCCGATCTTCGAAGAAATATGAGAAGGGTGTCCTAAACCCATTTAATAAAAAAAGAGTTCTTTGCATAGCAATTCTTCATTGAAGTATATGTGAGCATAAACAAGCAACACATGCTTAAATCAAGATAAATGACACGGATGGAGTTAGCAAAGGCATTGTATGCATGTGACATGAGAGTAAGACATTCTAAGTGGACGTGTGTCTACCTGCATATAACACACCTTTAGTTATACACTGCGTATCATAAACGACAATACGAATCATTTGGATTCGTGACAGAAGCACGCCGTTGGTCGAGAATTCGGTCGTGCTTCATGATGTATACTACATGTATGCTGATCGACAGGAAGCGACATGAGGAGGTTGGTGCATAAAGACAAGTAGACACAATGTATGCTGTATGTTGTCCTTGTTAAATAACTGCAGTTTCATTACAATAAAAACGGTATATTCAGTTTTAAAGGTATGACATAAATTAGGATATGCACACCATTCTAGTCACGTGAGGAATGAAGCAACTTGATGAGTCGCTCTACTCGTGACTCACAAACTGCAATTTCCTGCTTTGAGTATGACTTCCTCATCAACTTTTGGAGGTTTATAATTGCATCCAATAAATTTCTCTACAAAATTAATTGCAATTAATTGCCAAATGCCAGTATTTTCATACCTTGACCGCCCTGAGCAAAATCATTTCCGTCGACGAGTTATTGAGATAACTATGCAAAGTCTCCATAACCATCGGTATTTCCTCTTCTACTTTCCTACAACTTTGCTCCAGCATTTTTTCCAGCGCATCTACATCTTCCTCGTCAAACACTTGAGCAATGCAATCCCTTCACATCACTCACGTGGTGGTGCCACTGTCGCATCCAATTTCATTCTCAAACGTGAGCATCGACTCCAAAGTTCGAGCAATGGTTTTGCCAATAATTTGAGAATCGTATCGATGAATATCGTACAGCTCGTTTTGAGCTCCATCTCAACATATTCTTTTACATCGAAAGTGGTTTCTTGCACCTGAGGCCATCTCGTCATCGCCCGCGTGAAAAAATCAGACAAACTATTTCCATCCGCAAACATTGTCGATACATCTGCCAATAAGTGTGTCATTGCGTCAGCTGTGGTCGTGAAATCCAAAGCTTTCGATGTGGTCGCAAATGTGATTTCGAAAGGCGTAATTTGCTCCCGTAAAATAAGCAAATGTTTGATGAGAAATAAATCACCGTGAATCGAAGTTGTGGTCGCCGAAATCTCCGCGGAGGCTTTCTTCAGCGAAATGGTACATTCTTGAATCGCATCTTGAGCCAATTCACGGAATATTTCCACCTGTGACCAATCGTCAATATTCCGAAAGGATCTGTGGATTTCTTACATTTAGAAAATGATACATTTTTGAGAGACAAAACAGTGTTCGCTCCAGCGAAGGGTACCAGTTGGCGTACATCGACACGTCTCGATGCTCGGTCAATCGTTCGGGATAATTGAGATCTTGTGTGGTGGGAGTGAAGCCTCGAATTTCATCACAGAGATATTTCTGAACACAAAATGTCAGCCGTTCTTGTGCGTCCTCAATCAATCGATCGAGAACGGGCTCAATGTACGGAGCAATTTTATGTCGCGATGCCAACAGCGTCTCGTTAATTTCCGTCTGCAGTATCTCAATCACTTCACATATCGTATCAATATCGCACTGTTCCAATATCATCGGTCGCGAAAGATTGTACAAAATGTTGCTGAATTGGACGATAAGACCTCTACGGAGAAAACATGAGCTCTCAACTATTGTGTCGGGATAAAACTCACTTAAAAGCATTTTCAACATCGTTTCCATCTTCCGAATGTGACATCGCGTCACGGGAGCCGCAAAACATCTCTGTTGGATCGCATTGAAACAACCAAGTAAATAAATTGTGTTCGGCTTCCGTCAATTGGACAAGGAAATTGGTGCAACGTCGAAGCTGAAGGACACAATCAGACATTTGAGAACGTTGAAGCGACTTCGTACCAAATGGACGACGTCTGTGGAGTGGCTCACAGTATTCAAATGAGTTGAAAACATCGGACACAGTAAAAATGCACGGTGCTGGGCGTAAACGATGCCAACTTGCAGCAAGGAGTTGAGGTGTTGGATCCATTTCTCTGTTACTATCGATCGATGTGGAAGAATCTCGTAGGTGTGCACGATTTGTCTCGCAACCATTTGTAGTACTGGAGCGATTAATTGGAATTGTACGTAATGAGAACTCGTTTCATCGACCATACTTTCTGGAGAAATTATTGACACGGAATCGCGAGCTTTCTCAAGGTTTGCGAGAGCAAAATCCTTCAGAATGGCGATACCATTCGACAAAAGAGTTTGATACGCTTCCATAAAGCGCGTGTGTCTCGGAAATCTAGCTGGTACAATCATAAGAAATCGATAGAAAGACAGACAATGGCGTACGTGTTGAGCGAGGAATTCCAGATTCTCTTCGATTGATTCGAGAGCGCTTTGAAATTCTTGTGTCGTAGGATCGATGTCTGATCGACATCGTGTGATCTTCACAGAAGATTTTGTTGCGACTGAAGCATTGCCAGCGGGAAATTCGGCGGTATAGCCCAAATTCTCGGCCAATTGAGAGATTAAAGAGAATTTAGACAGCGAATTCTGCATGAATAGAATCTGTTTCTCGAGCGATTCCGTTTGCTGTAAATTATTTGCAAACGTATCGAGCAGAGTATTTGTTTTAGTGACAATTTCCCGGTGACAATTTTCCATTTCTTGGACGGAATGAAAAGTGTTTTCTGCAAATTTGAAACTATTTTCCCATTTTTTGAAAATGAATTCATCAAATTGAATCGAAATTGCTTGCACTCTATCAAATTCGGATTCTTTGCATTCGTCTTCAATGCACTGTGCGACATTCCGTCGTTCGATAAAGTCCTTGAGCGAGACCTCAGAATCGTCAAAATGTGGCGCTGTAGTCGCACAAGCGGTCGAAAAATTGTCTGTTTGGAAAGGAGATAGAGGATACGACTCATTTTGAGAATGAATCTGATATTGTCGGTTCAATTTGTGGAAAATTGCGGTTTGTTTAGCGCTCAAAACAGAGCTTTGTGCTGAATTCGCTTTGTCGATCGCCATTGAGATGTAATTTGACAAAAGAAGCACACTAAATACCTCGATCAAGCGATTATTGTGCCACTATTGGCGGTGATTTTGTACCCCAGCATTAGGAAATTAATTTATAAATAAATGCCCACTCCGACCGCAATTGGACTCTGATGTCATCTTTGCTTAACGCGTATCGCTAATTTTATTCCTCGCTCGTATCTGAAAACTTCATTTCTCTTCAAATCGATAAAATTTGATCATCAATCACGCTCAATGCTTCTTCCTCTATGCGAATGATCCAAGATTTAGTAGCCGCTGATTCCTTGAGATAATTATAGAAAGCATGTCGAGTCCTTGCTCCCGCCGCCTCGTCCAACCCGTTGCTACAAAAGACCTCAAAGGGGCTTTTGCATCCAACTCGGCACACATATGCGAGGATTCTTGAACAATTTGCTTCCTCTTCTGCTTGCATCTCCACTAATTCCACATGCTAATCCTGCTCCATTTGAGTTTTCACTGCGAAAACCTTCACAATGCTCTTCCAGGGACCCCATACAACTCAACCTTTTATCCAATTTTCGCCAATTATCGGATCAAAACGCGACAAATGCAAGTGCTCCTGTGTCCGAAGCCGCTAAAATTGGCGCTGGGGTACGTCAGAAATTAAGTAAAATTCGAGGTATTTCGGAGAAATTTTACCAAAAATTGATCGATGCCGTCAAAATATATTTATGCGATAAAAACGTCAAAGATGGCGCGCCCGACGCTCCCAATGTTCGTTTCGTGCCTCCAAATAGCGCGAAAGCATATAAGAACAGCAATGGAGATTGCATTCGACTCAATGTGACGTTATCTACCGATGATACGGTTCGTCAAGAATATGCCGCAGGGAATTGTGAGGTGAACCCGAATTGTTACTGGGCGACGATCAACACGACCACCGATTTAGATCGTTTGCCCATTTACTCACTCACAGAGAGCGTTTCTCCGCCCGAAGGCTCCATGACGTATTCGGATGCAAATAAGCATTTAAAAAAATGGATTCAGGGATTGGCAATCGTCATCCTTCCAGGAGTTATCCTGTCGGTTTTGAGCTTGATCACGTTCATTCTTTTTGTGATGTGTCGGTACTGCTGTAATCGCTGCGGTGGACGGCAAGGTCGCGTGGGTGGCTATCGCTGTGCAGAGAAGTTGTACCCGATACTTTTCTTCATACTATTCGCAGGTGGAGTGATTGGTGTGGCGATTGCCGCGTTATCGTATCAAAAAGCAATGTCCAAAGCGGTTGGTGACACCTTGGACGATACATCGACGACTATGGTGCAGATGACTGAATGGTCTGGAAGAATTCAGTCCCCGTTGATAAAAATCCGCAATACGGTAGTCACATCGGCAAACGACATTTCTACCGCGTTGTCCGGTACTGATTTCATCGAGCAAGGCACTAATGGACTCACCAGTCGTCTAGAAACGTTTTCCAGTAACTCTGCCAACCGTACGCTTCCGACCGGATGCGACAATGCAACCGCTTTGATATGCCTTCCGTGCGAAATTTGTACTGTCATCAGCGTTAGAATGAGTGATGCGGCTCATCAGATTCAGTCAAATGCGGGGAGTGGAGTCGCACAGCTCAAACAAGTTCGTGGTCAACTCCAAAGCAAACTCGTCACAATCGCCGATAAGGTCAAAGTTCAGGTCGATGAACAAGTAACCACTCTGACCAGACTCACCGAAACGATCCAGAGCACAAATAAAAACGTGGATGATATTCGTAAAGAGTATTCGAAACAGAAAGCCATTCAGCAAGCCGGCGTTCTCGCACTCTTTGCGCTATCACTTGTCGTGATTGCGTTAGGTCTTATCGGTATTCTTTTCGGAATTACGCCGTTCCGCGTGCTTGTGAATCTCATTCACATCGCGTGGATCATTGGATTTGTCGCACTCATTCTCACGTTCCTTTTAACGTCCGTGTTCCTTACCATCAGTGCTGTCCTCACAGACGTGTGCCAAGTCACCCTTTTGCTCGGCAACGACTGGACCGTTGCAATGGGTGATCTCGGTAAGGCTCCGAACGCGTGTTTTCGGAATACATCGCTTTTGGATGCATTTAATCTCTCTTCCGCCCTATCATTTGCAACCGGAGGCGTTAATTTCCCACAAGGGCTCGACGTAGCGTCCATGTTGGATTTTTCGCAATTGGACTCGGCTGATCGAGAAATTCGAAACACTACTGCCGATACTTTTCCCTTTTCAGCGCCTTTGAATGGATCCATCGCGTTTCTCAACTCATACACAAACCAGGCGAGCTCTGGAAGCTCGTGCGTGCTCCACGATACATTCACACGTCCCAACATTCTAACACCGTGGGTGGATGTCAATATGCCCCAAGGAGCCAGTCCCAACGGATCCGAGTTTCTCAAGTCGCGATACGCCTCACAGGACGCAAATTGCGGTCAATCTAGCTCTGCAAAGGCATTTGCGTGTACTCAGCATTCCTCTTCATGTGATTTTTCGACATGGATCCAAGAGATTTACGCGAACACGAGCGCGCTGAAGCGAGTTGAAATGGACGCCAATGCGTTTGTGGACGAATTACATGCAAATATGACGTCTTTGATGACATTTGTCGGCGATTTCAAGACTCAAATACGCGCGCTGGATGCGTCAATCGCATCGATTCGAGTCGGTTTGGAGAGCAATTTGCTTCAGTTTGTCACGGAGTTCAAAAATGCAATGTATTGTTCCTTCGTCGCGGAACGATACAACGACATTTACGGCGATTTATGCGGCGATCTCGTGCCAGCACTCACAATGATATCACTGATGCTTTTCCTCGCTGGAATCTTTACGATTCCCGTGGAAATTTGCCTCATAATAGCACTCAAACGACTGAAAACTCGCGGAAACACGAGAGGAATGAAATTTAAATAATTCAAAATTTCCAGCGAATTTCGTTACTGTTTGATTTGAATGTTTTCGTGAAGCCTCCACGGCTGCCACGAGGTCGTTGACAGTGACTGAACGCATTGGTTCCCGTCCTGACGCTGTAGTGAAGCATACCGTTCCAAATTTCTTCTGAAAATCGCGTCAATAGCTTCATCAGACAAGCTGACTTCGCTGGAGTGCGCGTCTAAAGACTTGACGTAAGACGGTGTCTTGATGCTTTCTGTTGCTTTCCAGTCTCTCTGATCGTCCTTTACGCGTTGTTCGTACCGGTGAGTCTCATTTTGAACGCCCAGGAGACTGGGGTCATGCATAAAGAAGTCGAGGCTGTCTTTGGTCGGTGGTACGTTTTCAACTATTCTTTCCTGCTGCTTGGAACTAACATAGAAATTTGTAGCATGTAACTTCGTTGCCAATTTGTCTATAGAATCTTCCGGTAGAGCGATCTGAGGCGATAAAATTATATTCTCGTTGAAGATGAGCTCACTTTCACACACAAGTGGCCGCGAAGTCTTTATTTCTTTGACTGGATTGCGAGTTGCAATTGGGTTTTCTGGGATTTTCTTAAGCTCCTGGAAGAGGTTTTTCACGCACTCCAATTGCGATTTCTCCCTTTCCGCTAATTCTCTTCGGATTTCTTCACAGAATTTCTCAATCGCACAATTTGGATCGGTGATTTTTAAATCAGGAACTCGGGTTTCTTGCTTACATTTAATCTCCTCAACGAGTTGGCGTTGTCTTTGCAACTCAACGCATATATTTTCGTACTTTTGTTGGGTATCGGCCACAAATTCGTCTGCCATCGATTTCTTCCTCGACTGTGGAGGAGCAAATGTTGGCTCATAAGAACGCTCGACCGAAGTATTATGGATGCTACTTGGAGCAAAAGTCGGCTCAAGAAAATGCTCGACCGGAGCTTGATGTCGGACAATCGGGGCAAAAGTGGGCTCATAAGATCGCTCGACCGCAGCTTGATGCTTGACGATCGGAGCGCAAGGCGGATTATCATTTTTTGTGGCTTGTGAGACCAGAGCTTCTCTCTTTGAGATTTTCTCGCGTCGTTCTTTTTCTTCATTTTCTAGCTTCAAGCGCTGCTGGAGTTGAATATTTTCCCATTCTCTCCGTTCTTCTTGCTCTCTCATACGTTTTTCTTCTTCTTTTCGCTGATTTTTCTCATCAATTTGCTTCCGTAAAGCATTATTCATATCCTGCTGCTGCTGTTTCTTTCGCATCACTTCCTCGCCCATAGACCCGCGGAGATCTGTCCGAACGCGTCGGCCACTAGGCTGTGTGTTTATCGGTTGAGCTTGCCATTGATGAATGGGCGCGAGTGCTTGCTGAGATTGTACCCTTTCCATCTGAGAATACGTTTCTGGCCAGTTGTTGTCTCGTTCGGAAGTAGTTGATATGTCCTCTGGAAAGCCGTTTTGAAAGCTTTCGTGATACCCGTTTTCGATGGTAAATGTCGGCTGGGGTGCTATCATTTGTTCGGTGTACCGCATATCATAAGGTATATCTCTCCTCGAGTCAGAATGGTTCAATTGTGGCGTCACATAATCTGAACGTTGGGGATGGAAGCCCCTCGAATCGTGCGCTAAATATGGCGCTTGTTGCTGCAAAGTTTGCTCCGGTACTCTGTGCTGACCTCGAGCAAAATTACTATGATTATCGTAATCGTTGTGTCCCAAATTGTCAAACAAACCTCGGCCTTGTCTCTTATCGAGATCATCGTCCGATGGAGCTGCGATTGACGGAGACGGCAGCGGCCAAGCTCCATGCTTTTCAAATTCCTTTTCTCGTTGTTTGCGTACATTTTGCTCTTGTACTTGCTGAGCAAGTGCTTGGGAGTATTCGCGTTGACGACGAAGCCTCTGTTCCTTCTCAAAAGCATCATCGGCAAACATTGAGAGAACAAAGCCTGGAAACGAGCGCGGATTGGAGAGGTGAAATGGCAGCTATTTTTAATTTATTGTGATGGAAACTTGAAAGCTGTTTTCGTGTCTCTTGGACGCACGTAGAGCAGATATGTTGCAGTGACATTGCAATCGCAACAAAATGGGCTTTTGCGCTGCACCAATTTCTCGTAAAATTAATTGCAATTAAATTGATTGCCTGTTCCCTATAATATCCCTTTATAACTAATGTCCTGGGATACATAATAATGATTCGTGATCCATGGCATGCGCATAGTTTCGTCGCGTGTAGCGAGGCAAAATGCGTCAATTTTACGCAACAATTTTCTAATATTTATAAAAGCATAGTGCACTATCAAAAGTGTTTTATTTGTAGCGGTGAAGTGTCTATAAAAAGCATTGGTAAACGTCCTTATTCCATCCCAAATAAGCCTGCAAATCATGCACATTGGCGTGATTTCAGCCTCATGTCCAACGACGCGCTCTGCCAATGTCTCCTGTGCGGCATTCATGTTCACCGTCGATGCCTCTCTCACGTCCACGCGCATCGGTTCTGCCGTCATATTCAAAATTCCGACATCGATCCTTATCTTCCGCACTGCGAAAATCGATATTCAGTTGCCAAAGGCTCAAAGCCAACAAAATCGCAAAAAATTGCAAAATTTTCAATCACTTTTCTGGTCGATTTACTGCTTAGAGACTCGAAATTGGCACTTGAAAGAGAAAAATTGGATGCACAATGGAAAGATTCGAAAAGCTCTTTCGTTTCGTCTTATTTGAGGCGATATGCTCCAGTACTGATGGCTAGCGGGGTAGTTGGAGCTGTTGCATTGGGTCCTGCTGCTGGTTTGATCGCTGCTTTATCTACTGTGGCGCCATCGGCTGCCTTTGGAATGGAAGCCCTTGTTGCTGGAGTTGGTATATCGGCCGCATTTGTCTCGATTCAAAATCGACCGAATGCATCCGATGACACAAATTGGGCGATGGAAATCTGCCGCGAATGTCAATTAATCCCTCCGAGTGTCAAAAGCGATGCGTTTTTTAAAAGAGATGCTGAATTTCTGCATCGATTTGCTCCTGCTCAACTCAGGAATCCATCAAAGTCGGCTGCATTCCCATCGACTGACGAAGTGTATCGTTTTTTTTTCGATGTGTTTGCGTCAAGAGAGGAAGCTCTCAGTCATCTGAATGCGTTGTTTTGCCGTAAAGTGAAGGAACGGCATACGATTCGCACCGAAGAACTTTTAAAAAATGGACCTAATACATCAGAATCAAAAGAAACGAGAATTGCAGCCTGTCGAGAGACATTTGAGGATGTAAAGATGTATGTGGCTCATGTGTTGGGAGTCGCACTGCAAATGTTTCCTTCGTTCACGACGTCCGAAGTGTCGATTTTGATGTGCTCTGAAGCGGTTGAACGTGTGATTTTCGATGGTTTAGCTTCGATTGTGAGGAATAGAGTGTATCAGGCATTCCAAGAGGAGGATCGGTCCTTCAGGAGCTGTGTTGTTGAGCTACAACGGCAGCATTTTGAAGAGTGCGAAATGAAATCACAAGTCGAATGGGAACGGAGAGATTTATGGGATGAGAATTTAAGCCTCGCAGAAAATCTACTTGAACGAATGATTCACAAAACACATTCTCCACTCTCAAAACTGAAGCTGTTATGTGAGTCCTTCCGACAGATTGCATCGTTTGCCGATACTTTTTATGGAAATGCATCTTCGGCCGACATTTTGATCCCAATTTTATGTCTTGTGGTCATATTATCGACCCGAATTCCATTAAAACACTTTGTATCAGAGATGGTGCTGATCTCATACTTTATGGAAGGTGGAGGCAAAGGTGCGGAAGGGTACGTGCTCACGACATTTGAGGCTATGATTCAGATCATCGTGACAATTGATCGCTCTATTCTGCACGATGCAGCTCTTCGAGACGTACGATTGGTACTGGAAAGAGGTCGTAATCACATGGAAGGCAGTCAACGGTCCAAAGATGGCGAGGAAACGGAAGAATTTTACGACGCGCAAAGTGTTTGATAATTCGATCAGAAATTATGGTTCAAACTAATCCGTGCTTTTGCAATGCGAAGCGATGTGGTGCATGATTCTGTACCAGTCAAGCATCGTCAGTTTATACAAGCCGTGTACCAGTATCCCAAGCATACTTCCTTCACATCCAGCCGCCGCAGAAGCAAAGACTCGATTAATATCGGTTGAAAATGATAGAGGAATCGATTCTGGTTTTATTCCTGCCGGAATCAGCGTGTTTATCGGAATGCACTTACACAAATGCATACTATTATTCGCATATCATTCTTCCTGCTCGCCTGTTTTGTAGACAGATAATGTTCTGCCGGTGACGAATAAAAAATGTGCTATAATCTCTGTGTCTGTTTCCATCTTAGAGCGCGATCGTTGTGCACGTAATTGAATAGAAATGATTTTATATTCTACATAGCATCTACACGCTGTACTTGCACATATAGCTGCAAATTATGTGCTTTTGCTCTATTTCGTTCATGCTTACTTGAATTCAAAAAATCTACGGAACGTATGGTAAGATCCTCGATATCAGGGCTTCAAGTACACAGGCTTGAAAGGCTTGATTGAGGGGTCTCAAGCTTTCTTGCTGGTACAAAATGTTGATTTGATCAATGGACGATCCAGGGCATTCTTCATGAAGCCTGTCGACCTACAATGGTAAGCACAGCGTATTCGTCTTCGATTCTCACATGATCAGGAGCTTGTAGAATGGCGAATTGTGATGATTGGTTGTAGCTAGAAAAGAGAGTTGATGCGTATCGAGTCAAAAGGTATTGATGCGCCAGTATTGATCCAAGAACCATAATTCCATCAGACGTTATTGCCAAACACGCGGCTGAGATCAAGATTGCTGATGCAGAAGTCTTGAGGACTGTTTCTCCAGGATCCAATGCCTCGTTGCTAAGTAAAATTAGAGCTGGGAATCCAAGAAAAGCAGAATGTAATTCCCACAGCTATAAGAGACTATTTTGACGCGTATGCCGGATGTATTGCACACACGGATCGACGAAAATGCTACATGATTACATAGCGGTTGTTACCGAAAGTGAGGCATGGAAATACCTGGTTCCGAGAGCTAGATGATGGCTAACGACGCGCGTTTGAAGACGCAGTCATTAATCCTATTCTCTACTGCTGAGATCATACTTAGGAAATTGCTTTCTGGGGCTTAGAGAGAATTTATGATGCTACTCTCATCTAAATACTACCGAAACCATTGCGGGAAGCGTATCCGGAACTCAAATACCTTTGCTATGATCTTTTTGCGCCTTCCAAACGCAAAACAAATTCCTTAACGAATTGGTTAAGGAGGCAATCTGCAGACTTCCTGAGCTGAAAAGCCCAGCTGCGTTCAGCACCTTTTCGTAATAGATTCGTTACAAATTAGGAGCAGGCAATTTCGGCACAGACCCTATTATACCTTCTGAAGCCACTTCCATGCCTCGATATCCAACTTGCGGCCTAGAAAATCCAGCTGGTTCTCGGAGTTATTCTTCGGGATGATGCCATGCATCATAGACTTTAAGCCAAAGCAGCCTCTTTTCTTCAAGAAAATTGATGACCGAAATTCGCGATTCGCTGCCATTCTACCTTTGGTCATCCGAATGAAGCAGC
This sequence comes from Albugo candida, assembly GCA_905220665.1. Lineage (NCBI taxonomy): Eukaryota > Oomycota > Peronosporomycetes > Albuginales > Albuginaceae > Albugo > Albugo candida. The sequence continues at coordinate 151,191 of CAJNAR010000175.1, forward strand.
AAGATGACCAAGCACAAGCTCCGGTAACGGCCACAAGAAAACTGGAAAAGGCGAAGGTGCAACATATCACCGAAAAGCTACAATTACTGTCCGAAACGAAAACAAAGGAGTCAAAGATCGATGATCCAAAAAAGTGGATGTGGAACGATCCTCGGAACGCTATAGCTGAATTGTGTTGGGATTACACTTACAAGCAGCAGAATTTACCGTGCTCTTGACAAAGAAAAAGCGCTGCAGGCCGCAGTTGGGTGATTGAAACGCGACGAGAAATTAGAGCGATCCTGGAACTTCATACTGCTCTGAGGTCACATATCGCTTACTTCGAACCGACCGAAAAGCACTACTGGGTTTTCTTGATGAGATGTCTCAAAGTTACCAAACGCGTTTGCATGCACAAAAGGGCTAAGATTAGTGAGAAGGAATAAGGAAAGCGTCGAGAACTCCGTCGAGCCATAGTTTAGAAAAAAGGAAAAGTCAAAAAAAATATGGCGAATTTGTAGGTGTCGGCTGGTCTGAATTTTCTCCGGGTGAATGCAATAGAAGCGAGAAAGCACTTCGAAAAGCAGACTGATTTATTTTTGAGAAATAAATTGCATCCTAAACGCAAACCGTTAACGAGCTATCGGACGGCACGTTTTGACGGACTGAAAGTTGCTCTCTTGCAGAAACGTTTTTCGCGTATTGCCGGCGTCTGGAGCGAAGACTTTCACGAGCTGCTGGCGTTTGACGTCTAGAAATAGTCCCTATGTATCTATGATGTTGACGTTTTCATTGTTTTTGATAAAGGGGATGTACTGCACATCTGAAGCGTTCCAAGAAGCAAAGGTGTAGTCATTAGGCTTTTTTCGTGGTCGGTAGATATTTATAGCATCAACGGATTGTCTGGGAGCTCTACAAGATTCCAAGCTGATTTTTGACCTCGATGTTGGAGGATGTGCAAGCAACTAAGAAACCAGTAGATGTAATCAGCATCGAGATAGCGGCTTTGTTTTCAATAACGCTCAGTATCACTTCCGACATTTTCATATAATTCCGATAATTGTCCTTCTACTTGTGAGTGACCAAATAGCTCAAAAACGAACTCAGAATAGTATATTATCCGTCTTTTGCGGCACCAGTGACACAAGGATAACGACTGTAACATCGCCTTTATCCACAATGAGCAATTAAGCGTCGATCAGTTCCAAAGGCACGATAGGCGCCTGTACGGAATTGCTAAGACATAGACATTGTAAAAATTATCGCATAAAAGCAGCTTTCACAGGAAACAAGCCTGCTTGCGTGCCAAATATGGCGATCTAATGATTTAAAAGGATATCAGAATCTTATCTTTCACAAACTTTTCGAAAATCTCATTGACGCTGAGTTTTGATTTTCCGTAAGTTCCACTCGATAACATCGCTCACAACGAGCTTACGCATTTGTATTAATATGTTTGCGTTCGAATCATTTCTTCTTCGTTGGTGCGTACCCGAAAATCAAGTCCGAAGTAGGCAGATATTGAAGCAGACTGCTGCAAGCTAGACACAACCAGAACCCCACTAGTTCCAAATGTATCCCAGCTACAATCGACGCAATTCTGGCGGAGATATAACGTTGCTGTTCAGCTTGTACCATATTTTTTTACATCCAATATTACTTTGAGTGGCATGAACCGAGGTTTGAACTAAATGTCTTGCGCTTGTCCTTTACTTGCGAATCTGAACAAGTACGCTTAAAATTGAAAGTGGTGTCGTCCGAAATGGATGGGAAGGGCTAAATACAAAGATCGCGATCCATCGAAAGCACATTTTGGAGCTACATCAACTCCCAGCCAAAAATGTGCTTTGTTAGTGCGCTTGAAAATAGCTTGAAAATAGAAATTTGAATCATGCCACAATTATCTGCCGATCAAACGATGCCATGCAATTGGGCAGTGACTCGAGAGTTCAATAATATTTGTGTACTATATATCTTTAGATGGGAGTGGATGATGGCAAGTGATGGTATCGTGAGTGACGATGCCCGATACACCATGAGCGACACATAATTTGCAGCTTTTAATACATACCCGTGTAAATTTGTCTTAATTTAACAAATCCATAAATATGTGGTTTCACTTTTTGCAGAAATAAGAGGTCATTGTGCGCTTTTACTAAACATCGTCATAGCCTTGCCTGATCCGGGAGGATCAAGTAGATGGTGTTGACAGCGTACTTCAAAATTTCGTACGACACTCAACATCACTCAGCATCACCTCACCTCAGGTGTAGCTTCGACCATTAGGTACAGCTTTGCGAACATAAAGCACAGTTCTGCTCACGCGTACATTGATATGTGATATGTGATGCATCCAGATTGATGCTTGGTAATGCTTTTGAGATGACTAGTATACAGGTTATGCTTTCCACAAAATTGAAAGAGAATCTGACCCCTTCAAGGCTCTGCAATCAGATTTGTTTTATCTATTGCTGGCGCCCGCTGAACCTGACATTACTTCTTGAGCTGATGAGGTTCATTTCGTTCTTGACCAAATTACACACAAAATCGATGCATGCATCTCAGAAAATCGCTTCCATTTCGAATTACTTTGTGATTTTTCTCAAGAGTCAGATAGACTCTTGTATGTGCTTTGTTACGGTGAAAGAGGTGGTTTCCAAAATTGTCTTAATCAAAACCGAGCAAGAATGGCAGCAGGCAAGAAATTGTTCAGTTCGTCATTCCTACATACTTAGGCTGTGAAGGATACTCATCTCTCCAGAGAGATGCGGCACTTTCTATAGATACCTTCCCAACTTGATCGAGCAAAAAGACTTCAACAACGGTTTGATGATGAGGCTGTTGGGTCAGCTGTATATCCGATAGAGCCAACTTTATACTGGAGGGCAAGGATCAGGATCTTGAAATTGCCAACAGTTGGTTTAAAAAGAAGTAAGTAAGATCTCGCCTGATAAGCTCACATCCAAAACATAAGTTTTCAGTTTGAGTCTATGCAAGAACGATGTACTCCGTCAGAATAGCTGTAGAGCAAGCGTAGTCAATCTAAAAGATTTTGTCGTCACAGCGTCCAGTTTCTCTGAGGTGAGACTGAATTCCATGAGAACTTAGAACACGCTATCTATGTTAGAAAAGTGCTACCGTCATGATTCCAAATTTGCTTCAAACGTGGCAGCAGGGATAGTTTCTATAGCGCATCGTGATACTTACATACTCTAGTTCAATCGAGATAGAAGCGAATGAAATCATAAATCACGGCCGATACTCGCGTTAAGTTAACGAAGATTTTTATAGTAGACTCTTTGTAGTAAGAGAGTATTATTCTGCTGATGTATAAGGTCCAGAAGCGTCCTACTTTTTTCACAGAATTCCTACCAGTCTGATCGGTATGGTGTCCGTGCAGGGCTCGAAGGTACGGCAGACTTGGTCGTATTGAAGATATCTATTTATCCTATTATGCAGTTATGCAGTGCATTTCTGTACTGAGTAGCTGCATGTCTCAATTCGTCCATCTTGAGCAGAAGACCAACTTTTCTCGTGTCAATTTGCCATTCCAGCTTCTGAAGGTAGCCTATTGCTCGCTAACATTCACTTCCTTATGACTTTGAGAGCCCAAGCTATGGCTGTTCTCCTCCTTGGATGTATAAAATCACTCGACGCGATTTTTCCACGATCAAGATTACGCATCCGTCATGAGGATCTTTCGATCGAGGTTTCATATACAATGACGCAATTTTAGAATTGTCTGCATAGGTACCTTGCCCAAACTCCACGATCATCGGTTCTTACTATGCCAACTATGGCAAAATATGTTCCGAGGTTATGGTGTCATTTGAGTACATTATGCAAGCGTGCATCCAGTGTTCGTGGCAACAAAGGATACAAACTGTCAGAAGATTTCTCGGATACAAGTATAAGGACCTATAAAGGAGCTTCATAGTCTACCTAGTCCTTGCATGTGGGCTAAAAGTATTTAGAATTAAATTAATATAGGGCATTGATATCCCGATACTCATTCAAAATACATCATGCCTACTTAAATGAGGGAATCGTTATTCAGCCCCCACTTTTTTGTTAATCAGCCCCCAGCCTTCATAAATTAATGGTAATCGTGACCTCTGGTTGGTTTGAGTAAATATAACAGAATAAATAAAATAAAATTACGGGAATCGTTATTCAGCCCCCACCCTCTATAAATTCATGGATTTCGTGGCCTCTGATTGGTCTGAATAAATGCAGCGGAATAAATAAAATATACATAAATCACACAGTTATCTCCTGCAACTTCAATTTACCTGTAGGCCTGATGACATCTGCAATGGGCTATCCTTGCGCCCATGCTTTTCGTCATCAAGTAATACCGCTGACTGTTGATGATTTTGATCAGCAATGGTGGAAGGTACAGCCAATGCCAGTTCATATTGAGGCTGGGACCATGCCAATTGGAATTGAAATAGCATTGAAGAGGATAAATGATGAGTATGAGAATGCTTCCAATCATCGTAAGCGTGCCCTGCTAGACTATGTATTGGCAGTCCCAGAGACAGAAAGTCGCGATCCTGTGCAAGTGCGCACGCGTGGTAGGCCATCGAGCTCAACGCAGCGACTTCCATCGCAGTTTGCATGTTAGCGCTGCGTTGGATGCTCCGGTGCATCGCCGAAGATGTCGAAAATGCCAAAAGACAGGTCACAATGCCAGAACCTGCCGTCAAGAAGCAACAGTAGCACCAACAGCACCAGCAACACTTGCAGCAGTAGATTTACATACAGATAAGTAGTACAAAATTTGCAGCAACCGAAGTTTTTTTTCATTTTATTGTTTTCATTTCGTTGCATTTATTCAGACCAATCAGAGGCCACACTTTCCATTAATTTTATGAAGGGTGGGGGCTTATTGACGATTCCCGTAATTTTATTTTATTTAGGGAGCCGCTAACCAGCCCCCAGCCTCCATAAATTGATAGATTCGTGGCCTCTGATTGGTTTGAACAAATATATCAGAGTAAATAAAATAAAATTACGAGAATCGCTATCCAGCCTCAACCTACATAAATTAATGGAAGACGAGGCCTCTGATTGGTCTGAATAGATGCAACGGAATAAAATACAATAAAATCAGGCTTCAACTCATCAGACCCAACTTTCAGCAATGCATGCCACCTTCGCTGCTTCGATGAGCTACCTTGAGACAACTTGGCTGGTTTACAAGGAGGGTTTTTTTGCTATCCTACACAATAGGCGCCATATGGGCATGTACTAACATTTTGGTTGGAGTGCGTCCATGCTGCTCTCAATAAATGGATCTCTGTGTCAACAGGTAATTTGTATTGTATGCTAATTGTGCTGGCAAAAGTTACATTTATCTGACAATTCATTTATTGTAGGTGATCTACTCTCAGTGGATTCAGCAGTTCGCCTTGCTTGCGACGGCCAGCTTGCTGTCATTGTGCAGCAAATGCAAAGCAGCACCAACAGCACCAACAACACCTGCAGCAGTAGATTTGAATATAGACCTAGCCAATCTTAATATTGTAAAACCGCTTCTTAGAACATATACTCGGAGAAGGGTACTCTTTTTAGCCAATTATGACTCGTAATCATGGCTTAAAGTGCTATATTTTTTTAAGGATTTCATTACACTGTTTATCTAGTTCTTTAACTACCTTCCTTATCCTATCATGAGCCCCTGACCGTGTGAATATTGTTGAATCAAAGGGGTTGGAAGGAGAGGCGCGATGTTCCGGAAAAGTGAAAAGTGCGTTTATTAAGTTTTAGATTCCTAACTACAGTAAATGTAATAATAGAATCTCCCGAATAGCCTTTAGTTTTCAATGTGGTTTACACCATCATCAACAAATATCACTTAAGTCTTCAAACCTAGGGAGGCAGATATTTTCCAAGCTTATTGCTTGGGTGGGCTCAAACCGCTGCCCACACTGCCGGCGATCGAACTAACGACCTCCGGCAGGGGGTCCGTACCCAGCTCAAGTGCTTAACCGACTGAGCAGGGTACGCACTTTTCAATTTGCCGGCTACTACGTAACCCGCCAATTTAGTAAAAACAACTCGAAAAAACTACTTTTTCAACTCTTTCCTCTCGAAAACAATGGTTCAGGTCGACATGTCGACACAACCCAGGGTGCTAGCGTCCACTTGTAGTGACGTGGCAACCCTCATGAGTCACCCAGCTTTGGGTGATTGCATGATTGTTGATGAGTCATCACCCTGTGTGATGACGTGGAAAGTACCCCCACCCCCAGTGTGACGGTACAGGTTAATACCGGTACTACCGGTGTCGGATGTGGTACCGGTGGTACATGCGGTACTGTCGTTGCCTCGTCACAGGATGACCAAAAGGCAACTGCAAGTGTGGACGACACTAAAAGTCCCACGCTTGCTGACCTTATCAAGTCACAGGAGTCCTTGCGTAAGGACCAGGCTAGAGCTCGGGCGAAATTTCGCGTGGAGCTCGCAAAGCCGAAAGCCTCGGATATCGAGGCTATCCTGCAGCTATATGCTGATGGGGAGCACCCGGATTGGTCGGTTTTGTCTGCGAAATTGGAAGCAGCAAGACCGTTCCAAATCCGGAAAGCAACCTTCCCGATGGTCTTGGAGACGGGCCAGTCCTTGACCCGAACTCCAAATGGGAAAATCCTAACATCCTTGATGCGAGACCACGGTAATCCGGTTATTGAAAGCCTACTGGAGAGTCGGTCAATCGCTCAGGTATCCAAAATGCCTGGGGAAACATCAGGGTCATGGTCACCACAGCGGATGCCTGCCAACAGTTGGAGTGTCAGCCGGTGACTATCCTTGGGGAAAAGTACTTTTTTCGAGAGTTTGATACTCTTGAAACAAAGTACTACCTCGATGTTTTCGGCGTAGGCGTGGAGGAAGAACGGAACAACATTCTCCGTGCTCTTCACCAACTCGGGTGTCAAGTGGTGTATGACACCTTTCGCGAGACGGTTCCAACCAAAGAGGTGGTAATGTCGACTTGGCGAGTCTACTTTGGCTGTTCAACGTGTCCCCAACAACTGGTTAGAGTTGGTAAAGTGATTGAACAAATCGCTTACGACAAACAGCTCTACCCAGTACGGGGTAAGAATGCTCCTATTCCAACGGAACGACCACGTTTTGGTCAACGTGGTCCTTACTGCTTGGATTTGGGTGCTGCAATATCCACGGGAACACGGCAACAACCAAACACAAACAAAAAAAAAAACAACAACAAAATACCAAACACAACTCACACTCAACCTCAGAATCAAAAACAAGCAAAACCGCAACAAGAAAAACAAAAACAAACAACCGCGCCAACGGCAGTCGTGGTGGTCCCAAAAAAGGTGGAGAAGCCAGTTCAAAGTCAGGAATTGGAGACGAGGCGACCGGAGCGCCAAAATTCCGACCAAATTTCGTTGGAGCTCAACAGTCCTCCCTCTATCTCACCACCAGGGTCACCAGAGTTATCACAGCCCACTCCCCCATCCTACATTTGAAAAGTCAATCATCTTCCCATCCACGGGTAGAGAGGGATGGTGACACATACATGCAGTTGGCATGGACACGAGGAAAGCGTAATAGGACTGAGCCGTTCGACCAAATGGTTTCCAATGCACCACCTCGTGCGCTCCCAACGTTGGCGACAAGCAATTACTTTGCTGTGCTCGCAACTATGTAGGTGGAAGTCGAAGAAGTCCAAGCGGTTGCCAATCCGGAGCATGGTAATCGCATTCAAATTATTCCCGTGAAAGCACGGATGTCAGAAGAGATAGCCACTTCGAAAGAGGCGGCGCACTTTTACAAGAAGCGTCATACAACGGTGGAAAAAACGGAGCGACCAACTCGAATAGGTGAAATCGGAGAGCTCATGGAGATAGATTCCAAAAATGCACTCCACCAGCTTCGACCGGACAAGCTGGTCCAAGCCGATGCGTGCATCCCACATGTGCGTCGGCTGGTACAATTCTGTACCAACCCCGACCAAATCATCCGGGCAGCATTAGATCATCCCATCACCATGCATGGGGTGCTTATTTCATGCATGGAGTCGAATGATCCTGCGTTGGACGAAGTAGCACATCTACTTCTCATCAATCGCGTTTTTGCAGCGCACAATCTCGGCGAAGATGTCACATTTACGACGCGATGGAATCGCCACGTTGGTGGAAAAGTTCCCTCCAAGAGAGCTGTATTGTTCGAGAAAGTGATGCCTTGGTGGAAGTCAGTGCCGGACACTGTTCACGGTTTGACCCTCGGGCGACCAAAGCTCTCGCATTATTGGAACTGTTATTTATGTCTACTGCCCCGACATTTTACACAAACGATCACTGGATCCACTATCTCACCGATAGACCAGTGATCTGGATTCCGGGTCACCATTGTCGTTTACTTCCGATCAATGTGCTAATATTGTTGTTACGTTCCGACGTCGGCATAAAATGTTGGTCGCAATGGTTTGGTGGTAACTGGCGAGGACTTCTCTGTGGTGATATCAGCGAGCTTTCAGTCAATCTCAGCTTTTTCCCAGAAGAGAAAGCAACACTCCACATCTCAAAAGAAGATGGTGAAATGAGGTTGATTGCTGGTCCACTTCAGCTTGAATGCTAAGGGCACCTCGAATATTTCAACGTGGAACAATATCTCAGCACTCACGGTGAATGTCAATGGAATTCATAAAAATGGTCATCTTTTTATCGACCACATCTTATCACAACACTCCATTTGTTGTGTTCAAGAAACCAAGTTTCACGATCACAACCAACTGGACTCATTTCAGTTTTTATTATCCTCAAAAATGCAGCACAAAATGTTTGTCAGCGACCACAACAGTGCTTTTCTCCATCCGACTCAAAACCGCAGTGGCGGCGTCATGGCAATCCTTCGTTCGGACTTTCCCGGTTATACAACAGCTGAAGAACTCACCGAACGAAACATTCGAAATCGTTATTTGGTTTTGCGTCTTCTCATTCATGATGCACCGGTGTATATTCACAATGTATATGCACCGGTCAAGGCCGAGGAACGAGTGGGTTTTTATGAGTTATTGCTTTCAAACACTTTGAATCGACCGCAACACATATCGTATTTGGTGATTTCAACACACCACTCGATCCAGCTATCGATGCTTCGAGTGGAACACTTCGACACGAACCAAGTCGATTAGCGTGTTTGGAATGGCTTTCACAGTTGGGTGTGGTAGACGCTTGGCGAATCCAGAATCCGACTGAAAAAGTATTCACAGGACCATTACCGCGCAAGAATCGACTAGATTATATCTGCATGTCGGAAGAGCTATTCAATATGGTATACAAAACCTCTGAGTATTTTCGTCCACGACATGCGGGAGATCATCTGGCCCAAAAAGTAACTTTTGCAAATCCAACTCAATCACCCGGTCGAGGATATTGGAAATGCTCATTACGACTATTTGAACATCCTAAAGTTGTCGAAGCAATCAAACTGGAAGCGAATTTGGTGCTCAACCAGTTACGGACAACTTCGAATCCCGGTAAAATGTGGGAAAGTTGGAAGACGAAAATCAAGAAACAGCTTCAAGGAATCGAAAAAAAGGTTGCACAAGATAGCCGACGTGATGTTGAGTCAAGCCAGCGTGTTTTGGAAGTCGCAGCAGCTCGATATCGCATTCACGACACCAATGAGTCACGGTACTTTTACGAATCGAGTCTTGAACAATTTCGAATTTCAGTCGAAAACAATGCGAAATACAACCAAGATGAAAGCTTCGACCATCACGTGAAGCATATGCAGAACTCTTCCAATCATTTTTTTTCGCCCTCCGGATAGTTCTTGTCGTCGCGTGCCGATCGAAAATGTTACCAAAAAATGTGGTACCGTGACATCGAACCCGAGGGAGATTATTGACGAATTCAGAGATCATTGGGATGGTGTATGGGCTCTGTTTATAGCTTCGAGACCGACTCAGATGATCCATGTGAAAGAAAGCAAAAAAAATTACTCGATTCGATTCAAGTTTCCCTTGCCTCAGCAGAGCAAGACCGTCTCTCAACTCCCTTAAGTACGACCGATATGGCGGAAGCGATCAAGCACATGCGGAGTAGTTCTTCTCCAGATATGGATGGACTACCAGCTGCATTTTATAAGCTTGATCCGGAAACGTTTGGCGGGTGTTTGAAGATCGTGTTCGAATATCAGCTGGAAAGTGGAATTTTACTTCGATCACAACGTCACTCAGCAATCACGCTTTTATACAAAAAAGGATCACGAGGTGATCCTGGCAACTATCGACCGATCGCACTGCTTTGCGTTGATGTGAAAGTACTTTCAAAAGTGTTGGCGTATCGATTGCAACGTTTTTTGCCAAAATTGATCCATCAAGATCAAAAAGCATTTGTGCGAGGACGGACAATGCATCACCATATTCGACATCTCACCGATATCCAAGACTTGGTCACTCATCGTAGGGAGGAAGCATATGCGACTTTTCTCGACTTTGAGAAAGCTTATGATCGAGTCAATTGGACGTACATGTTTCGCGTTTTGGAAAAAATGGGCGTTGGAAAAAGTTTCATCGACTGGGTTCGTCTTTTGTACAATAACACAAAGGCGCAGTTGATGATTAATGGAAATATCACACCATCTATTACACCACAACGTGGAGTGAAACAAGGTGATCCTCTCTCAGCATTACTTTTTCTGATGACGATCGAACCTTTGGGAAATCTACTTCGTCAACATGAAGAACATGGCATTTGGATTAATGGGACGACTGTCGCAACTGGATTATTTTTTGCGGACGATTCGACATTGCTTTCAGAGACACCAAATGGTGTTTTGACGCAACTCGAACTCGTCCAAGTCTATTGCGATGGATCGGGTGCGAAACTCAACTTGAGTAAATCATCCTTGCTCTCGTTGAATCGGACCAAGCCATGTCCACGTATTCCCAATTTGACCATAATGGGTCCGGAGGATTCGGTCAAGTATTTGGGTATTCCGTTCGACCAGAAACCGACTCATTCGATGGTTATCTCAACTCTCGACAAGCGTTATTACGATGAGTTTGGTGTATGGTTTCGACGAGCAAGAAACTGTTCGTGGTCGACCACTGGTTGCGCAGACGATGATTTTATCACGTTTGTGGCATTACACGATGCACGTGGACATACCAGCAGTGACTATTCGACAGTGGCAATCGATGTTAAATCGATTTGTGCTTGGTCGGAAACACAAAAAAGATTCAAAACATGTTCACCTACTCAGCAAAGAGTTTTTATATCTTCGCAGACAAGATGGTGGACTACAAGTTCCTTTTTTGGTGGGACGACTAAAGCTACAACGTACTTAGTTTCTTCAGGAGTTCGCATCCGATGCGTCAACAATTATTCCTGCGAATTGGACAACTGCTTCGACGGAATTATTACAACTTATCCAAGCTCCCTTTGGACCACACAAGCCGATGGACATATTCACCATCGCATCACATCGACATGGAAAAATGGTTCAATGGGAGAGCCTATCGTCATGGTGGAAATACGCATTTAAAATGTGGCATCAGATGGATTGGAGCATTTTAATATCAGATTTGAATGTTTTACAACGCCGTCAGTAATACATGGAACAACCGATGTGGTTCCACTGCAACCAAGAATTATAATATGAAGCTGCTACTCGTAATCCGAGTACGCAGAACGTTTGGTACAATCTTGGTATGGCGGACGAACCACATCGAACATTTCGAAAAACGTTCGCTACGCTTTTCGAGATTCGCAGTCTTCAAGACTTTTTTCGAGAAAGCGACACATGGCCAACGAAGGAAGAATTCGTCGCCAACTATTACAACGACGAAGAGCTAAACACATCGGATATGGCTAAAGAAAAGTTGCTGAGTCGACTTTACAATGAAGTCACTCAGATTCTCCAGCGTATCCACTCGACGTTTGGTCTCATCACTTGGATTACACCGACCACAAGTGTCAGATCATTTTATGTGGGAGTAAAAAGCAAGGAAAGGAAACATTATTTTCCATCTATTTCACGCTCACAACTCTCACGAATCGTCTGGAAACCTCCCGAACCAACCAAGAGTCATCCGATGTCGACACATTGGTCATCACGGGAGAGATCGGACGCACTGGATTCAGAACGAGTTCGAACTTTTATGGCTACATCACGGCATCTTCGAAAACGTGTGTTACCAATTTTCGAAGATTTACAGTTTCGTCTCGCCTTTCGAATGTTGCCGGTTCGATCTCGTTTCTGGTTCTTGAAGGATACTCAGCCCGACATCATATTGTGCACGCAGCCATCGTGTGGGGTAGTGGAATCCGACCAACATCTCTTTCTAGAGTGCGACCGCACGGCACAGGTATGGAGGGAGTTACTACCTAGTTGGGATCAGTTTTTCTCCTCGCGACCACGTTGGACGCATATTGCATGTGCAATCGTACCAACCCTAAGGTCGGATTGGAAAGATTATTTAGCAATTTTATCAGATTTATGGCTTTCATTGCAAGCGGTGACACTGCACTTCGTCTGGACAGATCGGAATCGTCGTTTGTTCGATCAACGATCAGCAACTCCGACAGTTCCAGCACTTTCCGTCATTTACACTACGTTTAGTGCGCACGTTCGGTACTTTCGAAGACAGTGTTACGACCAAGAGGAACGCGTCCGGCTTGCAAAGGTGCTGGAGCAACTCTCAACGCAAGGAGCATTTGGTGGATTTTTCAGAAGTCGACGATCATTGCTACGGGTCCGGCACAGGCGAGTGGGAAGGCAAGTGCAACTCGGATCCTAGTCCTAGTTGGCTGTTATGCTCACAGTGGTGCGGCGCACACCAAATTGCACAACACGGTACTTTTGGACCATTTTTACAACTTTACAATTTTACAACTTTACAACTTTACAGCATTTACAAGCTGGACACAGTCTCGTATTAAGGGTGCTGAGGCTACAGCGATACAGGATTATCAACGAGAAGACATATTATCATCTCTCACAGGTATTTCACGAACGTTTTTTATATGTATATATGTTATTTAAGATAGCCTAGGCAACTAGAGAAGTCAGTTAGTCTAATTCTAGTAATATAGACACCTTCAACTGTACTTCAAATTGCTCACATGAAATGCAATTATTGGCAAGGAATGACTTTTGTAGCTCATGAAGGCTTTAATGATCAGCGAGATACTAAAACACTAAGTACAAAGGAAGAACTCATACGCAAAACATGTACGGCCCTCCCAGGAATGTATCAAATACTTGAGATTCCAACAGCATGCTCAGATGAACCCCACCAAATGCGGTGAGGAACTTCAATGCACAATGCCAACTTTGTGTCGAAACGCACTAGCTCACGAGCCAAAGCTTCCATATGCAGTAATGGTTCGCTTTGGAACCTCGGGAGTTATTGCACGCAATCTTCACATAAGCGTTCCTTTCTTCCGCCCAGACTAGCCGTAATTCCATCTTAACACTTTCCCATGACGATTATTTGAGGCAGCGTACATGGCCATCGGATCGTATGACAGATTACATCAATAGTGGTGGTTTTTTCCAAGCATTTTTTTCTCAATGCGCCACAGTAATAGTCAGCCTTGAAAGCACCGGATACGCTTCAGCTTGAACCATCAACATTATAGGAGAGGTAAATATATCCATTCGCAAGGTCTTTATTGCAGTATTATCAATACTATATAATTCGCTGGATATAATGCCCCAAGAGACTCTTACTTAGTATTCTGTCGGCAAGAGTACAGATTTTTTGTGATCAAAAGAGGATGTTACTACAGTGCCCGTTGAACCTCAGATCGAGTATTCAGGAGGTGATTAAATAATTATCTTTTGGGTGATTGGAAAAATCAACTTACTTGCTGAATTTTTCCGATATGTTACAGGCCGGTTTGCCCAAATTGACCTTGATTTGACGTCGCTCCCAGTGCTTCTTTTAACGAAAAATTAGCCCATAAATCGGCTTGTCGCGAACAAAGGGCATCCATGTTGACTTCGTGCCCTTCATGTTTGCGTAGCAGTTTGCGGAAAGCTCCAAGCTGTATATGTATCAGTTTTTATCAGGAATGAACAGCAGTTAATCGGAAGTTGGCTATGATTGCATCTCACTAGTTGTGAAAAACACATTAGAAGATTTTGAACTACTTTAAAAAGCAAAGAAGTAACCTCACATACTGCCTTGCTTTAAATCCCCACCCAAAATGATATATATCGACACATAAAAAGTGGACTCTTCTTTCTCCTTGAGATTTTCACCTCAATCATGTTAGTCGTATGTTAATGACTGCTTTCGACAAGTATTCATGCTGTCAGCTTCCATGAACAAGACCGTTTTTACTCGCGGTGGACAAAGGAAACAGTAAAGTTGGAGCCACATATGAGAAATAGAGGCATGTGCAAGCAAATGAATTTACGTTTTGGACAATATAATCACTAAAGCAGACTTTTTTTGATTATAACAAATTCAGACTATTCAATCCGCCCTTCTCTCGCCGTACTTACAGCTCCACTTGGTATCAAAATTGGAAAATTTTCAAGTATTAGGCACTCCTATTCAATCGAGGAAAATAGAAGAAATAGAACTATCTGTGACAGCTACTGCTAGCCATATTCGCTCAGTCAACAATCAGCCGCTTTTTTCCAGCACTACAGGATAAAAGACAGAGAAACGGATCCAATACCTCAATAAAGGTCTAGTATGACTGGATGTGAAGTAGGAATACAATCCGTGAGATCAAAGCTCACTTAATGCATAAACTGTTCTCGCTTAAATGTTCGCTATAGAACTGCGAGCCCAGATGTTTCGAATGTATAATGTGACGCTACACAGTGCTATATTACTCAATCATCAATCTCGTAGATCTAGTACGTCAAACTCACTGAACATGTGGAAAAGTACAAGCTCGTCCTACCTCATCGTTCTTTTCCAATCTTCTGGCTTCGTCAAAGTACGCCATGTTTTTTCCATTTCTAATCTGGAATGAAGGAAAGCCTGGAATTTAGGAGTTGCGTTGTAGAGATCAGCGATTGAGTTACGAGACGAGACGTACTGACGATCTGATCGAGATTGGCCCAACGATATCAAAAAATTACTGTCATTTTGGAAGTGCATGCAGGCTTGCACCGCTCCGTCCTATAGTACCATGCATCAATACTTTATCACAACTATCACATCTGATACCGCACCCGATGTTATTTATACTTCAACTCACGTACATGTCATTTCACCTCACTTAGATTTCCATTATGTAGAAATAAAAAATTGAAGCTGACACTGTTATTTTGGCAGAAATTTCTGCACAGAAATCGCTGTATCATCTCATCTATCAAATATCACGATAAACCTCAATCAATTCTCAACTCGTGATGTTCAATACGCTTCGGCCATGATCACGCACTAAGTTAGACTTCTGCTTTGCTTGCTCCGATCACGTTACTCAAGCAGTACTCAACCTTGAGACTCTGTACGGCATCTCTCTAGCTCATCCAAGAAGTTCTAAAGGACTTTTCCATGGTCAAATGCAAGCTTGAATGAAGACCGCCTCCGCCTTAAGCCTATCACTGCGAGAAAGTAGACTTTCAGGAATCTTTTATTAGGTAACTTCGATGCGAGGACCCTGATGCGAAAGCGTTTTCCGCCAAGCGCTTCAAGAAGCTTCTCCATACAGTCAATCACGCAATGTTATACATTTGGCTGCACCTGGAGGACGGAGGAGATTAATATGGCTAGCTGATCCACATTGTAATTCTTGATTTATTATATTTGAGGCTTCCGCACTATGAATTTGATCGCTTGAGTCATTGGTGTTGTTTGGTGCTCGGCCGTAAGGCACAGTAGGAGATGGTAACTTCCTCGCGTGTCTTGAAGAAGGCCGACGTAGTACAATTAAGTCAACTTTCTACACGTAAACAAGAATTCACTGATACTGTTAGATTTACTTGCTCTTTACGATAAGTTTTAAAGCTAAAAAGAACATGGTGCTAAAAATATATCTAATTACGTACTCGAATACAAACCACACGCTGATATTACAGCAATTCCCTTAAATCTCTTGCAGGTATGGACAATGCTGTTTGAAGATTGCAATATATGTGCTCCTGTATGACGCTTGAAATCATACCAGTGATTGTAAAGATATCACTGTGCTGGAGTGGATATCATTTAGCCGTATGCGCCAAAATCAAGCTTTGAATCGAGGCAGCAATGACATTCTTCGCATTGCTTCCGTACTGGTAAACGGTAATACTAGCAACCTTTAAGGTACATTTTCTTGGCATACTATACGCCATGCAAAACTGCTCACTGGTCGAAGCGGTCACATGGTACACAGTCTCTAATGCGCAGATTTGAAAAGCAGTACAATTAAGTATTGATAAATTTCCTCCAATAATTTCAAATAAGCATTGTGGTTTCAACTAAGCAAGGCTTACTAGCAACTTAAGCTGGTTTAAAGTAAGCGCTTCTTACGAATTTGATCAATTTTTTCGCGAGCTGATGTTTACATGCCTAGGAACGGACACTCTAGAGGTAAATATTCCAGCTGCATCTCTTCAAGGGAGAACTATCCAGGATCGGCTGCATAAAAACATATAGCCTTTATTCAAATTCTAGGAAGAAAATTCATGCTAAAACAAGGCATTCACAAACGATTACTTCTTCGACCACTTCGCCATGTTGCTATATTTGCAAATTAAGAAGCACTGCAAGAAGGTTCTTAGCGTTAACTGAAGAATATTATGTTGATAAAGCGACATTGAAGCATCTCCGTCAGACCTAATCTATGTATTCATTTTTGGGTACAGAAAGAATTTGGACAAGACATTTCTTTCAAGCAAGCAACTATGAGCTATCCATTATACAGTATAGCAGTGTGAGGAAAATAAATGCGGTATTCATGGTAACAAACGAATTTAGCGGTAAGTATACTGAAGGTTGATTGGTGTAAGGATCACACACAATTCCAATGAAATTGTTCTGCTTGTTAGCAGGAGAAAGGGGAAGTGCGTTCCCTGTGGATATTGATGACGATGATACCATCGGTGACTTGAAGTACGCGATCAAGAGGAGGAAGAAGAAGAAAATCAAGTGCGAAGGTGGTGAAATACAGCTTTATCTCGCGAAAAGAAACGGCGTGTGGCTTTCAGACGCTTCTGAAGAAATGGAAGCATTGGAACAAGGAGACGTTACAACCATTCAAGATCTACTAATGACTAAGTTACGACCTGTAAAGAGACTGTCAAGAGTTTTCACAGGTTTAAGTGATGAAGATGAAGTCATTCACGTGTTGGTAGTTGTCCCGAGACCATACATTCCAAAAGACGACGTGTTATACTACGGTGCTCAAGGATCGCTAGAAACAAAAGGAACACCACGAGAATGCGTTGATGTAAAGGATAAGCGAACGCTACTTAGAAGTAATCTGACCGGCAAAGTTGTTGATTTGCTCGATAGAAAACATATTTTGCTTATCAAAAGTCCACCTATGACCGGAAAATCATCCCTGGCAGCATTGGTGAGTCGTAAATTGGAAGTGTCATGCAAAGAGAAAAACATAAAGGCAGTTATTGCAAGCTTTTCGCTATTGGGCAATGGTACTGACAAGACATTCAAAGACGTCTTTGCCTTGGAATGCAAGGTGGAATGGGATATCGTACTATCACATGTGATACACGACTACACAGTGTATGTTTTGGTGGACGAGGCGCAAATTCTTTACAAGGATCCCACTACTTCTCCGCGACCAAAGTCTGCTTGCTTTTGGGAATTGGTCAAAAAAATTCAGGTCAATAAGATGTTAGGCATTCGAATTTTGATGTTTGCTGCGTATGGCTCGGACCTCCAGTATACAAATTTCTCAACCCCAGTCGAGATACCCTCAGACCTGACTTTGGGTATTGAAGATTTGAACTTTAGCCCAGATGAAATCCAAGAATATGTTGGCAACTGGTTTGATGGAGCTGATTGTCTCCTTGACCAGAGAGATACCTTTTGCAATCGTTTGGCGCTACTGACTGGTCGACATGTTGGTCTTTGCGCTGCCACAATATCTGAGCTAAACAAAGTCTTTGTGTCACACTCAAGGAAAGGCATTCCACAACCTTCAGCGCGACAGTGGATTGAAATGGTGGAGTGTGGGTATTTTAAATCTGGAAACAAGCTCGACATGACGACGGAATCCGAGTTGTTCCAGCAGTTAACTTTGACCCGGTCAGTAAGGGTACTAAACACATTAACAGTCGAAGAACTTGGTTATCTTGAACGCTTTCTTTATGGCGCTCCTCTGGGATCGGATTCGGTAAATCTTGACCTATATATTCGAAAGGGTATCTTGGTTAGTATTGAAAAGCAAATC
The DNA here is from genome assembly GCA_905220665.1 of Albugo candida. Taxonomy (NCBI): domain Eukaryota; phylum Oomycota; class Peronosporomycetes; order Albuginales; family Albuginaceae; genus Albugo; species Albugo candida. Next base: position 169,514 of record CAJNAR010000175.1, read on the forward strand.
AAATTCTCTTCTCCCGTCATGTGGCGATATTTCATCAAACTGCGGACTGGTCACATTGAACGCTCGAAAGACGGTCCCACTACGCTTCGGGAACTCATCATGCGAGTTCTTCGATCTATAAATTATACCAGCATCTATGAAACTTTAGGAAAAACAAAAAAAGATGACATTCCGCTAGAAAGAGTCTGGCAAATGGAATTTTATAAAGCTGCGTATTGCAGCACATCAATCTCTTACGTAACATCAGTAGATGTTGGTGGTTTGTTTGGTTCGAGCGGATGCATTGATTTTACAATAGGGTATGAAGATGTGTTATGGGGAGTGGAATTAGTGCGCGTAGGAAGAAGGCTCGATGAACACATTCGACGATTTGCGCCTCATGGTACATATTTCTTGCTCAGGTTGAGCGATTACTGCTTGATCGACTTTCGGCGTGTGTCATCATTTGATGATACCACAGAAGCAACAATCATCGCTGATGTGGAGCGATGTGATAAGCTCTTCGTCGTGCTTTATGACGCAAATTTCACGCATGTGAAAGTCTTCAATATCCACGGTAATTGGATGGTTTATTGACGCTGATGAAACCCATACGTCTTGCATGAATGAAGTCGACAGTTGACGACACGAGCAAGTTGCCAAGTGAATATCATACAATCTTCAAAGACGCAATGAACACTGGATGATCTTGTAGTATTCCAAATTCGATGAAATTGTATTGCTCTTGATCGCTACTCATTTATCCTTGGTATCTAGAGCCAATACAGTGGTAGATTAGGTACCATTTACGTATCTAGTTAGCGATCGATTATGTATCTAACGTATCATGTTTGGTATTATGCAAACATATTTCTAGATTTTCGTATCTAGAGTACTTATCAAAATACGCTTCACGTAAAAAGGATTAAGTCACGCCATCGACGAAGCTGTCGTCTTAATGGCTTTGTAGAAAATTTTTGGAAGAAAAATACGACGAAGACGGAAATAGAAAATAATTCTATTGGAGAGCGATGTTTTCGCTGAGCTCGAGACGCAACAGGCATCCAGTCTAGCGATATAATCACGGCATGGTACGTCAGGGACAGAAATTCTTCAGACCAGGTCAGAGCACGGAAAGAGAGAGTTCTAGCAGTTGGATAAGGATAATATACTCGCTTCGAAATTTATCATCAATCAAGCTGCTTATTCTTCCTCTCGGTAGCAACGATAAATCTTTAAAACAGCGGAATCGGATAATGGTTTCATCGAGCCTCACATCGCTCACAATGCAATCGGGCATCTATTGTCTAGCCAGCCGTCAAGCACCCTTTGCTTTTTTAGTATCATATCACAAATTACAATTAAAATGATTTCTGTGCAAATTTCTATGATAACGAGGCACAGTCGGGAAAATACGAATCAGGAGTTTCGGAATAGAATCTACTTGAGTTCGGTTCCTGGTAAATTGAAATATGAGGTAGAAGACTGCAGCCACCGATTTAGCTATATATAAGTAATGAGCCTCGTTGGGAACAAATGTACTCATCAATATAGATCGAATAACTCCCTCCTCGAAAATACCAAATCGATTACCTTAACACTAGATAAACAGCATCACGATCTTCAAACATTGTCGACTCCGCATCAGCTATTACAAAACATGCATCATCTTGAAAGCGAAATATCACGTTTTTCCATAAAATATGTCTGCGTTATCGTAGACATGAAACACATAGTTCTTGAACAAGCAACTCATATATTAAGGGTATTGATATCCCGACAACTTTTTTTTTAAATTACAGCATGCCTAGTTAAATTATTACTCTCACAACTTTTTCTTTTTTGCAAAATACATAAATAGATTTACATTCCTAACTAATTACATCCATACACACCCTAAGTTGCTGCTCGAACAGCTTCAACCGAGAATTATTTGTGATTGGTTAATACACAGAAAGTTTCAACTGTGATCGGCTAATACATATGACATATTCCATTCGACACATTCTGCTCTTACTTTCTATAGTAGCAATGGAAAAGAGATTACACCTTTGCATGTAAAAAGTAATCATTGGCAAGCTGTTCAGATGCAAAATAACTTCAGGTAGATGCAAACGGGCAATACCGCGCCACCTGTGAGGAACGCAACTTTGGCTAGCTCAGATCCAGGACAAGCTCTAGCAACTAGATAATTTTCCTAATACATGTTATTTTCGACGTTGGTACATACTAATTGTTGTGTCTTTACGACAAATTATAGGTCAACAACAACAAAATGGCGATGAATCGTCTATTAATGACGAGCGTTTAGCTCAGTTGAAGATATCTATATTACTAGAATTAACCTCTAGACGTAAATGACTTATCTTAGTTAGAAATGTAAACTTATTTATTTTTCAAAGAAGTTGTGGGAGTAATAATTTAGCAGGCATTACGTAATCTAAATTAAAAATAAATGTAATTTGAAAAAAAGTTGTCGGGATATCGATACCCATTATTTGCTATTTCCACCCACCACGTGACTTTTTGACCAATCCGATTACGGCATTATTTCCACCCAGCTTTTGGGAATCCACCCACCACCTGGCTTTCTGACCAATCAGATTACGGCGGTATTTCCACCCAACTTTTTACTATTTCCACCCGCCTTTTTATGTTAGGGGCACTTCTCTCAAAAGTATTGATCGGTAGACCACCCCTGGATGCATATAATCTACCATGGACGGCATTACTCCAAGAGTATTGAAAATCGTTTATCCGTGTCGCATCCGTAAGAGATAATGTAGAGTACCCTTTTCAATAAAAAGAATTCTTCTGGTAGAAAGCTTTCGCAAACTTGCACTCGATTGCGCCACAGGGCACTTCGGAATTCGGGCGATGCACACAAACGGTATAGCGGCATAAAGATGCCAAGTTCACTGAAAACAGCTACGTGCAACATCTAGAAACGATAGCCCATCCCATAACAGTACAACAGCAGGGCCTCTGTGCGCTTGAGAATCGGCGTAAACAAGTTACAAATGTATTTACAAGTTATTTTGATTTTTGCTCGTGTTAAAAGAAATACGGCAAAAGATAGCTGTCGTTATCGGTCCATTCTCAGACCAGCGGTACAACGAAAGCATGAGAAGGTTGGCTGATCTAAAATTAGGATCATAGTAAGGTGTGCAACTATGATTTCTGGTACCTTCAATCGACATGCAGGACTGTGTAAACTGTAGCCATGTCTTGGAGCAGTGGTGTGGAAATAATGCCGTAATCTGATTGGTCAAAAAGTCACGTGTTGGGTGGAAGTAGCCAAAAGTTGGGTGGAAGAAGCAATTCCCATTATTTATTGTTACAAAAATGTTTTGGGAGTAATAATTTAAGGGAACCATTATTCAGCCCCCAGCCTCCATAAATTAATAGTTTAATGGTCTCTGGTTGGTCTAAAAAATATAACAGAATAAATAAAGGGAGCCGCTAACCAGTCCGCAGTTTTCGCTAACCAGCCCCCACCCTTCCTAAATACAGCACTTTTAGCTGGGGTCCGTACCCAGCTCAGTTGAAGGTGTCTATATTACTAGAATTAGAATAACTGACTTCTCTAGTTGCCTAGGCTATCTTAAATAACATATATACATATAAAAAACGTCTCGTGAAATACCTGTGAGAGATGATAATATGTCTTCTCGTTGATAATCCTGTATCGCTGTAGCCTCAGCACCCTTAATACGAGACTGTGTCCAGCTTGTAAATGCTGTAAAGTTGTAAAGTTGTAAAATTGTAAAGTTGTAAAAATGGTCCAAAAGTACCGTGTTGTGCAATTTGGTGTGCGCCGCACCACTGTGAGCATAACAGCCAACTAGGACTAGGATCCGAGTTGCACTTGCCTTCCCACTCGCCTGTGCCGGACCCGTAGCAATGATCGTCGACTTCTGAAAAATCCACCAAATGCTCCTTGCGTTGAGAGTTGCTCCAGCACCTTTGCAAGCCGGACGCGTTCCTCTTGGTCGTAACACTGTCTTCGAAAGTACCGAACGTGCGCACTAAACGTAGTGTAAATGACGGAAAGTGCTGGAACTGTCGGAGTTGCTGATCGTTGATCGAACAAACGACGATTCCGATCTGTCCAGACGAAGTGCAGTGTCACCGCTTGCAATGAAAGCCATAAATCTGATAAAATTGCTAAATAATCTTTCCAATCCGACCTTAGGGTTGGTACGATTGCACATGCAATATGCGTCCAACGTGGTCGCGAGGAGAAAAACTGATCCCAACTAGGTAGTAACTCCCTCCATACCTGTGCCGTGCGGTCGCACTCTAGAAAGAGATGTTGGTCGGATTCCACTACCCCACACGATGGCTGCGTGCACAATATGATGTCGGGCTGAGTATCCTTCAAGAACCAGAAACGAGATCGAACCGGCAACATTCGAAAGGCGAGACGAAACTGTAAATCTTCGAAAATTGGTAACACACGTTTTCGAAGATGCCGTGATGTAGCCATAAAAGTTCGAACTCGTTCTGAATCCAGTGCGTCCGATCTCTCCCGTGATGACCAATGTGTCGACATCGGATGACTCTTGGTTGGTTCGGGAGGTTTCCAGACGATTCGTGAGAGTTGTGAGCGTGAAATAGATGGAAAATAATGTTTCCTTTCCTTGCTTTTTACTCCCACATAAAATGATCTGACACTTGTGGTCGGTGTAATCCAAGTGATGAGACCAAACGTCGAGTGGATACGCTGGAGAATCTGAGTGACTTCATTGTAAAGTCGACTCAGCAACTTTTCTTTAGCCATATCCGATGTGTTTAGCTCTTCGTCGTTGTAATAGTTGGCGACGAATTCTTCCTTCGTTGGCCATGTGTCGCTTTCTCGAAAAAAGTCTTGAAGACTGCGAATCTCGAAAAGCGTAGCGAACGTTTTTCGAAATGTTCGATGTGGTTCGTCCGCCATACCAAGATTGTACCAAACGTTCTGCGTACTCGGATTACGAGTAGCAGCTTCATATTATAATTCTTGGTTGCAGTGGAACCACATCGGTTGTTCCATGTATTACTGACGGCGTTGTAAAACATTCAAATCTGATATTAAAATGCTCCAATCCATCTGATGCCACATTTTAAATGCGTATTTCCACCATGACGATAGGCTCTCCCATTGAACCATTTTCCCATGTCGATGTGGTGCGATGGTGAATATATCCATCGGCTTGTGTGGTCCAAAGGGAGCTTGGATAAGTTGTAATAATTCCGTCGAAGCAGTTGTCCAATTCGCAGGAATAATTGTTGACGCATCGGATGCGAACTCCTGAAGAAACTAAGTACGTTGTAGCTTTAGTCGTCCCACCAAAAAAGGAACTTGTAGTCCACCATCTTGTCTGCGAAGATATAAAAACTCTTTGCTGAGTAGGTGAACATGTTTTGAATCTTTTTTGTGTTTCCGACCAAGCACAAATCGATTGCCACTGTCGAATAGTCACTGCTGGTATGTTCACGTGCATCGTGTAATGCCACAAACGTGATAAAATCATCGTCTGCGCAACCAGTAGTCGACCACGGACAGTTCTTGCTCGTCGAAACCATACACCAAACCCATCGTAAAAACGCTTGTCGAGAGTTGAAATAATCATCGAGTGAGTTGGTTTCTGGCCGAACGGAATACCCAAATACTTGACCGAATCCTCCGGACCCATTATGGTCAAATTGGGAATACGTGGACATGGCTTCGTCCGATTCAACGAGAGCAAAGATGATTTACTCAAGTTGAGTTTCGCACCCGATCCATCGCAATAGACTTGGACGAGTTCGAGTTGCGTCAAAACACCATTTGGTGTCTCTGAAAGCAATGTCGAATCGTCCGCAAAAAATAATCCAGTTGCGACAGTCGTGCCATTAATCCAAATGCCATGTTCTTCATGTTGTCGAAGTAAATTTCCCAAAGGTTCGATCGTCATCAGAAAAAGTAATGCTGAGAGAGGATCACCTTGTTTCACTCCACGTTGTGGTGTAATGGACGGTGTGATATTTCCATTAATCATCAACTGCGCCTTTGTGTTATTGTACAAAAGACGAACCCAGTCGATGAAACTTTTTCCAACACCCATTTTTTCCAAAACGCGAAACATGTACGTCCAATTGACTCGATCATAAGCTTTCTCAAAGTCGAGAAAAGTCGCATAAGCTTCCTCCCCACGATGAGTGACCAAGTCTTGGATGTCGGTGAGATGTCGAATATGATGATGCATTGACCTTCCGCGCACAAATGCTTTTTGATCTTGATGGATCAATTTTGGCAAAAAACGTTGCAATCGATACGCCAACACTTTTGAAAGTACTTTCACATCGACGCAAAGCAGTGCGATCGGTCGATAGTTGCCAGGATCACCTCGTGATCCTTTTTTGTATAAAAGTGTGATTGCTGAGTGACGTTGTGATCGCAGTAAAATTCCTCTTTCTAGCTGAAATTCGAACACGATCTTCAAACACTCGCCAAACGTTTCCGGATCAAGCTGATAAAATGCAGCTGGTAGTCCATCCATACCTGGAGAAGAACTACTCCGCATGTGCTTGATCGCTTCCGCCATCTCGGTCGTACTTAACCGAGTTGAGAGACGTTCTTGCTCTGCTGAGGCAAGTGAAACTTGAATCGAATCGAGTAACTTTTTTTGCTTTCTGTCACTTGGAACATTTGAGTCGGTCTCTGAGCTATAAACAGAGCCCATGACACCACCCCAATGATCTCTGAATTCGTCAATAATCTCCCTCGGGTTCGATGTCACGGTACCACATTTTTTTGTAACATTTTCGATCGGCACGCGACGACAAGAACTATCCGGAGGGCGAAAAAAATGCTTTGAAGAGTTCTCCATATGCTTCACGTGATGGTCGAAACTTTCATCTTGGTTGTATTTCGCGTTGTTTTCGACTGAAATTCGAAATTGTTGGAGACTCGATTCGTAAAAATACCGTGACTCATTGGTGTCCTGAATGCGATATCGAGCTGCTGCGACTTCCAAAACACGCTGGCTTGACTCAACATCACGTCGGCTATCTTTTGCAACCTTTTTTTCAATGGTTTGAAGCTGTTTCTTGATTTTCGTCTTCCAACATTCCCACATTTTACCGGGATTCGAAGTTGTCCGTAACTGGTTGAGCACCAAATTCGCTTCCAGTTTGATTGCTTCGACAACTTTAGGATGTTCAAATAGTCGTAATGAGCATTTCCAATATCCTCGACCGGGTGATTGAGTTGGATTTGCAAAAGTTACTTTTTGTGCCAGATGATCTCCCGCATGTCGTGGACGGAAATACTCAGAGGTTTTGTATACCATATTGAATAGCTCTTCCGACATGCAGATATAATCTAGTCGATTCTTGCGCGGTAATGGTCCTGTGAATACTTTTTCAGTCGGATTCTGGATTCGCCAAGCGTCCACCACACCCAAATGTGAAAGCCATTCCAAACACGCTAATCGACTTGGTTCGTATCGAAATGTTCCACTCGAAGCATCGATAGCTGGATCGAGTGGTGTGTTGAAATCACCAAATACGATATGTGTTGCGGTCGATTCAAAGTGTTTGAAAGCAATAACTCATAAAAACCCACTCGTTCCTCGGCCTTGACCGGTGCATATACATTGTGAATATACACCGGTGCATCGTGAATGAGAAGACGCAAAACCAAATAACGATTTCGAATGTTTCGTTCGGTGAGTTCTTCAGCTGTTGTATAACCGGGAAAGTCCGAACGAAGGATTGCCATGACGCCGCCACTGCGGTTTTGAGTCGGATGGAGTAAAGCACTGTTGTGGTCGCTGACAAACATTTTGTGCTGCATTTTTGAGGATAATAAAAACTGAAATGAGTCCAGCTGCTTTGGTCGTGAAACTTGGTTTCTTGAACACAACAAATGGAGTGTTGTGATAGGATGTGGTCGATAAATAGATGACCATTTTTATGAATTCCATTGACATTCACCGTGAGTGCTGAGATATTGTTCCACGTTGAAATATTCGAGGATCCCTTAGCATTCAAGCTGAAGTGGACCAGAAATCAACCGCGTTTCACCATCTTGTTGTGAAAGGTGAAGTGTTGTATGTTCCTTTGGAAAAAAAATGAGGTTGACTGAAAGCTCAGCGATGTCATCATGGAGAAGTCCGCGCCATTTACCTCCAAACCATAGAGACCAACACTTTATGCCCACATCGGAGCGGAAGAAGGATATGATCACATTGGTTGGAAGTAAACGACAATGATGACCCGGAATCCAAATCACTGGTCCATCGGTGAGATATTGGATCCAGTGATCGTTTGTGTAGAATGTCGGGGCAATACACATAAATAAGAGTTCCAAAAACGCGAGAGCTTTGGTGGATCGAGTCAAACCGAGAACTATGTCCGGCACTGACGTCCACCACGACATGACTTTCTCGAACAAGACAGATCGTTTTGATGGAACTTTTCCACCAACATGGCGACTCCATCGCGTCGCAAACGTAACATCTCCACCGAGCTTGTACGCTGCAGAAACCCGCTTTATCATGGGCAGATGCGCCAATTCATCCAACGCTTTATCATTCGACTCCATACACGCTAGTAGCACGCCATTCATCGTGATCGGATCATCAAGTGCCGCTCGGATGATTTTGTCCGGATTTGTGCAGAACTGGACTAGCTTTCTAACGTGATGGATGCAAGCATCGGCCTAAACTAGCTTGTCCGGTTGGAGCGAGTGAGCGAAATTTTTGGGATCGATTTCCATTATTTCCCCTATCTCACCAACTCGGGTTGGTCGCTCCGATTTCTCGATTGTTGTATGCCGTTTCTGATAAAAGTGTGCCGCCTCTTTCGAAGTGACCACCTCCTTTGGCATCCATTCTTTGATGGGGATGATTTGAACTCGATTCCCATTCTCCAGATTGGCAACCGCTTTTACTGCTTCGATCTCCACATCCATAGTTGCGAGCACAGAAAAATAATTACTCGTCGCTAACTTCGGAAGCGCAAGAGGTGGTGCTTTGGAGACCATTTGTTCGAGCGTCTCCACCCGGTTACGTTTTCCACTCGTCCATGCCAACTTCATGGATACATTGCCATCCCGCTCCACCCGCGGTTGTGGGTATGACTGACTAGTCAGTTGGAGGATGGGAGGAGTGAGTTGCAACAAAGCTGATGCCCCTGGTGGTGTGATAGTGGGAGGAGTGTTGAGCTCAAACGAGATTTTATCGGAGAGCTTCCTTTCAGGTGTCCTCGTCTCCAATTCTTGACTGGGAACTGGATTCACTACCGCTTGTGGTGTCACCACAAGTGCCGCTGGTTCGGTTGTTGGTTTTGGTTGCTTTTTTTGTTTTTGTTTGTTTTGAATCGGAGTTGCAGATTGATTCTGGTTTTACTGTTTCTTTTGCTTGTTGCTTTGTTGTTGCCGTGCTCCCGTGGCTGCTGTAGCGCCAAATCCAAGCAATAAGGACCACGTTGACCAAAATGTCGTCGTTCCGCTGGAATAGGAGCATTTTTCCCCTTACTGGGTAAAGTTGTTTGTCGTAAGCGATTTGTTCAACCCCTTTACCAACTCTAACCAGTTGTTGGGGGCACGTCAAACAACCAAAGTAAACTCGCCAAGTCGACATCACCACTTCCTTAGTGGGAATCGTCTCGCGAAAGGTGTCATACACCACTTGACATCCGAGTTGGTGAAGAGCGCGGAGTATGTGGTTCCGCTCCTCCTCCACGCCTACGCCGAAGACATCGAGGTAGTATTTTGTTTCAAGAGTATCAAACTCCCGAAAAAAGTACTTTTCCCCAAGGATAGTCACCGGCTGACACTCCAACTGTTGGCAGGCATCCGCCGTGGTGACCATCACTTTGATGTTTCCCCCAGGCATTTTGAATACCTGAGCGATTGACCGGCTCTCCAGTAAACTTTCAAAGACCGGATTGCCGTGGTCTCGTCTCATAGAGGATAAAATTTTCCCATTGGAGTACGTGCCAAAGACTGACCCGTCTCCAAGACCATGGGGAAGGTTGCTTTCCGGATTTGGAAAGGTCTTGCTGCTTCCAATTTCGCAGACAAAACAGACCAATCCGGATGCTTCCCATCAGCATATAGCTGCAGTATAGCCTCGATATCCGAGGCTTTCTGCTTTGGGAGCTCCACGCGAAATTTCGCCCGAGCTCTAGCCTGGTCCTTACGCAAGGACTCCTGCGACATGATAATGTCAGCAAGAGTGGGACTTTTAGTGTCGTCCATGTCGTCCACACTTGCAGTTGCCTTTGAGTCACTCTTTGACGAGGCAACGACAGTGCCGCATGTACCACCGGTACCACATCCGACACCGGTAGTACCGGTATTAACCTGTACCGTCACACTGGGGGTGGAGTTACTTTCCACGTCATCACACAGGGGTGACGACTCATCAACAATCATGCAATCACCCAATACTGGGTGACTCATGAGGGTTGCCACGTCACTACAAGTGGACGCTAGCACCCTGGGTTGTGTCGATATGTCGACTTGAACCATTGTTTTCGAGAGGAAAGAGTTGAAAAAAGCTGTTTTTCGAGGTGTTTTTACTAAATGACCGGGTTACTTAGTATCCGGCAAATTGAGAAGTGAGATTAGAAGTACAGATAAGGAACGAGCTCGTGTATTTATGGCTACGAACAGAACCTCGGAAAACTTCTGCTAACCGTCGAAAAATTATCTGCTCTATTTATCTATTTGGATGCTATCAATTTCACCCGTACGGTCATTCTTTCAAGTACACAAAAGCCGACTCCACAGTATGCATTTAGCCTCCTTAGAAAGCAGTAGAGACAAATCAAAAACTGACCACATGGTTAACGTATATTCGGAGCCGCTGTCCTATCTTTGTTCGCGTTTCGCTACCCGACCTCGTGGAATGGAAGCTGCTTGCTCGCATCATGCGCTGAATATGGAAGGCATGGATTCAAACGGCTGCGTCCGATCTAGTTCTTGTCTTGGACCCAGTGAAACCGAACGCCATTTGAAGCTATTGAGCTCGTCGAATTTCTTATCAAGAACCAAGGATGGCACAAGTCAAGCGCTAAGTTCAAGTTCAAGTTCAAGTAGTGCCACTTTGTCGCGCAGTAATATGTATTCTGCAATATTCATGTTTGCTACATACACATCTTCAGTGTATCTATACGCAGTCTTGTGAGGTAGGCGTTTGGCTGGAGAATGCGCTGGATCAGCCGCAAAAAAATCGTCAAGGTAACAAAACTAAAGACGAAAGTATGCAGTGAAAAAAACAAAAATAAAAAAAAACAACGGCAGCATTGGCTGGGTAGCATGGCATAAAGAGCATCACGAATGGCTCTGTACTCACAAAAACAGTGTCTTTTTCTCGGTATGGTTGATATTTCTTACTCTCTAGTAAAGAGATCCAATAAAATAGTTGAATTGCATTGATTCAATCAAATGCGTTTTGATGGGCCAGCAACAGAAGGCGTGATAAAAATGTGTGTATGCAAATATCCTCTGGTGGACAGTAGTCTTAGTGATAGGACTGTGCGTAAAGCCAAGGTATGATCATGACTAATGAGGCGAGAATGCGCCTATACAAGATGGATAACATTATATACGCAGTGAAAAGTATGCAATTTCACGCTATAGTAATATGCTCATGTATTTTTGTACATAATGTGATTATGTGAATGTGTTTAGATTGCAATGTTCTTTTGCCTTGTCAATACATGTTGAAGTTCAAGGTTTAGGATTTAGGGTACAACAAGATGGGGAGCACATGTGCCGAGGCGTTCTTTACAACCACATCAAAAAACGACTCGATCAAGGATGCATCGGAATGCGTTCACTTTTTTGCCATAAATGAAACTGTTATGACCGCGCGGTTGCTGGTGTCCTACCAATTGAATGTCTGGTATCAAATTGAGTGGCTGTTGAGGTCTTTGAAGAGCGATGATGCAAAATGCCGGCCCATACAGAAAGCCAGTATATACAATTGACGTATTCCGTGAGATTACAAGTTCGGAAGCCGGTCAAGATTGTTCTTAACTTTGTTGATAACATAATGAATATATTGTGGATGTCCTAATTCTTTTCCCGCTTTACCTCGTTATCAGAAAGGTTGTACAGATATTATTCTGATTGTAATCTGTGATCTGGATACCGAAAAATCAAATGGCGCTTGACGGTTGGCTAAACGCTTGACGGTTGGCTTGCCAATATATGCCCGATTGCATTGTTGGCGATGTGAGGCTGAATAACAATATCGTTAAAGCCTACTGGATGAAGTTGGATGACTGTATCAACTTCAAATACCAAGGATAATTGAATATCAATCAGGAGCAATACCTTTTTATCGAATTAGGAATCATAAAAGGTAATCCAGTCTTCGTTGCGACTCTAAGAAAATGTGTGACAGTCAATTAACAACTTGTGCGTTGCCGTCAACTATCATTATCTTCGTCCATGACATATCGTTTTCATCTGACTGGGAGAAAATTGTGTTTCTGCACATGGATAGCTTGTACTTAATTTTCCAAATATCTTCCAAGTATAATCATATGCGTCAATAAACCATCCAATTACCGTGGATATTGAAGACTTTCACATGCGTGAAATTTGCGTCATAAAGCACGACGAAGAGCTTATCACATCGCTCCACATCAGCGATGATTGTTGCTTCTGTGGTATCATCAAATGATGACACACGCCGAAATTCGATCAAGCAGTAATCGCTCAACCTGAGCAAGAAATATGTACCATGAGGCGCAAATCGTCGAATGTGTTCATCGAGCCTTCTTCCTTCGCGCACTAATTCCACTCCCCATAATACATCTTCATACCCTATTGTAAAATCAATGCATCCGCTCGAACCAAACAAACCACCAACATCTACTGATGTTACGTAAGAGATTGATGTGCTGCAATACGCAGCTTTATAAAATTCCATTTGCCAGACTCTTTCTAGCGGAATGTCATCTTTTTTTGTTTTTCCTAAAGTTTCATAGATGCTGGTATAATTTATAGATCGAAGAACTCGCATGATGAGTTCCCGAAGCGTAATGGGACCGTCTTTCGAGCGTTCAATGTGACCAGTCCGCAGTTTGATGAAATATCGCCACATGACGGGAGAAGAGAATTTGATTTGCTTTTCAATACTAACCAAGATACCCTTTCGAATATATAGGTCAAGATTTACCGAATCCGATCCCAGAGGAGCGCCATAAAGAAAGCGTTCAAGATAACCAAGTTCTTCGACTGTTAATGTGTTTAGTACCCTTACTGACCGGGTCAAAGTTAACTGCTGGAACAACTCGGTCATGTCGAGCTTGTTTCCAGATTTAAAATACCCACACTCCACCATTTCAATCCACTGTCGCGCTGAAGGTTGTGGAATGCCTTTCCTTGAGTGTGACACAAAGACTTTGTTTAGCTCAGATATTGTGGCAGCGCAAAGACCAACATGTCGACCAGTCAGTAGCGCCAAACGATTGCAAAAGGTATCTCTCTGGTCAAGGAGACAATCAGCTCCATCAAACCAGTTGCCAACATATTCTTGGATTTCATCTGGGCTAAAGTTTAAATCTTCAATACCCAAAGTCAGGTCTGAGGGTATCTCGACTGGGGTTGAGAAATTTGTATACTGGAGGTCCGAGCCATACGCAGCAAACATCAAAATTCGAATGCCTAACATCTTATTGACCTGAATTTTTTTGACCAATTCCCAAAAGCAAGCAGACTTTGGTCGCGGAGAAGTAGTGGGATCCTTGTAAAGAATTTGCGCCTCGTCCACCAAAACATACACTGTGTAGTCGTGTATCACATGTGATAGTATGATATCCCATTCCACCTTGCATTCCAAGGCAAAGACGTCTTTGAATGTCTTGTCAGTACCATTGCCCAATAGCGAAAAGCTTGCAATAACTGCCTTTTTGTTTTTCTCTTTGCATGACGCTTCCAGTTTACGACCCACCAATGCTGCCAGGGATGATTTTCCGGTCATAGGTGGACTTTTGATGAGCAAAATATGTTTTCTGTCAAGCAAATCAATAACTTTGCTGGTTAAATTACTCCTAAGTAGAGTTCGCTTATCCTTTACATCAACGCATTCACGTGGTGTTCCTTTTGTTTCTAGCGATCCTTGAGCACCGTAGTATAACACGTCGTCTTTTGGAATGTATGGTCTCGGGACAACTACCAACACGTGAATGACTTCATCTTCATCACTTAAACCTGTGAAAACTCTTGACAGTCTCTTTACAGGTCGTAACTTAGTCTTCAGTAGATCTTGAATGGTTGTAACGTCTCCTTGTTCCAATGCTTCCACTTCTTCAGAAGCGTCTGAAAGCCACACGCCGTTTCTTTTCGCGAGGTAGAGCTGTAATTCACGCGCATCACAATTGATCACATCTGTGTTCTCCTTCTTGATCGCGTACTTCAAGTCACTGATGGTATCATCGTCATCAATATCCACAGGGAACGCACTTCCCTTTTCTCCTGCTAACAAGCAGAACAATTTCATTGGAATTGGGTGTGATCCTTACACCAATCAACCTTCAGTATACTTGCCGCTAAATTCGTTTGTTACCATGAATACTGCATTTATTTTCCTCACACTGCTATACTGTATAATGGATAGCTCATAGTTGCTTGCTTGAAAGGAATGTCTTGTCCAAATTATTTCTGTACCCAAAAATAAATACATAGATTAGGTCTGACGGAGATGCTTTCATGTTGCTTTATAAACATAATATTCTTCAGTTAACGCTAAGAACCTTCTTGCAGTGTTTCTTTATTTGGAAATACAGCAACATGGCGAAGTGGTCGAAGAAGTAATCATTTGTGAATGCCTTGTTAGCGTGGAATTTTTTAACAGCGTATTCTGCCTGCCGTCCACATAACCCCTTCCGATACACATCCATACATCGTCGGGCTTTTTTGCATATCACCGGATTTGGTTCAATAGGATAGAGGCAAGTGCTCTTGAGACTGTGATAATTTAGCTCGGAGTGAAATTTTGCGTAGAAGATCACCAGGTGTCCAGCCGCAAGGATCATCTCCTCTAGCATGCCTCGCTGCGAAACAAAGTCCGGTTGTCTCTTTCCAACCTCGCATTTATTCCTCAGCTCAACCTGAGACCTTCCCGCCACAGGACTCGTTCTGCAGAAGAATTTTGATGCCCTTCGGTTGTCCGCGACAAGCAAGATATGGGTGACTTTTTGGAAAAATTATGCTTTGAAAATTTCCCTTACCCCAGGTGGAGCTCAGAAACGTTTCATTCTATACCGACAATTCAGCGTGCAAGTGGATGTTCCACCATCTAATGGTGTCTCCAAAGATGCCACGAATGCTTTTTTGACGTTCTTCCAAGTTCGACTTTGTCCCACATCATGTGAAAGGACGGTCCAATGTCGTGGCCGAGGCATTGTCTCGTCCAGCAGTGTCTGCATAATATTCCAACGAATCCGCTGTGCCTATTAACCATGTTCCGATATGTCGGACGTCGTACATGAGTGTACAGATGACTGTAATCGACACACCAATCTTTTGGATAGGCACATGGTCACTCGGCTCTCATACAGTACATTCCGCTGAATGTCTCCTAACTCTTGCTCGACGATATGGAGTTGTGGGGGGAGAGTCGTCCAATAGGAGTCACTCAGGAGCAAATCCGCAACGCCGAGTTTCACGTTGTGCGCGCACATCTCAGCCAAGAAGTGCGAAAAGCGATTCAGCAAGCTTATCGCAAAGACAAGTTTTTTGAAAAGATATCAAAACGAAAACAGGTGAATAAGAACTTCATAATCTACAAAGGACTCATGCCTTTGAAGCAAGAGGGTACAATGCAGCAATTATGCATTCCAGAAAAGCTGTAACTAAAGACGAAGCTTTTATACGAGTTTCACGATGCAGCCACAGCAGCACATCCAGAAGTTCGCAGAACTTTGATGAAGTTGAAACAATTGTACCACTGGCCTAAGATACTTGAGGCGGGAATGAAGTACGTCGAGATATGTGAAACGTGCGCTCGTTGGAAGACAAACAGTCAGCAAATGAAAGGATTAATGATCCCAATCCCTATTCCGGAAGAATGCTGGGAAGTAGTGTCAATGGACTTCATTACTGAACTACCCGTGTTGGAAGGGTATGATGCTATTTGCGTCGTCGTAGACAAGCTGTCCAAGAGAACGATTTATGCACCAGCATGTTCGTTCGACTGCCGATTCGAAAGACACCGCAAAGTTATTTTTTCGACGCCGTAGTCGGCATCATGGACTGCCGAAAGTTATCATCAGCGATCGGAATCCGAAGTTCCCGGCAAACTTCTGGAAACCTCTATTGAATATGATGGTTGTCAAGCTAAGCATGACGACCGCTCATAGGGCACAAGCGGATGGATAAACAGAACGCCAAAACTTGGTCTTAGAAGACGCATCACGCTGTCTGGTATCGTACAGTAGAGAAAATTGGGCCAAGCTACTTGGTACCGTAGAGTACGCACACGCCACCTCGGTGAACGCGTCTACTAAGCTCACCCCATTAGAGATCGATTCCGGAAGAAAGGTATTCAATCTGATTGCGCACGAATTCAGAGGCTCCAAGGTTTGGGATCCACAACCAAATTCAAAATTCGCCTCAAATTTCACCAAGTATCGTCAAGACCTAGTGCGTAAAGCGCGGTGAAAAACTAGAACAAGCCCAAGAAAAGCAGAAGAACTGCTAAGACGCTAAAAGAACAAGCCTCGCCTTGAATGTCGGTGACTTAGTTCTGCTAAATACCAAGAACTTGCCACTCAAGGCAGTCAAAGCTCACATTCAGTTGAAGAAAGAAATGCTCGCGGCCAAAACGTTGAATCGTTTGAGATAATCAAGATGACCTACCCAAATGTAGCCAAGTTAAAGCTACCGCGAAATATGAAGAGACTACACTCATCGTTCAACGTCGACCTACTCTCTTTATAGAAGTCGAATGCTTCCGAGTTTGCGGGCCAACCGATTCCGAAAGCATCACCAATTATCCTAGAGTCAAAAAACGGGGGAAGAACTATACATTGTGGAAACTTGCTTCGTTGTCATCAGCGCAGCCGCCAAATAGGATGGCTAGTACAATGGCACGGCCACCCAGGTATGATAGTACTTGGGAGAGCGAGAAAGCTATACGCCACGTTTTGCATTGGCAGCGACTAGTGAAGGCCTTGTGGGACCGCCAAAGCGAACTCAAGTCCGGGGAGATGTCAGGTCGCCTGGTACGCGCGGCACGACAGGGAACATACCCAGTTGTGCTAGGGTAACACAGCTAAATGCGTTTTGGATACGCCATGACGTCACTACGAAGCTTCTAGAATATGGATAGGCTCAATGGTATCACAGACTAGCGAATTAAGGAGCTAGATCTTTTTAATAAAAATTATACCAAGTGAAGCACAAGCCTCCACATTGTGAGCGACGAGAGAATGACTGGAGAACCTTGTGATCGTGACAGCGAGTGCAAATTACCAGATGGAAAATAGCTTTATGTCACGATAATTGCATCAGTTCTGCTTCATGTGACTGTGTCTGTGGGACCTCGTACCGTCCGATTAAGATGTCCACCTTGTCTATTGATTACGAGGAACATTATATCGTATAAAAAAACTTGCTGCAGAAAGGGTTCAAACTTGCATATGTGGATGGTTTTCGGTCACTAGTGCATTTCAAGACTTCTGCAGCGGCGTTTGATGTACAAATAAATAATAATGTGCTAATGGTTCAAGTCGAATCAAAACGCCCGATTACGAGTTCAGGTAATGTAATTTTGGCGGTAACTAACGATAATCAACTGCCAGTGATGATATAGACATGCAAGTTGGCACACTGATGCAATACCATCAACGTGTGGCTCATTTATCGTATGACACTATCGAGCGTATGTCTAAAGACACGAGATCAGGGATACAGCTAAGTGACAAGAAACGTGCGAATTGTTTGACATGCCTGCAGGGATAGCAGGCAAAAAACGATCAGTCGAAGCAAGACACGGGCAAGAATTCACCTATCGACAGAATCGGAGGAGTGATATGCAGTGACTCAAAGGGACCGATGACACCCAATAATCGACTGGTAATCGATACCTGATAAATTTCGTGGACTAAAAGTCAAACTACTGTCGCATTTTTCTAGCCAAGACCAAGGACGCGGCAGCTAAGAAATTAAAACAGTTTTGGTCTTCTTTGAGAAAATGTTTAACTGCCGAGTTCATGTTTTGCGCACTGATGGTGGTGGAGAATCTCGAAGTATCGTTTATTCTGCTAGAAACGGGGGTTGCACGTCAAGTCTCCGAGTTTAGAAACCAGGCGTCGAATGGAAAGGCAGATAGGATGCACAGGACTATTTTGAACTTGGTCAGATGCATGATTTACGCGTGTGGATTACCGCTGTATTTCTGGTGAGATGCCGTGGAGTACGCAGCGTACATACTTAATCTCAGTCCGAGTCGCTCTACCACAAAAAGGGCATCACCTTCCGAAGCTTTGACTGGTAAAGTACCAGATTTGAGTTCGAGTGTGGCTTTTGGTTCAATATCTACTGTGTACATAGACCCGTGCAAGAATTCTCTACAACAGCGAGCGCAAGTTTGAATAATCATCGGCAAGAGTGATGAGATGAAGGGATTCCGTGTGTATTTCGAAGAAGGAAAGGTTGTTCATTGTTCCTCAGCATGTCAACAATATCGATATCCTGACAGCTCAAAACTCGCATGCTTAGTGTGGACTTGAATCTAGTATTGGCGATAGAGGCGAGACGTCAGAAGGAGATGACGCGACAATTGCCTTGTCATATACTGCTGCAGATAAAGTGACTCAAGCCGTTACGAAAATAATGAAGAAAAAGCTGGGCAGAGATCGCGGCATTTGACGCCTTCGACA
Organism: Albugo candida; assembly: GCA_905220665.1. Lineage (NCBI taxonomy): Eukaryota > Oomycota > Peronosporomycetes > Albuginales > Albuginaceae > Albugo > Albugo candida. Next base: position 188,366 of record CAJNAR010000175.1, read on the forward strand.
ACAAGAACTCTGATGATTGTTGGTCAGCAGGAGGAGATAGCTGAGGAAGTGGTGAACCACATCGTCGAGCGAGATCCAGCTAGCTATGGCGAAGCGATGTAGAGCTCAAAGGTACAAGAATGGAATGAAGCGATTGAATAAGAAATATCTGCTTTGAATTGCCTAGGAGTTTTCAAAGGCATTAAACGACCTAATGACAGCAATGTGCTGCACAGCTACTGGGTGTTCAATACGAAGACTGACGCCGAAGGTAATTGGCGATATGGATAAAGAAAGCATCAAGTATGACACTTGACGGTTTGCTAAATTATAGATGGTCCTTTGCTTTCTGTGCGTGAGAGATGATGAGAACATCATTGCAATTTATTGCTTCTTGTACTTTTTCGATTGGTCAATTATTGAAGCTGTAATATACCGGTATGTACTGATACTTGTAAGCATGGAAGCTTTGAGTGGATCATCAGCGCCCAAATCATCAGACGATTCTGAAACTTCTAGAGATAATCATGAGCATTGCAACGTGGAAACGGAAGCGTCACCACCTACCGAACACATTGAGGATACGCTTCAGCTCTATAAATCGCCATTAACCGTGATTATGATTGGAATGGCAGGCAGCGGGAAAACCACATTAATGCAGGTTATAAACAGCTCCAAATTTCACCAAACAATCGTTTTATAGTTTCACATGTAGCGAATCCAATCGTATGGCATCCAGCAGTCTATGCGTCAGTATATAATCAACCTTGACCCTGCAGTCAAAACGACCGGATACAGCCCCAACATCGATATTCGCGACACTGTCGACTACAAACAAGTGATGAAAGAATACACACTCGGTCCAAATGGAGCAATTATGACTTGTCTCAATCTCTTTGCCACACGATTTGATCAAGTGGTCGATTTGGTCGCAAAACGAAGCCAAGATCTCGAGTATGCTGCGCAATGCTTTGATTGTAGCTGGAAATAACGTAATTCATTAGCTTTTGTATTATTGACACACCCGGCCAGATCGAAGCGTTTACGTGGTCTGCGTCTGGAAGTATCATCACAGAATCACTGGCAATCACATTTCCAACTGTATTGGTATATGTGATCGATACTCCGCGATCCATTAGCCCCAATACATTTATGTCCAATATGTTGTACGCATGCAGGTATGCAGCCAACCATTTATTATTTTCTGGCTCATTTTACTTTTTTTGCAGTATTTTGTATAAACTTCGCTTGCCATTTGTGATCGTATTTAATAAAACTGACGTGATTCGACACGAATTTGCAGTGGAATGGATGACCGATTTTGAAGCTTTTCAGAAAGCGCTGGATCAGGCACAGGATGATAGCTACATGAATAATCTCTCACGCTCATTGAGTTTGGTGCTGGAGGAATTTTACAACAATTTGCACTCTGTGGGCGTCTCTGCTGCAACTGGCGAAGGAATGGAAGCGTTCTTTGACAAAATCCATCTCGCCGCCAAAGAGTATGACGAAACGTACATTCCAGAGTTGAAAGCCCGAATCTTAGAAAAGAAAGTGAGGAAGGAAAAACACGAGGAGGATGCGCTTGCAAGAATGATGAAAGATATCGAAGTAGATGCATCAAAAAAAGAGCCATCCAAGGTGTATAGTAGTTTGGGAGGACCTCGCACAGATCTGTAGGGATATTTTATTCAAGTACTCGCGCTTTTGCATCGTAATGGCGCAAAAAGCTCCGAGATTTGTTGCTGGATGTTTTTGTATTCTGAACGTATACCGGCAGAATACCTGCTCAAAACCTTTAATAATCATCGCGACATCCTTGGTCACGAAATGCTGTCAAGTAGCTCTGGAGCTCGCTTTGGATGCGTGTATCGCATTCTTGTGTGCACCTTGACAAAGCCATTGATACCAAAGCGTTTCCTCCACACATCACACCCAATATCGCTGCATTTACGCTCCTTTAGCGGATGGTGTGCAGCAAAGGAAAAAATAGACAATTGGAAATGGATGAAAGATCGTCGAAATCAACGCTTACAGTCTTTTTTGAAAGCGGAACGTGCGTATTTTGATAGAATAACGCGTTCGCCCTCATTCTCACGTACAAAAACCAATTTTTTTCGAGAATTTCTCCATCGCTTCCACCAAATTGTAAAGCATTTCACAGTTGCCGAGCGAATCGGTTCGTTCGACTACTACATAGAGAATAGAAATCGATGGAATTTTCCAGCGTATCTGCGTCGTGATGTACTCACTGGGAATACTCAAACGATTTTAAATCAAAACAAAGAACGCTTTTTGATCGATTTACAGCCTTTCGCTCTGATCTCAACGATGAAATTCGGATCCTTTACCGACCAGCAGGATCATAACTTGCTAGCAGTATTGATGGATGAGTCCGAGAAAAGTCGACTGGTGGTCAAAAACCTTCAAACGCAAGAAAGTCGCGTTTTATTCCATTTGCCCGATACAATACGAAATGTCGAATGGTTGGACGCACCTAATTGCTTCTACTACACCAAAACAGATGCGTTACAGAGACCAAGTCAGGTCTTTTCATATGACATTCGTACAAATACGCACACACTTGTAAGTAGTACGTTCTTCTTTTTTGATCGTTCTGACAATTTACGCGCAGATTTATGAAGAAAACGATCTCGCGGTATTTGTCGACATTTCCCGGTCAAAAGACGAGAAGTATCTGTTCATAAATTGCAATTCCAAAACAATGTCTGAGGTTCGAGCGATTCCTATCCGCAATGCAGATACATGCGCGTTTGTATTGAGACCACGAGAGCTGAATGTCGTGTACTTTGCTGAGCACGCTACCGATCGTTTCTACATCGTCACAAATAAGGAAGCCTGCAATTACAAAATCATGGAAATGAAAGATGATAACCCGTATGAATGGGAGACTTTGGTGCCGGAGCAGCCGTACGTGAAGATCGAAGATGTGGATGTCTTCCGGAATCATCTCGTGCTGTATGAGCGAGTGAAAAGTATCCCTCGGATCCGCGTGATCGACCGTCAGAATGCCTCAGAATCTATTATACCGTTACCAAAATCCATCGCTGAATGCAATCGGATCATTCCAGGCGTCAATCGGGATTATGCATCGCCAACGGTTCGATTTCTAGTATCAACGCCACTGATCCCAGAGCTTGTGTACGACTTTGACCTGGAAAAGAAGCAATTGATTTTGCGTCAAAAATCAGTTGTCGACGCAAACGACTCCATTAAGTCTTCTATCCGTCGCTTTGACGGTGACAATTTTGTGTGTAAACGAGAATTTATTCCAAGCTATCACGATGCCTCCATTTCTATCCCTATGACGATCCTTCATCATCGAGATCTCGTCCTGAATGGGAAAAATCCGACGCTCCTCGTGGGGTACGGCGCGTATGGTACCAACATCGAGGCTGATTTTGAGCTGGAGCATTTGAGTCTTCTGACACGGGGATGGGTCATCGCTCTTGCTCATACGCGTGGTGGAGGCGAACTCGGTCTCTCGTGGTACTATCAAGGCCGTGGTCTTAGTAAGGAACATACATTTGACGACTTCTACTCCTGCGCTCGATATCTCTTGGACAAGCGCTACACTTCGTCTCAATTGCTCGCTGGCAAAGGAACGAGTGCAGGAGGGTTGCTTATGGGTGTGATGGCAAACCGATATCCTCATTTGTTTCAGGCTCTTGTGATGAAAGTTCCATTTGTCGATATTTTGGACACGATGATGGATCCTAAATTGCCTCTAACGCTTCACGAGTACGAAGAGTGGGGTAATCCGGCCAATGATGCTTCCGTCCACGCTTATATATCCTCGTACGCTCCTTGTGAGAACGTCAAGCCTGGTCGTATGCCGCACATGTTGGTCACTGGAAGCCTTAATGACTACCGCGTTCAATATTGGGAGCCTGCAAAATGGGTTTTCCAGCATCGTCAAAAAATAGCCGAAAATCCTTCCACATGTTTGTTGCTCAACATGAGCGATACGGACGGCCATTACGGAGGTTCAGGGCAATTGGATCAGTTTGATGAGGTCGCTACGGAGTTTGCATTTTTGCACAAAGCGTTGGAGCTATAGAGGTCGTCTATCGGTTTATTTTTGGTGTGTGAGATAATGCCCAAAAGCCAATCGAGGGTTGAGAGGCTGGAGATGGAGATACATCGCATGGAAGAGCGACTGGAAATGGTCAAATCCGCTGTGAATGAACAGAAAGAAGCGTGGACTCAAGCGTATGTGGTGGGTGCTCACGGAACGAAATGGAAGAGCGCGATGAAAATAAAGAAACGACAAAAAGCTGTTATTCCGGACGTCTTGAAGCCGCAGGGTGTATCTCAGCCGCTCCAGTCGAAGAAGACGAAATCGCAAAGACCTCATAAGCCAAAAAGCCATGTATCGAGTGTTCGGCTTGCGGTTGGATCACCCAAGCCGCACTGTCGTATTTTGAAGAAAGTTTTGCCTCGTAAACGCTCTCTCCGTCAGCTATCACAACGTATCAAAGTCTCAGAGACATCCATTCCCTCACTTTCCATAACCAATACATTACGACATCACCGTCACTCTCCGATATACTCTACTTCCAAAGGCTCCTCATATCTCCCATTATAGAGCCTTATATGTCGTTGGTAATTGGTCAGAAGTGGCTCCGAATGGTTCCTTTTCCGAGGCGCAAGATCGAGTTTGGAGTATTTCTGACTCAAGCGAAATCTCAATGAAATTTAGTAGCTTTTTTTTGATTTCTTGCACATGGATCAGCTGAGTCGGTCTCTGATCTATCAAGATAGCCCATGAACCCACCTTAAGGAGTAATTGACGCCGATTGCGTAGAGAGACTGGATAAGAAGAAGATGAGATTGTAATCGTGTGAATTTCGTGGAGATTGGTGTTTTTTCGGAGATGGTGACGCGATGTTTGCGCGAATACTCGTTTATGATCGTACTCTTCTTTCACTAAAGTGAAGCGTTTATTATGATTTTTTTTGCTGATAGCAAAAGTGTCTATTGTGCAATCTATCTATGCAATAAGTTCCCCCTACTCATCGTGCATTTGACGTAATATATCGCTCAAAGTGTCGCCATACGCGTAGTTGCTTTTCTAAGATCGCCTAAAGTACCGTACATCTCATAATTCATTTGCACATTGTGCCGATGGTACAAAAGTCTCGGTGAATGGAAGGGACAATGACAACCGTGCTGAACGCAACATGCACATTAGAAACGCCGTCCCGAGGTCCATATCCGCGACAGAGAGACCCACGTACTGCTTCGTCGAAGGATCAAGCGTGTCGCGTGAATCCGCTCTCACAAACTCCCAATCTATCGGATGGAGCTCCCATTCGCACAGCGTCTTCTGTATTGATGCTAAAAACCGACGCTCCTTCAAACGACTGTGAAATCGACTCGTGTGCGTCTGTCATAGATACCAATTCAACGGAATCGTTTGAAAAATGGAAGGAAGAAGAAGAAGAAGAAGAATTGTGGAAGGATGCGCTTCAGGCGCGTGTGAATCAGTTGGAGCAAAAAATCAGTCGGATCGATCTCTCCACTTACAAAAAGACGGCCAATGCTCCGACGTCGCATTCGATCGCTGATTTCGCTGTTTCGGAGAGCCAATCGACCGTTAATTTCGTACTCGCAGCTTCAAAAAATCGCCATAATCAGACTTTCTTGGTGCCCGAAAGTGTTCGCTACCACCCAAATGTGCGTCCAAATCTCATTTACACCGATAACTTCCTTTTTTGAGCGCTCTTTTACCCGTAGACACGCTCGGTTGTATCGAATTGCGCACTGGATAAAGCACAAGCAGTCAAAATATCTCGAAAGAAATCAGGCACAGGATGCAGCGGTCGAAAATCGAGATTCTGCAGGAGATTCCGTCGAGAAGAAGCAGAGTCCTGTTATTCGAAAAAAGCGATCAGTACGTCGATTGGTTCTCCATCGTCTTCTCAATTGAGCTCACAAAGCGCGGAGGATGTTGGGTCTCAAGTACCGCAAAGTGAGGCCGAAAGGGTTCGCCAATTTATTGTCAATGATATTAGAAATGTAAGTGAAATGCGGTTGTAATTGTATTCACATGTGACCTTTATCCAATCTAGCTCACAATCGATCGCATTTTGGAAGAATGTAAACGCAAACAGTTCTTAGAAGCGTATTATTTTCAGGCCGAAAGAGACAAAGGCGCAGAAAGTTTCGATTGTGCATCCAAAGAGGATCTGTCCAAAGCAACTTGATGCTGGACTGCGACGATATCGACAACACCACAGCCAAATGGCTCACATTCTATTTATTGATGGTAATGTCACAGACACTTGACCATAAGAGAACACTCGAAAGTGTGTAGACTCTTGATGTCTCTCGACACGAACAAAAGGAGTAATTGGCGTGCCCGTATTGTAGCTCGGATGTTTTTTGTATCAGTTTCGTGCCAGTGAATACACAAACGCCAGATTCTGATCTTGTCTTTGACCGATTTGTGCTGCTGGAGCCCGAGGCTTTCTATTGCAAAAATGCCGCTTTTCGAGCTGATCTAGCTCATAAAATCACATCGATACTGGGGATCACACGATGCTCTTTCAGTTCATGTGCAAACCAAACCAAAACTTCTTGCTCCAGCTCCAAGAATTTTCCCTGATACATATTGGGTGTTCCAGGTGCAACTTGCCCTCGTTTTCTCACATTTCGACTGAAATCGGGGCTGTCTGCTTTCAGTGGAAGTGTGATTCGCGGTGATCGTTGTCTTTGACGCATTGGGATTTTTGTTTTGGAGACTATCAAATGCTTAAAAAAGCCTTTGACACGCGACCAGAGGTTTCGTAGAGATTGCCACAGCACGAAACCTTCTTGGACCGGGCCTAGATTACTCGACTGGAGACGGATGTGGAATGTCAAATTGAGCAGAAATTCGATGTGACTGTCGTATTCAATTTCGATCTGGATAGGATGATGGCCGATTTTGCTTCGTAGTAGCGCCGCTGCTGTCGCTGCCGACGATACTAGAGCCAACGCTGACTGTGTGGTGGTTGCGTTTGCCGGTCCGTTAGTAGTTGCATCTCCAGAAGTTCCAAAGACACCGACAATCGCTACATTGGCTGCAGCGTTCTTGGCAGCTTCAGCAGCAACCTCCACAGCAGCTCGTTGCTGAGACCTTTGTTTGCAACTCTCGATCCAAGCGTTGAAGGCTTTTACGATACGAGCTCGCCAGGCCCGAACACTTGTGCGTTGTATTTGTATCAATCCACTGGCTGTCAACGATTTCCTAGAGCTTCGACTCCGTACTTTGAGCTGTTTATCGGTGTAAGGCTGCCCGTACCCTGGTTTCTCAAACCACATGACACGACGCAATTCAGACGTTGGCTGTAGGTAACTTTCTTGTTTTTCCAGTGGCCGTGTGCTCAGAAACCTGTGGTAGGCGGTCATATCGACGACCTTATTCATCTTGATTCGAAGCACGTGATGGCCGGTAGAATTCCTCGCATCGACGTGCTGTTTCCATCGGAAGAGCACAACGACGAAAAGGAGCATCCAGAGAATATTCAGGAGGAAAAATAGCATGGGGATCTCGCTAATCGGACCGACAATACTTTTCTGGATCCAAGTGGGCACAGAATGCAAGCCCAAGGCACCTCCATAGACGCGATCCGCAATGGTGAATGCAAAACTCGCAGCCAAAAGGTAACAGGTCGATTCCAATGAGACTTTCGCTTCCGCCAAAACCTGATTGGAAGCATCGTCTAATTGCTTCGTATTGGATTCCACGTTTCTGAATATGCCTTTAAGCTGTGTTGTGTTCAAGACCTCGGCCATTTGACGCAGATTCATTATCTCATATTTCGCTCCATGAACGAGTTTCTCTAAATCTCGTGCACGCGATAATATCTCTTCATGCTGTTTATCGAGCTTCAGGACCCCGTAAATGGCTTCTTCTTCCTCGCTTGGTTCGGACGATTTGACTGGGATCTTGATGATCTCGAGAGACTCCAAAAGGTACCCGAGGGTATCCGTGAACAGGATCAGGTCATTTGTGCTTTGACTCAACATCGTTCGAATGCGCGCAACGTGGTTGGGGTCTTCTTTTGTATGAAGAATTAGATTGCGAATCTCTTTCAAATGCTCTTGGAGAACGAAAATACGGTTGAAAAAGCTTCGAAGGAACATTTCACGACATAAGAGCGAAAAGTACGACACCAGTAAGCTTTCAAATCGCCGAGCAGCCGGACCAACGATCAAAATGCCTTCTCTTCCCAGCATCAGAAGGGAATCTTCTCCAATTCCGAAAGCACAATGAAGATCGCCGAGTATTTGCTTGAGCTCATTCTCGTAATCACCACGATCCAAGTACTCGTTGCTGGACATGAATGGGTAGATTTCGTCTGCGAAAATGAGGTTAAACTTGCCTCGATTCGCGACATCCCCGAGATACGTCACGTCCAACAGCGATGTTTGGTAGGAGGAGAGCAGGTCGTCCATAATTTCCGAGGAATCCTGATGAATATCTACAAGAAGCCGAGATAATAAGTCGACGGAAATGCTGTCTGACAACTGATCCATGATCGCGTCCACATGAATGCCGTAGAAAATCGTCCCGTCGACGTGTAAATGGATCCCAAAATTCTCAATTTGAACGATCCCATCGTCTTCAGGAAAATGGATTTCGGCCTCAAAATTGATATAACGAGCAGGATCATAATCGAGAATTCGCACTTGTGTCAGTCCAGGCGGAACTTCAAACTGCGTATCGGTCGGCCGATCATCAATGAGCGAGGTGAAGAGGCCTCCTTGACATCGATCCATGGACCCGAGTCTTTCGTTCAATGCGATGATTTGGTTCGAGCCGAACGGAATCCATTCTCCAATGATGCAGACCGCATTCGACAACACAATAGCTTCCGATAACGCGTCTCGGATATTGGACTGTCCGTGCGCCGATTCTTTGCTCCTGTGAGCATTCGACGATAAGACCTGGCGAGATTTTGCACTACGAACGCACTCGGGGATGAATGGTGACGAAACATACGAAACATCTTCCGTCTCAGTAACCTGAGAATATCGAAAGTAGCCGATTGATTCCAGAATGAATTTTCCCTCTTCATCAAAGGTCAGTTCTGCAGCATCCGTTTCCTGCTGCTTTTGCTGCTGTCTCAATGCGAGATGCTTCTCACTATGACTCAGTAGCGAGTATTTTGTAGTAGGGCCAATCAAGTTCGAAACAGCAGCTTTTTTGGTGTCAATATGCATTTTGAATGGAATATAACGAATTTGCAAAAGCTCACGACGATAAGGTTTTGGTGCAAAAATGAATTCATCGACTTTATGTTTGAAATCTTTCCCAACTTGCTTCAATAACTCGAATCCTCGCAATGATACTTGAAAGGCTGTGACAGAATGATAATCTCGCGTTGATAATTTCAATCCGTTGACTAAATTGGCTTCTCTCAAATCGTCAATGGCCGATTTTCCATCCTGAGAAGTATTGATCCAGATTCGCTTGGGTCTTCCGTCTTGAGCGACCATCAGTGCAGCGGGCGCATAATCGAAATTCAGCACACCGGCTGCGATTCCTTCATACATAAGCACCAAGAGCGGTATCTGACGGATCCAGGACTCCCTGTCCTGCGGGGTCTTGGCGCAGCTTGCATACCTCGACAGCATGTACAAAATCATCACATGATCAACAGGCCAAGTCTCTTTAACCGTATCGCTGGAATCCTCTCCACTCGCCGCATTTGGAAGTGAAAATGTGAGGTCATCTAAACGCTCTGATTCTGCAGCACCGTGTGTTGTATTCCCAGCATCCTGAGCGCTACGCTTTCTATCGGTTAACGTCAAAGAGCTTCTCCTCGACGTTACTTTTCTCGAATTGGAAGGCCATATTGCCTGTTGTGTGATTTCTCCTATGCAGTGGCTTTGAATTGTATCGACTATGGTCTCATTCGCTTCTTCTAGCAGTGAGTCCATTTTGAATGAGTGAGTAGAGGAATTGGAGCTCGTTTTTGAAGGTTCTCGATCAATAGTCGGTATTTCTTCCTCAAAGTGACACTGTCCAGGCAATTTAGGCGATATTGAGCTATTTTCCATCCACCTGATGCATTCTATCAGCAGAGCATTAGAGTATCGAGTCGGCGTCTCGTAAAGTTGCGACGTTTGCGTATTTCATACCGTTATGTATCGATATCCTAATGTATAGTATACAATTCCATTGTGCGATGGTAAATGTGTTTCTTCAGCGCCCTAATGTCTCACGTTTCTACCGCATTTCTTTCGTTCTCCTGTAGGCAAATACACTCGCTACATATTTGACATCGATACGACACTCCCTGGAAGGTGCTTTATGTCTTCGTAACTTTCCTTCGCAAGTTATTGAACGTCACAACAAGCCAGAAATTGAGCTCAAGTAAAAGTATACAAATCGTGTGTGTACCATTGAGCTTATTGTTTCTGATGATTGTAGATTAAGCAAAGAACTGATTTTGAATCCGATTTTGATCTGCCGCAATGAGAACGAGAAATGCTTGATTGAACCTTCCATCAATTCGACCCGCGTGAGTGTTTGTGTCAAGCAAACCGATGAAATTGAAGTCATTTTGTGTCACAAATTCACTCGTTTTCTGATGCAACGAGCCGAGCAATTCATTATCATGCGAAGAGTACCGGTGGAAGGATACCACATGAGCTTTCTTATCACACACACTCATTTAGAAAATTTGTACAAACACAAATTGATTGATTTTATTATCCAATTCATGGAAGACATTGACAAAGAGATCAGTGAGATGAAAATTTCTCTAAATGCCAGAGGAAGAATTGTCGCTACAGAATTTATGAAGCAGTTCACTTTGTAAAGGTCCGGTCAGTTTCATGTCGAGATTGTATCCAACCCATTTCCACACTTTCAAAGCTGTATCTGCAGCTGGAATGGATCCATCACATGATACTACAGGCATATTGATTATCAGTGGCAGTATTGGATTCCACACATGGTTGAAGCTTGCCGATAAAGCATTTTTCTAGAGTCTTTCGTGCTTTCTTTGAATGAAAATTCATATCTTTAGTACAATCCATTCCACCTGCTTTTCGCAATATCGATTTTGAGCCTCCCGGATGCGCCATGAGTAGTCCTGTCACATCATACACATTCTTCTTGGAAACGATCCAGCAAGAATCCACTCCTCGATGATTCCGTACTTCACAAAGACACAGTTTATGGAGACCACTACATCGTTCCGGGACGTCTTGGGATATGCTTGTGCATGCGTCAGAGATATCATATCGATCCAAATCACTTATGCGCGATGTCAGCACAACACTCTTCCCCATTCGCTTCCCTGAAAGTGTATTGTGATATGACTCTGAAACCACAGACGGCATTTGAATGGGCTGACACGCTTCACCGACGCAAATATCGCCTGATTTCGGTCGTTGGATCACGAGATCCTCCTCATAATCGACACAAACTAGCTCATCTACTTCCTCGCTAGCCTTCTGATCCAGACGTATATCCTTCCCCAGATCCTCCACATCCAAAGTGTCGTTCCCCGAGTCGTTCTGATTGCTGTCCGACGCTAAAGACTCGTCAGCTTGGGGCTGATTGTCGTATTTACCGCAGTAATTATTTTGTGATTCTTTCGGCTGTGTTGCCGATGACAAAAGCGGCGATTCCGGACAAATAAAGTGATCAGAATGATACTCAATCGGCATAGAGCAAAGCAGCGTGCTGACTTGCTCAAATGACACGCCATTTGCGCATCTCGGACTTAATTGACACATCAAAGTCGAATTACAAATGACTCCTTAGTGGCGTAAAATGCTGCTTTTTGAGACGACAACAACACAAAAAGACGTCGTTTTCTAGAGCGTAAAAAGCTTCAAGTGAGAAAATATAACGATAGTGAACGCCGCATCAAATAAAAATAAAAGCTAACACAGTAACTCTCTCCAAATTATGGCGCTTTATGCACCATAAATGGACGACGTAAATGAGTTTATCAATAGCGTAGAAGCAAGCACACATAAACTCTTACAGCAAAATAAGAAATTGCAGCAAATTGCTCGCACCACTGCGTCGCGTAAAAATGAAAAGAGAAAAAAAGTCCCGAACGCGTCTATGGATGCGATTCTCTCACACCCAAATAATGTGATGCAAGTCTTACCTTTTTTAGCCTTTAATTCGCCAAAAGATGCGATCTCGAGCTCTCCGTCAAAGGAGTGTTTGAAATCGCTCCCAGCTGTGCAATCACACGCCTCCAACGGCCCACACAAATCTCCCAACAAAGTAAATACGCGATCGAATGTTGAAAGTATGTTTCATAAAGCTGATCATGTCGACTTGCTGCTGAGAAAATTGGGCTTACATGCACCACGTAATGACACAAAGCCTGTGGAATTCCGTATGTGCGCTGCGTGCTGGTCAGATCCAACGAAAAGCATACATTGCGCACGTGATCACCGAATGAGAGTTTCTGCAATGGAGGCGCATGCAGTCGCTGATAATCTCAAAATGCATGGCCCTACCAGTTGGTCCACATATGATTTGTGTACGACTTATCGACGAGGAAGTGAGGAAAACATTCGAAAGACTGAATGCAGTGATCTTACACATCCAATTTACAAAATGTATTACTCGCGTCTCGATCGCGAATATTGCTCAATTTTGGAGAAATTTGACGCCCACGGCTCCATGAAGAGCCTGGACGGAGGCACGGGACACCTATCGACTTTGATTCGAGAGCATATGGAGGATGTTCGCCGTCGGGTTTTTCTTATCCGAATGAACGATTACCAGGAGCCGAGAAGAGTCGATCGTCCCCGGAGCCAGCTGTCTCCTCTTTCGACTCGTAAATTACACAGTGAAAAGTATGCTGAATCCATAGAAAACACTGCGGATAGCAGTCCCCATGTCACATCGACAATTTCGTCGAAAAAAGCAAAATATCGCATGCAAGTCTTCTTGAATGTCACTTGGAGTCCACCTTTATCGCGTGGTCATTCACCGATGTGTCTCTTTTCACTCAGACTCGATACTCCTGTGCCCTGCAGGCGTTATATCGCCTGGAATTCAGGCCTTGAACGTATAACGGAATCAGGCGTTTTAGAGTCGAATTGCCAGCTTTTTGAAAAGTCTTTCCGGGTATCGTATCAGCATCAATACACTTTCTTGTCGGTGACAGTCTCCCATGAATTCTCTTTCCTGTCCATCATCCCTTCCAAGAAGGAAACCCGGAATCACGCAAAGCCGATACCTTGGGCAGGATCTCACATTCAGCCCGAGTCTCAAGGCTTTAAATTAAGCAAATGTTACGCAAACGATATCACTCTCCAAAAAGGTCAGTGCTGTGGGAAAACAAAAGCGTTGCAAAGCAAAATTTGCTCACTTGGAAGAACTGACACAAAAACGTTGAGGAATCGAATCGAACGTGGAAAGAACGAGCCTCTTTTATGCAGATTGATAATGCAATTCGATACTGCGATCGCCATCCGTTATTCCCGACTGCCCCAGCCTTCAGGAAGCGGGCTCGCCAAGTCACAGACCGAGCCTCATACCAATCCATCGCATACACCGTTCGACCAGGTGGCAATATCTTTCCATGCACAAAGAAAACCATCCGAAATGACCCAATTCCTGTCTCGGCCTCACACAATCTTTCCCTGGAATGCTCTTCAGAATCAAAAGAACGACGCAATGCTGGCTGGAATAGCTCACCCTCGAGACACTAGACCCTACAAAACTCAGAATAGAACCTTGGAACCATCGACACGTTTCATTACCAACATCATGAGAGAATTGTTAATCAGAGCTCATTCCTTCCCACAAGGTCGCACTCCATCTTCCGATACGCAAAGTCTTGAAGAAATACATGCAAAGGCGATGGCTCATGCGCGAAATAGCAATTTTGAAGGAGTATGTTTCGCATTGTTATCTTTATCCAATTCTCATTTTCCAATCTTTCAGGTCGAACTCATGCTCCAATCGGGTATCGACGTAAATGGACGAGACGAGCTCGGGAACACATTACTCATTTTGGTTGCTCAACAGGGCAGCAAGCGAATTGCAAAGCTCTTACTCCGCAATCGAGCCGCAGTCAATGCACAGGTACACCGAAAAAGATCGAAGAAATCTCGTGTATTACTCACTGCTCACTTTAGAATTTGCATGGGAACACTGCACTCCACTATTCGTATCAATACAACCATACATCGCTCACGGAATACTTGATAGAGAAGGGTGCTAGCGACAATATCCAAAACGTGGGAGGTCTCAGCTGCTACGAAGGGATCTGAACGAGATTAGGAATTCCAAGCTTTTGCGTGCAGTGGAACCAGTGATTTTGGCTCGGGTTAAAGTGTATTTTCACCGCCAGAATTCGCGACAGGAGCGATGGCATTGTACCAAATTGGATTCACTCGTAATCGTCCGATAAAAATCGTTGGACCGATGAAATCATTGAGTTGACGGATGCAGTTTTGAGCCGCGAATTTCGCCAGCCGATTGCTTCCTTCTAACGTGAAGACCAATGGATCGAAAAACAGCTCCAAATAGCGTTTAAATACTTTTTTTCCAAGCGCTTTGGCCATCAAAACAAGTTGTTTCCAAATAGTTTCCTGCAGTGTCGCTGTTTGAGGAAAATGACGCAGGATTGCAACATCAGCGATGGATGGCAGGAATTCCACCGCTACGTCTGGAGCGACGACACAAAGCTCTCGGACGAGGTAAATCGCACCATCAGAATGCTCCCATAATGTTTTCGATCGTTTCTTGGGCCGCTCGAGAAACTTTGGCTCAAGCGAGCAACACGAAAATGCTTGTTTGCTATGATGCTTCTTCTCCGATTGAAGGATGGTGTCGTACTCTGCTTGTGACATTGGAGCTTGTTTCTTTGCCATTTGTAAAAACTCTTTTGTGATATTGTTCACACGATCTAGAGCTTTGGCCCCGTACGCCCGAATCACATTTCCAAGCGCAATTGCAGCATCTTCACGGATCGACCAAATCTCGTCCGATAAATGGTCAAACCACAACGAATAGAGTTCGTCCAGATACGGTCTTGATTCTTCAGCGAATCCAACCACGAATTTGCCCGTGCTCACACAAGCTGCATCTCTCACTATCCAAGAGCTATCGCGAAAGCATGTGAGAAGCGCTTGCATCAGACGTTGTACGTGTTTTCGAATCGCAGCCGTATCCACCTTGGAGGCGAGTTCAGCGATACAGTAACAAGCGGCTTCTCTCACGCAGTGATTTGTCATTTCGACATAGTAATCCACAATGAAATCAGCATATTTCGCAACAATATGTCGGCCTTGATCTCCCATTACGAGCTGCCATGTTTCCTGTGAGTGCTTCTGGACGCGTTCCGCGACATAGTACCGATTGAAGCACAATCGTGGGACCAAGTCAGGATAGTACTCTTCTCGATTTTGGTCGTTCAGCTTTAGGAGAAAAGCTCGGACGGAGATGGATGCAGCATAACGCACTTGACTCCAGTTGTCTTGAAGACCTCGAACGATACACGCCGACAGTCTTTGTGTGAATGTTTGAGCACGACAGAGACATTCTGACGTTGCAACAGTACACAGAACCGATACTATATCGAGTCCGACAACACGAACGTGGCGATTGACATGAAAAACGCTTTGAATTGTAAGCAAATCAAACAATGGAGCATTTAGATATTGGAATGGCCAATCGCCTTTTACAGAATTTGAGTCGGATTCCAATAGAAACATTTCCCCATTTCCTTCGATAATGTATTTCCATGCACAAAGTGACGTCTCTAAAGCTTTCCAACCGCTCACATCGTCCAATCGATGCGGAGTCGATGGCGTTTTAGGCGTTGATGGTAATGATTCCATCCCATTCATACTGATATTATCATCTTCAGCACCGGATTCTTCGAAATCAGGTGACCGTTGCATATTACAAACAATCGACTCGATAATTGTGTCAGAAAAAGTGCCAAAAACCCACACAAAATCCCATTTAGCAAGTCTTCCAAGCAGCTTTCCAATCTCCAAACGTACGCGCGGCTCCCAGTGCTCCAAATTTTCCTTTACAGCGCGTCCAATTGTGCTTTTGAGAAACTCATCGGACAGCAGGCACTGCGATGCGTTCAAATGCATTCCGTCTTCATCGCTTTTAACAGCGTTTCCGAGCTCCATTTCGCCTGCAGCGGTAGTGATTCCGTCTACCCTTTGATTATCGGAGCGAAAGCGAGCGTTCAGACAGTCTTGGACCACTTTGGAAGCTAACGCGATCGGTTCCCATCGGTTTTCTTCGGTAGCAATTGTCAATAAATTCTGTAATTCCTGCTCTAATAAAGCGTTTTGAACGACGTTTTCATGCCTATCATGTTCGTATAATATAGCTTGTATGGATTTGGCAACGTTTTTCACCTCTTTCGACACGTTGGGGCGGAAATGAATCGTACAAAGTGCTGATTTTGCGCTCGATAGATTCATCGGAGATTTTCGTGACAGCGTTAAGAACACTTAACAGACGCTCCTATTATATTGCTTTTTCAATGCGAACGCGCCGCGGAAATCGTTTTCTTGCAATATGTGGCCATTGTATACAGCTCTGTTCAATCTCAGCCTCCTTACTATCGCTTTTATAACGTACTTGAACTACGCGTGCTAATTTATGGCATCGAATCCATTGTTTCGGTGTCATTGCTTTAGGCTCAACATTGCTGGTATTTTGCGAGTTTTCACAGAGTCCAATTTCGGATGCGATACCATTAGAATCATCCGAAATGAGAAAGCTCTGTTTCAATTGCTGTATTATATCGTGAATGGGACCTATTGGGGCGCAGTATCGGTTCAATCGAATGTAAAAATGAGACATAATTCGCTGCAAGTCGCATGAAGGAATTTGATTTCCACGAACATCAATCCATACAATATGGTGCAATTGAGATACTGACTGCATCAGTGGCATAATGGTACGTTGAATCCTATTGTTACAAAGTAAAAGCAAGCGTAGCGATGTGCCTTTCGCGCAGTTTAAAAGAGCTCTCGCACCCGAGCTGCTAATCTGATTATCCGATACATTCAGTACGAGAAGATTTTCAGTCTTTTGAATGCCCTGAGCGAGTAATTCTGCTCCACGATCTCCAATTTGATTCCCATGCAAGTCGATGTATTGTAATGTGTTCGATTTGAGCGCTTCTTTCAGCATTTGGATGTGTGGATCAGCCAATTGGACTTTAAGCAAAGAAATATATCGCAAGTGATTTGCAAAGAGTTTGAGAGCGATCTCTGTAGCGTGCAATATCTCAATCGAATGGATAGTATCAACTTGGAGGAATAATGTGTCCAAAGACGATCGTAGCCCTCGTAGCTTTTGGATCACAGAACTAATGGAATCCACGTTATGGCCATAACGCTGACCTTGATTGTTGTCAGAAGAATCACAAGAGCAAGTACTGGATGTATGATTGGAAAAGAAGCTTGCCCGAATTGCCAGCTGCTTGAAGGATTGCTTTTTATTATTTTGAATAGCACACAAAATGGAGTAAAAATGACTGATGGAAATGTGCCCACCATCGATAACGACACAATGGAGAGTATGGCTGTATCGAATGACCGCAATCAAAGTGTACAAAATGCAGCAATTGCATTCTTTGACAATAATGGTTTTGTATCGAAACAAACGAGATTTATCGTCAAAGGGAAATCGACTCTGAACGATAAGCGAAGGACCAAAACGCTCTGTTTGATCCCCCACCAAAGAATCAATGGGACTCGGATAAGAGATTGGTTTCACGCGATCCAACTCCCTTTTCAATTGATGGAAAAACGATTGAATCGTCCGGGCTGATCGGTCTAATATCGCATCAGGTGTGTAATTGGAGTCGAATCTCGTCGCATCGGCCTTAATCAACCCACAAGCAAGTAAACCATCGTTTCGAGATTTAGCATACCGACGGAACAGCCTTTGGATGCATGAAGCACTGCGTAAGGCTTCAATATCGATCAATGGCTCATGAGCAATTGCTTCCAATAATGTCCTAAGAACGGGCTCCACCAAAGTAATCAGGCAGGATGGAGCAATTCCTGTTGAATGAATCGCGTGTTGGGCTTCATTCCGGATCTCAGGGTCAGGCTGCAGCAATATCTCAGCGACATTCCTCCGTTTTCGATCAGCAATACGTTCGCTCAAACTCGAAATCAATCGTTTGCTCTTGAACCATCGTTGAAGACATAAAACTGCAGCATTTCTCCTACTCGTATCTTCGTATCTCACAATGTTCTGACAGCAAATTTTGATTTCCTAACAAGCAAAATGCGTCAATGTATGCTGTAAATCGCCTAATGAGCGAGAATTGCACCATTTTATGAGAATTGTCATATTGCCATTTGTAAACCAAATGCGATATTTTAGCCCGCAAATTCGATTTTCGAATCCATTTTTGTATCCGATAGGCGGAAGCTTCTTCAGCGGCAAGCCTAACGCCATACTTGCTCCCATACACTTGTACTAAATGGAGCCTTGCTGCTTTATCGTATGGATTGGCGAAATACGATACCTCAGCCTCCTCCTGCCTCCTCCTTTTACATCTCGCCAATTTATCCCGTACAAGCATCCCTCGTACCATACGTGCGATTTCATTCTGAGATGCATCTTCACGATCAAATTGAGGTCTATGAACGAATGCGTGAGTCTATGAGCAGCAGCACATCCTTAAACAGAGCTGAGACGCACTGCCATTTGGTCGGAAACCAGGCTTTTAAATTCTCACGCGTTTCGTTATTGTATGGCGATATAAAGTAGCAGCATTCCATCGCACGAATTGCAAATTCCATCTGATTCATTCGATGATATGTGCTTGCAAGCGTTTTAACTGCAGTCAAATTCTCTTTTCCATACAAATTCAATTCCAGCGCATGAAGTAGCGCATCGATCACAAAGATTGGGGCGTCATAAGAACTGCTTGAGAACAAATCTGCCCATTTTACAAAACTCTTTGTGGAAAGCTCTTCCTTTTTCGTATCGATGAGATAACTCGACCCAAAAACGTTCCGGAAATGCAGGAAGAGTTCATAATAGCAACGGTCTGTGCTTTGTTTCATGTCATGTGATGCATCCGAGCCGGCAATCTCAGCTTTTGACTCGAAGCTCCGAGCTCGGAGATACAAAATGAGCGTGTAGTAAGTCGGGATGCTAGTGAAGCCATGACCTGAGAGAAGCCTCGCGGTCATCTCAATGCACTCGTCCAGTAATGAAAGCCGCATTTGATCGTTCAAAGTGCTGAGAATACGTACCTCCCCGGCCTCACCGTTAAGATTTTTTTGACACATTGCGAAAAAAAACTGAATGGAAACCGCACGAAAAATGAACTGACAATAAAGAGACGAAGTTGGAAACTCAGTCTGCAGATAGCAGCAAACCTCATACGCCGATGCTAATGCCCCAATTGTCTCGAGAACGTACTCGTATTCGTAAAGCACACTTGCATCAGCGAGGTACTCCACATGCTGCAGGGTAGCCTCGAGAGCTCTACGTGCTTTCCACAACGCCTCCCAGTTTGCAGTCTCCTTCCAAATGTGTAGATAGCATTGTGACAATCTTCTCCACACTAACGATGGAGCTGGTTTTGTGTCCGAGTTGTGGAGAGAGATCGCTACTTCATAGCGATGCGCTGCACGCTGATAATCATTCAAATGATACAGCAAATGCGCGTATCTTCGCTGTCGCCATGGTCGATTGGGATCCTTCTTCAGTATGGTCTCATGACAGAGGCACATGACACGATAAACGGCTCTGCGCCACAAGCTCCGAGAACAGAATGCATTTCCTTGATAAGCGTTCAGGCTGCTTTGGGCTTTTTTCCCCCGAGCATCCGAATCTGTCATTGCTACTCCTTCCATTCTGCTACAGAACTAAATACAGCCGAGTGCTATGTCGTTATAATTAGAAAGCAAGACGAACCGTTGAGTGACGAAGAGCGATACCCCGATACAAATTCTTACTTTATTGTTTTGGACGACTGGCTACCCGGCTCTACCAACTCGTCCTCGCTTTGATACTTTGCCAGCGCGATATGGAGGAACACGACTTCGAGCTCGCCGCTCCAGCAGGTAGTCTCTCATCAGGCGATTCTACCTCCGAGAGCAAGCAGCATATGGGTTCAGCCCCCAGCGGCGGTAGAGTAGATTCTTTACGAAGGCCTAGGGAAGGCTTTTGCAGTAGAAAACGTATCGGACTGAAAATAAATGCCGATTTGAATGTGGCGTCTGATAGCAGTCTCACAGACAAGCCGTCTGAAGCAAGTGTTGGAGATCACGCACATCAAAGTAGAGACACTACTGATACTCCTTGGTGGATCATGGAATACCAGTGTCCTCCACCAGGTCATCTCGGTGCGCATAGTGTCGATGTGCCTTTGGTTCAGCAGATTTCGGATGCACCCGCTATCACGGCTTTACAAAAGGGATTTCACGTCAGAGGACTCATAAAGACTGAGACACAAAATCGCTTGACCACGGAACAATCGCTGGATATTCATCCCTATAGCAGCTATAGTAACTATCGATGCGCTTGGAGCTGAGTAATGATTCGTACTGAGATTTTTTTGTAGAACACAGCCCAGGTCAAAAGCGAAAGTTTGGAGCGACTGAAAAGGGAGAGGAGCTCAATAGTCCATCCATAATAGCTTCAAAAGAGCTCAAGCACTGTCATCTCACAAGCAGGTCGGTCACTGCGATTGTCTTCCACACACTTTCTATAAGCTTTCATTTCAGTTGCCAGATGTTAGAGACGCCACCGCTCAATGATGTGAAAGGCGATTTATTCCCTGATTTAACAATCATAACTCCGACTAAAGGAGCCATCGCAATTAAGGAAGCCGACACCCGGACTGCAGATGGACCCAAATCCACACATAATTTGGCGCGAACGATTTGAATCCGACTTCAATATCTGACATTTCATATAATGACTGCAAAGCTTGCAAAGACCAAGAGCTCTGATAAGGGAATAGCATCTGATCCGACCTCTGATGCTGACGGAATGGATCATCTCCATATCTGTCTGAGCAGAGTATTCAGTAGCTTTGCGACTTGATCGGAGCTCGAGCAAGCCAATTGTACCAAATCTTTCCTCAACGGCCAAAGGAATGGGTTCATTTCCGAGCAGTTTGATAAATTCAATAGAGTACCACCGGCCATACGCTGTAGCTTTTCTTGTTGCGTCTGGTTTGAAGATATCGATAAGAGCATCATAATTCGAGAGAGGCAAGAAGGATGCTTTCCAATTGCTACTTTGACTTTTCGATCCAGTTTTGAAAGATGATACAGCACACATAGCGCTGCCTGGCTGATCTCCCAGTCGATAGCTTCAGCTTCTGCATTCCATGTTGGTTCCGTCCAAGCGTGCCGACTACCATGAAGCCGCTCTTTTGCATTTCGAGTGTAGGAAAATACCCTTCCAGGCTCAAATGTATCGACGGGAAGACCGTCTTTTTCCCACGGCGTACGCCATGTTTTGTGTCTTTTTGAGCCAAAACTTTCAATCTGCTCATTACTCATCACGCCATATTCCATTTCTTCGCTTTCAGAGGAAGTGCAGTCCATATCCAATGTTTCATTCTCTAGCGGATCAAAGCGTCGACGTTTTCGACTCGGAAACATTGTATGAGAACAAGCAACGAGCACGACGATACAGTCGATGAAAGTTGTTTGTTCTACTGTTTTGCTTGTCTGCAACGCATCATGGAGCATGGAGTTCTGAGCGATCGCCCAGAGAATATTCAATACGCGGAGAACAGTATCTTTGCTTGCACGTGAGCTCTGATACACCCCAGCAGTCTGGCTTAATTGATCCGCCAAGAGTGCATGCAGTTGTTGTAGTAGGTACTCAAGAGGCAGAATTCCTTCGCCTTCATACAGCTGCAAAGCTACAGGCTTGGTCACGTTTCTCCATGAAGATTGATGCGCACTGTGAATAGGATTCAGCTGATAAAAATCAATTCGTCGGGTCACGCGTCCAAGAATGTCCAGTGCGTACTGACTTGGGATTTCCAGTTCGGCTTGTGATGTTTTTATCAAACCTATGCAGTACATCATGATGTCGGAGTGTTCTGCCACCGGCTTTTCGTTCTCTTTGGAGGTCAGCACGAGATTCCGAATGATATTGAGAATGACGAGCGCCTTGTGGTCCAGAATCGCTCGGTCTTGGATAGTTGTACTCAAATTTAGACACTTGACTTGACCATTCCACTGCGAAAATTCATCCTCAGCCTTCTTCCATGGGAAGATGGGTGCCTCACATTGTTCCAATTGCCGACACAATGCGTCGAGAAGGCCCGGAACAAGGTATACAAACAGGATGGGACTGTCATCACCACGTCCATGTTGACTTCTGCAGGATAAAATAACAAGTGCATGTAGAGCCCTGGCTACCTCGCAGGGAACATTTGAGTCCAGAGCTAAAACTAGGCTGTGGAACGCTCCAAGATCAGCGTGCATTCGCCACTGAGACTTAAGCCGTTTTGAGGAATCCGGTAGAGGTGTGCCGCAAGCGTTGGGGGCTTCCTGAAGCTCGATTGAAGTCGCGATTCGCTCCAATTTGTCATCTTTACTGGGATCCTCACATGTATGATCACCTGTAATTAATGATGTACCCGTATAAATCGGTTTTCCTGTAGAACCGAATATCTGATGTCGAGCAAATTGCTCGAAATGCGAATGGAATATTGACGCAATTCGAGACAAACTGATTCCGTCTTTGTACAGCGCTGAAAAGTTCTTTTGTAATAAATCCCTCCAAAATGACGTTCTGCTTGTTTTGTTTATGCCATCATTCGCCTGAAAGGCTTCATATATGGCAATCCAATCGACAGGAAGCAATCGCGTTGTGCCTTTTAAATGAGTTGGGAGCGATTGGAGAGTTTTATAAGAATTGATGGATTTGAGGTATTCCAAATAGTCAGAAAGTATAAGTTCTTTTCCCGCATTTTTATGGCAGTTTGATCGAAGGTGAGCAATAACTTTTGCTGAAGACGAAGCCGTCGCAACATCATTCATTATGTGCTACCTTATTTACATTAGTGTGGATCACTCCAAATTGTGTGGTATCCGATGCAAAATGTGACCAAATATCTATCCTTCTTGCTGTCTACTCGATTTTACTGAATTGAATGAGATCTCATTTACCCGCCAGTACAACCTTACTCTTAAGTGCTGAGTTTTGAACGTTATGGGATCGATACTCAAACTCTGCATCTTTATACAACACATTTTTTGTGGTATCCTTGATATGACTGCCTACAATTATCGATCTGACATCCTGAATACCTAAATCGCTGATACAAAGCATTGATTGACTCTTGAAGGTAGTGCTGGAGAGCAGACCTTCATTAATATAACATTCTAAAGGACTGCAAAGATATAAAGGAGTCATATGAGATCACTGTCAAAGATTAGCAATTGGCCAATTCGAATTTTCACGATTGCTGTGTGTCATTCTTTCCAGACAGAAGATTTCATATCCACAAATTCTTAATATTAGAAAATCATTACAAAGGGGATCACGATCACACCTCAAAGTTCTAATCACAATACAGATTGTGAAAGACTCATTCAGTTTTAGTGCTGTGACCCGCCAAACTATCAGCTGTCAGGTGGATGTTTGATTCTCGTACACACGCATGTCATTTATACAGCCCATGTTAACAGCGGCATCCACTACTGGTATATGCATATAATAAGCAATTATTTGCAGCAACTTCGCTTTCTTCTGTAATAATACTACAGTATTAACTTGTCTGTACCGGATTTTAGTACTGAGCTGTAAAGAGTTCGACTTGAATGATGCAAGGCTATGAGATGTTACAAGTCACATGATGCGAGGCGCAAACGATAAAGAATGTCATATCATAGCCTGCCAGTTTATTGACTCAAATTTGAACAGATACTATACGAATTAAAATTGCCAATTGCATCCTAATAACACATACCAGATTTGTTTCCCGCATGTGATACTATCCGCTAGTCATGATGACATCACTCATAATCATGCTCTTTCGACCATGTGACCGCTTTGCTCGCGCAATATTTTGCGCTTTTCGGTTCAGAGTGCTCATTAAGCTTCATAGTTTTAGTCCCTCCGTAATCATCAGCATCGTCGTAAGATCGCTTTGACTGGGCCACATCTTCAGCGATGTACTTGTACTCGGCTTTATTATGCATAATCATTTTACTTCCTACAAAATAAAACGAATCCGATGATGTTGCATATGGGTGTAAAACAATATTTCGTATCAATTCCTCATCTAGTGGAGGAACGGAATAGATCGTTTCCCATGTGTTGACACTTCCCGGTATACAGAAACCAAATGTGAAATCAAAGCTCTTAATGATTTTATCTCGGAAATAATGTCGTTCAATCATACGAAGTCCTCGAATTTCTTCATTTCCGACCGAAAATTTGAGCTTTGTCACAATCGACGGAAGCCGCAGCACATCTTCAGAGAAATCATATCGGATCGTTCGATATTTTGATTCTCTATCGAGCGTGAAACTGCTGCCAGGTATGGCACTCCGAGCATCGTCTTTGCCGATTTTAAAGAATTTTCGCTTGGATTCGTAATCAGCAATGGAAAATCGGAGAAACTTGATGCCGTAAGTATTCGCATCCAACGAGCATAGGAATTCTACTCGATTTCACTCATAGCCGTAGTAAAGAATTTAAAGAAGAGATCCTCGTACCTTTAGTTGGAGCCGTTAAGCGCAACACATCTTCAGGTGTGTAAGATTGTCCAGACATTATCCGGCACTCGACGTATGATATGATCCTAAACAGCCGCACACAAGGGGTACATCAGAAATGCAAGCACTGACTGTTCAGAATCATCAAATAGGAAGCGACTCTGTGGCATCTCGAATCGATACTTTTGTGCGTAAATACTATACTATTAATGATATTGCTCTAAGTGTGCGTTTCGACACATTTGCTATAGCTCATAGTCAATTATAGCTCATCATATACTTGTATTGCATCTTGCTTTATGTTCTTCATCCTCTCATCCAGATGCATCGATGAAGATGCTGAGTCAAGATGCGGTGTCTGAATAACTCAATGTGGACATCCTTATTTTAGGTTCGATAGGTAGCAAATGTAATTTTTACCAATTATTAATATGTTTGCTACACGCTCGAAAAAGTCGAAATCACAAAAACGTAAGAGCGATATCGAGAGCGAAAATTCGGACGCAAAATTAGTCTTAGAGATTGCCAAATCGACCTCAAAAAGGAATAAAACCAATGTACGCTTGGACTGATTCTCCGATCGCAGCCATTTTGATCGACTTGCTCACCAAGATGTAGAGAGATGCAAATACCAGAAACAAAGATACGCTAGGACGAGAGGCAATGATTGAATCCGAGCGTCAAGTTGTTCCTCACGTATACGCTGGAGATGCGACGTACGAGACACAAATCGACACTGAAAAAGACAGGTTTGATTGTTTGCAGCTTAATTCTCGAATAGTGCTGTTAACGCTGATTTAGAGACGCACGGGCAGTAATGGAAAAAAATATCTCATTGAACAAAGCCGGCTCAATCGATGATACTAGTGGCAAACTCTACAAGGGACAAGCCGCTTATAAAAATTACATTGCGAAGAGTGAATCTCAAATTGGAATGAATAAATACACAGGGTTCAGCCTTTGGCATATCAACGTCTCTATTCATCTCTGATGCTGGATTTTATATGTTTTAGAACGCAAGGTCCAATTCGTGCACAAACGTGGGCTCGCTCTATCTGTCGAATCGATTATCAGCCAGACGTTTGCAAGGATTACAAAGAGACTGGTTTTTGCGGCTTTGGAGGTGAGACGTCATACAAGTAGCTCAATTCAAGTTGAAACATTGTTCCGTACAGATACATGTAAGTTTTTGCACGACCGGGGTGACTACAAGGGTGGGTGGCAAATTGAGAAGGAGTACAACGAAAAACAAATGACGCAACGACAAAGAATAATACAAGGCAAAAGTACGTATGATATTCAAGCTTGACTGTGCTGTCACTAATTGTGACGTTTCTCGTGAACGAAGAAATTGATGAGGTTGATGAGAATGAGTATCTCATATCAGACGACGACGACGAACAGTTTGCTTGTACTATTTGCCGTCAACCCTTCCAAAACGCAGTGAAAACCATGTAAGTAGAAGCTTTGGTTATTATTAAGCAGCTATCAGCGGGTCTAATGCCCCTTTTTACAAGCTGTGGTCACATATTTTGTGAAAAGTGTGCGCTGAAGCAGTTTCGAAAGACGTCACGGTGTTTCAACTGCGGAAAGCAGACCAACGGTTTGTCAGATTTCAATTAGGTACTTTCCCTTCGATGCGGTACTCTCACATTTTTCGTCTAGGTGCGTTCAATGTTGCTTCGGAGCATCGTCAAAAGGAAGAAAAAAAAACTAAGATTGCAGAAGACTCGACATGATCGTTTGCAATTGCTAAAAGAGAAATGATACATACATCAGGGCATCGCTATGAGAATTGAACACGATGGGACGACTTCGTTAGAATACTTGCGTCAGGCTGACGCGGTCAGAGTACAAAGGTGCCAACTGAAGTAAGTATTGCAGCGACTTTTTCGACTTGATTCTCTTGGAATCTACCAATCTTCTCTCCTCTCTTGCTATGCTGCCATATGTTGCTGCACTGACACAAGTCATGATAGGAGCAGACTAACCAAGTTGACGTCTCTGTCCATTCAAACGATCACCTAGTTACCAGCTTGTAACACACCCCTCAGGCCCATTACTCAGTGTTCTCGACTGCACAAAGGATAGGAAAAACGTTTCTTTTACTTTCAAAGCCCGCCGATCTGTAAAATCATTAGCAATATTTTTGCTTAATTTACATCACCATAGAACTGAAACGATCGAAGAAATGTAAAATCCACGAGATATAAATTTGCACGTGTGAAACATCGTAGCGATTCGAAACATCCCAATAGTGCCTTGTATCGGTCAAGCGAAAAGCCATACGTTACTTCGCTCTACGGCCAGTTTCGACTGGAGTAATCATTCTAGTATACACTCGTTTCCATACTTCTTTTCTAAAATGTTACTACGTCATCCATCTGATGCAGATGTTCTCATACATTTGGTGTCATCGTCTTAAAGGGCTTTAAATTGGTGACTGCTGTGGTGAGATCTTCACTCGAAACGGATTTACTGCTTATCTCGGCTGATTGGTTGCCATTTCACGAGTCTAAGATACTCCGTGACTTGGCCCACTTGACATGCACGCAATGTTGTTCACTCTTCAAGTCCATCCGAAATGCTGACAATTTTAGATCAGTAGCAGTTACTCCTAAACTTTCGGAAGAAAGTTGCAGCCGCAGCCGCAGCCGCACAGTTACAAGCCTTGCAATGTAACTCGTGCAGTGAGAGCTGCTAATTATCGCAGCTAAAGTATTGACAAATACGCTACAAAAGCTCGATAGATAAAAAATTGTCCGGTCTTCGGTATATCGTTGGAGACATGGGTGATCTATTCGCTAAAGTACACGCAGCACGTATTGATTAATCTTGGAATTGGTTGCATTGAGTCTTATGTTCCGCAAAATACATTGCTCGTGGGAAGGGAAGCATATTTGCAAGATAAATCGTGAGATAAAAGGGATCTTATAAGGAAAGAGCATGCCCTAAGATTTATTTTGTGTTATTTCGATACGAGTAGGAGCTTTAAATAAAAATTTCATGCTGCTACGTAGTTTTCCAATCCATGAAAGAGCTTCAATCCCAAGATGGAACTGACGCTTCTGATCTGCTTTGCTGAAACTGATGCGCACATTTTCGGGCAGATCCTGCCCAATCACGAAAACGAAGTTCCGATTTGTATCCGTAAGCTTTGGAACTGTAATGGTCATCTTTTCACCCGAAGGTGTATGTATTACACATTTGTAAATGCCTTTGTCTTTTGGCCTGGTGATATGCTCAGGTACCAGGAGTTCTGTTTTGGTACCTATTCGGAACTCGAGCTTCTTCCAATCATAAGTTGTGTGATTAATAATTACTTTCTTGATCCTCACTTTCCAGGTTTTATCATTTAAGGCCTCCATTGTCAATGTGGATTCTCGGGAGGAGTAAGGTTCTTGGTCGAGTGCCAGCCTGAGAGTATTTCTAGAAAAAGTGTACTGGAAAGTATCACAATTTTCACCAAGTCCTATTGGACTGAGGTCGAAGGGTTGGATTCCGCGACCATTGGTCATAGCTGCACCCGAGAAATGGGGCTTGTCACATTGATACACAGCATTCGCATCGTCCTGACCTAGGAAGAAAAAAAACGGGCGCTTTGCTGCTGAATTGCGCGTACACTCCGTAACCTCCTCGATAAAACATGAATTGCAAGAAACGGAGCTGGCATGAATGAACACTTGGAGCAGCACCAATAACAAATGACGTTGTACCGTACACATTCCAGTCTGAAAGGCAAGTTGCTTCGAAGAGAATCTGAAAGTGAGTAAAGTGAACAGCACAAAACTATCGATGATAGAAAGCCAGATTCCGTTTAGCGATAACGATGCACTGTCGTGTTGAGGTCCAATCAAGTGTCCCATAGGTTCACTCAGCTGACTGCGATAAAGCTTAGGTCTGTAACGCGCCTCGTTGCCCTTTTAACACATAAGCGCAACGAGGCCAACACTTATGTTGCAGTATTTCTTCCTTTCTAGTTCCAGTTGCAACTGGATTTCTGCGAAAGCATAATTGAACGTGACATAAACGATACCGCTCAGGTGGGCTCTAAAAAACCTTGGATACATAAGTGCACGTTTTTACTTCTGTACACGATCGCAACGAAAGTCAACCCAAAATGTCGTGGCCTTGTATCACAAATGAACAACACCGTTTCCCGATTTGTTCTTTCCATCTGGTCAATATATCACCAATCCTCTTTGTCAATGTAGAATATGTCTCTCCTCCCTGCATGTCGATAATAACGTAGTCAACGGTAACTTCAATGTTCTTTCTAGCTTCGTCGAGTTGCGGACGGTGGGATGGTTAACCTAAATTTGAATTATTCATTTTGCCCGAAGGAGACGAAAAGCAATGGTAAAGTATCGGTAAAGTACCGCTGGATTATCAATGCGCGAATTACACAAGATTGAGACAATTAATCAATGAAATATATATAAAACCGGGTTCGGTGGGGTCTTTCTTATTACAAACCGTCGGTAAATGTCGGACAATGCTGCTTGTTGAAGTTTCGAGTTGCGCGTTGAGTATACGCGATGTACTGTCGACATCTTGAAATGCCCAGGCTATGTAAACTTCCGACTGAAAAGATTTTCCTTGCTACATGCGGAAGAAGTGTGCATTTGTTTCACTAGCATAAGTAAAGTTGATAGGCTGCCCATTGTCATTACGTATTTACCATGCATCAACTCATTATAAATCATTTATTTGCGGGATAGAGCAATTGCGATGGTACCATAACAAATAGAAAAGAGAGTATGTGTGTTGTATGCAAGAGGTAGAGTTTACTGTCGGTAGAGAAATAAAAGTCAAGTATCTAAGATTGTCCTTTGAAATCGCGGAAAGCCATATCAAACCTACCTTTGCTTGAATGATGAATAGTTGTATATGTCATATAATCTCATATGATCGAGGCATGACCCGTATCCATCTATGAGCTCTCCCGGGAAATGTGGAAGAAACAGCTATCAATGTCGGGTAACGTGCAGTACTACTACGTGCTGAACTGCAGTGACATTTGTGAATGCTGTTGGTTCATACATGGTCCCATTTTGTCCAAGTTTAATCGAAACTTTTTTCAAAGATCAAAATGAACACTCAAGATAAACAACCGACTAGTGAACAGGCATGCATTATCGATTGAGCTTTGCTGAGTTTGATACGACCAGATTCATAAGTATATACCTTGTGGCGCTCCGATGCAAAGTCGACATTGCGTGCCCGATATTTCATCAGCAAAAACCGCAATTATTTGATTGGTCAAACAAAGTGTAAGGATGTAAGGACTGCACACACGATATTCCGTCCGAGTGTTTTTACTCATATGATTTGAATTCTCGGAACCCCCACAACGCTTCAAAACCATACTATTGATGAGCTATAACGGCAAAGACGTTTCGATGATTCAGACTTGTCACATTGACATTCGGATGAGTGAACGAGTAATGCATTTATGCTTTAATAGCTCTGATCTTTTCCATTGCTCAATTCCGCTTTCTTCATTGCTCGTGAACGTTCGATGGAATTACCAGCGGATGTCGATCCTGGCAATGTGTACATACTTAAGAAACAAGCTGCACTCTAGGCGGTATCTTCGCGCACATTATGGATGAGAACATTCCCCGATTAGAATATTTCTATTCGATTTTACTATATCAGAAAAATGGTGTCCTCTTCAGTGCATTGCCCAATATTGCTTTTCCTCTTTTGAGCATGAAACTTACCTTGAGAGGTTGCCATCCAGTTCGAAGCACTGTATGCTCCAAGCAGTTGACACCAAGAAATGTGCATCGTGCGTTATCATGGAAGTGGATGGTATGTCTATTGGCTTCGGCCTCATCGTATTTGTGATGCGTGAAGTATAAATGCTTAAATTGTATTGCTGCATTTGCACTCCCTTACGTGCACATGGCTGCGAATGCACTTCCATGTCGCCTGTTCATCGCCTGGAAATCTTCAGTCTTGGAAATCGTCAGCACGAGAATGTCGTCTTGCAGTGGAATGTAGCCGCAACATTCCGGTACGATCCATATTATCATACCCAGTTTTCTGTTGGCTGTTTGCTGACGCTCTATTTTGGCTGGGGCAATTGGTTCTTATCAATATCGTTCCAACTAAAGGCGTCCTTTACGTCAAACTCCGCCAGTACCTAGATCTTTCTCTTTTAGTTAAGCCTCACTATGCTGCTGATATACTGATCACGTCCAATGCCATACTATCGCCCTAATGACGATGCGTTCGATGGAATCTTAGTTAGCATGTAGCCATATACAGCATACAAAGTACCTCAGAATAAGAGAAGATTAAGAAACCAGCAAAACTGCTGACGTTGACGTAGACATTGAAATCATCGGATGGTTTAACTATCAAGAGAGGTGAATATTGTCGTATACTTAAATTTCATGGACAATTCCGACCTCCGCATGTTCATAACAGCTTCTACAGACGTACGCTGAATTTTCTTGTTCCATCTCCGGCTCTACCGGTAAGTAAGTGCCAATTAAGAAGACGAAGTGAATCTGTCCTCAACATTGTCAAGACTACATTTTCTCAGAGAAGATGAGCGACAGGATAAGCTATTCCTGTAAAACACCGCACACCATGTCTGGCAAGACCATTATTAAATGATTGGAACGTTGTTGACGTCATGCTCTTATGAGAAAGCAATCTGATTGTCTTGTTGAAGTGTTTATAATCTCTTTGATCTCAAGGTTGGCCAGAGCTCCCGATAGCGCAAATAAAGGATCTAATAACACATATCGAAACTGCGGAAGGAAAGCTCAGGCTGAATTTCATGTGAGAAAGTGTGGAAGAAGCGTTGTTTACTGCGCATTCCATAACAGCGGCGTGGTACCATCCTGATCAAATTTCCATGATAGTAAAATGAAAATACTGTTTAATGCAAAGCCCTAAAGATCTGCGGACTGAAAGATGGTAGATAACTCGAAGTTACATTTCTTGAAGTAAAATCAAGTCTTCTCATATGGTTCATGCTACATGAATAAATAAGACTGGCTCTGTTCATACAATGAGAGAGGTCTGCACGTCCGAACTAGAGGATTGCTTGATGAACCAAATTTCGAATTTGTAAACGATAACACAGGCTATTACCTCACTTGCATCGATCTTACAAGGAGCAGACCTACATGAGTCACATTTCGCGACCGTCTCTGAATCTCACACGTTGACAAAAAGCTATCCATCATCCCATCTGCGACCCAATCAAGCGATCAGGATCAATGGACAAGATCAAGGCATGCTGAATCGACCATCATACGTCCCTATACATGTTGTTTGTCTAGCATCGACAAATCAGCATGCTATCTCGCATGGGCCACACGGTAGGATTGTTGTGTTATAATTATTCGTATATTTTTTTTAGTATCGCCACTTTGTGAACAATACCATTTGGCGTACCAACACTGATCTCAAAAGCGCAGAAGAAACTGTGTCGGTATATTCGGTACACGCCGCGGATTTCATTTTCTTTGTTCCTCCTGTCAGCGTTTCCATCATTTAAGAAAATGTGTACAGACAGCGAGCGTCGATTATTGCAGAAATATTTTCCTATGGGGGTGTATTCTCTTCGCATCGAGATAAATCTGCTTAATCAAGCGCTATTCTTCACAAGACTCAAATGGTCATAGCTGTGCGGCAAAGTCGAAACGAGACCGTAAATGAAAACATTGAAAATTATAGCTCAATTCGCGCCACAGCCCTTATTTTTCAACCTCTGAGATGGTAATGCCATCATCCGAGTTGATATTTAATTTTGTGGCAACTTGAAGTAGACCTTTGTATCCTCGACCACTGATATCGATGATTATGACCTTCGTTTCGTCATTGGCTTGCTACTTATATGCCAAACGAAGCCGTTTGAGCTATTTGTCTAGCGCAGGTATAATACCCTCCATTTGGAAAAGTAGGTGAAATGCTTGAGATGGTCGTTCACACTCACATATTTGCTCCTATGCATCGGCGAATTGATATATTTGATGCAGTAACGCGCAGGTTCCGGTCCCAGACTTAAAAAATTGAAAGATCTATTTGTGGAGCTTGAAGTCGATATATAGATTGGTGCAAAGAGATGGATTCACGCACTCGAGAAGGCGTTCGTCCAATGGGAGAAGTCATGCTTGATCAAGAAATATTACAGCGATGCCACCTATATCGCACCGATGCAACTATCCATGCAAGAAGATCACTATGTGAAGAGACTTTTTTGAACTAACAAATGTGCGTCTTGAAGCCTCAGCTTACGAAAGGCTGGTTTCTCAACTCTCAACATGTATCCCTACCAAGACACGCAATTAACGCGCTTAAGATCAAGTTAGAGCTTTCGTATCTAAACCTTCGCTTCATGTCCAATGAAGGCCTAAAATCGCACAATTGTTGGGAAAGGATGAGTTAGAATAGCCGATTGAATAACGGAATGTGTTTTCTCGATATCAGCTACGCAGACACAGATAATCTTATTAATCGCTATCGCTATTGTCGCTATGCATTCACATCACAATCTATAAAGACGGCAAGTAATGCAAAAGAAGCGACCTGAATGTCACGGTATCCCATATAAACGGTACAGTCCAAGCCCAGGAGAGCACAAGCGGTTGCAGCAGCAAGCCCGTCTTATCCAACACCGGTTTCAGCAATAATGTGATAAGTCTCTTTGCGAGGACTGCCTTACCGATAGCATTATCGATTTTATGACCCGTGTGTGCTGAAATCTCGGGCTTTCTCCATTCTTGCGCATCGTTACTGCATTTTGTAAGCCGTTCGGCAAGGTGAAAATGCTTGGGACGACGATCGAATCCACACCAAGCTTGACGTTTCTTTTGGGGAACTAGCATCTTGACAGACTCCAACATATTCTTTTGCAAGTTTGTAATGTGTTTAGACCAAGGTCTTTGCAACAAAACATCCGCCAAATAAACACAGTAAGCATTTGGTTCCTGGACGAAAGTATATACAAGAGGAACATTGCTGACGCGCACGTGTCGCTCAGATGTATCAGTTTCCGGGAAAGTTTTTTTGTGGTCGCAAGAATCGATTGGCAACCACTACTCGTTTTGTTTAGCTGTGGTCACATATTTTGTGAAAAGTGTGCGCTGAAGCAGTTTCGAAAAACGTCACGGTGTTTCAACTGCGGAAAGCAGACCAACGGTTTGTCAGATTTCAATTAGGTACTTTCCCTTCGATGCGGTACTCTCACATTCTTCGTCTAGGTGCGTTCAATGTTGCTTCGGAGCATCGTCAAAAGGAAGAGAAAAAAACTAAGATTGCAGAAGATTCGACATGATCGTTTGCAATTGCTAAAAGAGAAATGATACATACATCAGGGCATCGCTATGAGAATTGAACACGATGGGACGACTTCTCCAGTTTCGTTAGAATACTTGCGTCAGGCTGACGCGGTCAGAGTACAAAGGTGCCAACTGAAGTAAGTATTGCAGCGACTTTTTCGACTTGATTCTCTTGAAATCTATCAATTTTCTCTCCTCTCTGGCTATGCTGCCGTATGTTACTGCACTGACACAAGTCATGATAGGAGCGGATTAACCAAGTTGACGTCTCTGTCCATTCAAACGATCACCTAGTTACCAGCTTGTAACACACCCCTCAGGCCCATTACTCAGTGTTCTCGACTGCACAAAGGATAGGAAAAACGTTTCTTTTACTTTCAAAGCCCGCCGATCTGTAAAATCATTAGCAATATTTTTGCTTAATTTACATCACCATAGAACTGAAACGATCGAAGAAATGTAATCCACGAGATATGAATTTGCACGTGTGAAACATCGTAGCGATTCGAAACATCCCAATAGTGCCTTGTATCGGTCAAGCGAAAAGCCATACGTTACTTCGCTCTACGGCCAGTTTCGACTGGAGTAATCATTCTAGTATACACTCGTTTCCATACTTCTTTTGTAAAATGTTACTACGTCATCCATCTGATGCAGATGTTCTCATACATTTGGTGTCATCGTCTTAAAGGGCTTTCAATTGGTGACTGCTGTGGTGAGATCTTCACTCGAAACGGATTTACTGCTTATCTCGGCTGATTGGTTGCCATTTCACGAGTCTAAGATACTCCGTGACTTGGCCCACTTGACATGCACGCATGTTGTTCACTCTTCAAGTCCATCCGAAATGCTGACAATTTTAGATCAGTAGCAGTTACTCCTAAACTTTCGGAAGAAAGTCGCAGCCGCGGCCGCACAGTTACAAGCCTTGCAATCTAACTCGTGCAGTGAGAGCTGCTAATTATCGCAGCTAAAGTATTGACAAATACGCTACAAAAGCTCGATAGATAAAAAATTGTCCGGTCTTCGGTATATCGTTGGAGACATGGGTGATCTATTCGCTAAAGTACACTCAGCACGTATTGATTAATCTTGGAATTGGTTGCATTGAGTCTTATGTTCCGCAAACTACATTGCTCGTGGGACGGGAAGCATATTTGCAAGATAAACCGTGAGATAAAAGGGATCTTATAAGGAAAGAGCATGCCCTAAGATTTATTTCGTGTTATCTCGATACGAATAGGAGCTTCAGGTGTAACTTCAATCCCAAGATGGATTTGACGCTTCTGATTTGCTTTGCTGAAACTGATGCGCACATTTTCGGGCAGATCCTGCCCAATGACGAAAACCAGGTGTCTTTCACGTGTAGTCGCAAGCTTTGGAACTGTAATGGTCATCTCTTTACCCCTAGGTGTTTGTATTTGACATTTGTGAATGCTTTTGTCTGTTGATCTGATGATATACTCAGGTGCCAGGAGTTGTGTTTTTGTACCGATTCGGAACTCGAGCTCCTTCAATTCATAAGTTGTGTAATCAATAATTACTTTCGTGATCCCCACTTTCCAGGTTTCACCTTTCATGGCGTCCATTGCCAATGTGATTTCTTGAGAGAAGTAAGGTTTTTGGTCGAGTGACAGGCTGAGAGTCTCTCTAGAAAAAGTATACTGGAAAGTATCACAATCTTTACCAAGTCCTTCTGGTCCGAGGTCGAACGGTTTGGAAAAGGTGCCATGGAATTCACCCGAGAAATGGGGCTTGTCACATTGATACACAGTAGTCGGCATACCATGCCCTAGCGAAAAATAAACGGGATTTTTGGCTTCTGGAATGAACTTACACTCCATGGACTCCTCGATAAAACATGAATTGCAAGAAACGGAGTTGGTATGAATGAACACTTGTAGCAGCACCAATAACAAATGAAATTGTACCGTACACATTCCAATCTGAAAGGCAAGTTGCTTCGGAGAGAATCTGAAAGTGAGTAAAGTGAATTGCACAAAACTATCGATGATAGAAAGCCAGATTTCGTTTAGCGACAACGTTGCACTGTCGTGTTGAGGTCCAATCAAGTGTCCCATAGGTTCACGTAGCTGACTGCGATAAAACGTTAGGTCTGTAACGCGCCTCGTTGCCCTTTTGACACATAGTCGCAACGAGGCCAACACTTATGTTGCAGTATTTCTTCCTTTCTAAATCCAGTTGCAACTGCCATTTCTGCGACAGCACAATTGAACGTGACATAAACGATACCGCTCAGGTGGGCTCTAAAAAATCTTGGATACATAAGCGCACGTTTTCGCTTTTGTACACGATCGCAACGAAAGTCAACCCAAAATGTCGTGGCCTTGTATCACAAATGAACAACACCGTTTCCCGATTTGTTCTTTCCATCTGGTCAATATATCACCAATCCTCTTTGTCAATGTAGAATATGTCTCTCCTCCCTGCATGTCGATAATAACGTAGTCAACGGTAACTTCAATGTTCTTTCTAGCTTCGTCGAGTTGCAGACGGTGGGATGGTTAACCTAAATTTGAATTATTCATTTTGCCCGAAGGAGACGAAAAGCAATGGTAAAGTATCGGTAAAGTACCGCTGGATTATCAATGCGCGAATTACACAAGATTGAGACAATTAATCAATGAAATATATATAAAACCGGGTTCGGTGGGGTCTTTCTTATTACAAACCGTCGGTAAATGTCGGACAATGCTGCTTGTTGAAGTTTCGAGTTGCGCGTTGAGTATACGCGATGTACTGTCGACATCTTGAAATGCCCAGGCTATGTAAACTTCCGACTGAAAAGATTTTCCTTGCTACATGCGGAAGAAGTGTGCATTTGTTTCACTGGCATAAGTAAAGTTGATAGGCTGCCATTGTCATTACGTATTTACCATGTATCAACTCATTATAAATCATTTATTTGCGGGATAGAGCAATTGCGATGGTACCATAACAAATCGAAAAGAGAGTATGTGTGTTGTATGCAAGAGGGAGAGTTTACTGTCGGTAGAGAAATAAAAGTCAAGTGTCTAAAATTGTCCTTTGAAATCGCGGAAAGCCATATCAAACCTACCTTTGCTTGAATGATGAATAGTTGTATATGTCGTATAATCTCATATGATCGAGGCATAACCCGTATCCATCTATGAGCTCTCCCGGGAAATGTGGAAGAAACAGCTATCAATGTCGGGTAACGTGCAGGGGTACTACGTGCTAAACCGCAGTGACATATGGGAATGCTGTTGGTTCACACATGGTCCCATTTTGCGTAAATTTGATCGAAACTTTTTCATCTTTTTTGAAAGATCAAAATGAACACTTAAGATGAACAACCGACTAGTGAACAGGCACTCATTATCGATTGAGCTTTGCTGAGTTTAATACGACCAGATCCATAAGTATATACCTTGTGGTGCTCCGATGCAAAGTCGACATTGCGTGCCCGATATTTCATCAGCAAAGACCGCAATTATTTGATTGGTCAAATAAGTGTAAGGACTGCACACACGATATTCCTTCAGTGTTTCACTCGTATGATTTGAATTCTCGGAACCCTCACAATGCTTCAAAACCATACTATTGGTGAGCTATAACGGCAAAGACGTTCCGATGATTCAGACTTATCACATTGACATTCGGATAAGTGGACGAGTAATGCATTTATGCTGTCAATAGCTCTGATCTTTTCCATTGCTCAATTCCGCTTTCTTCATTGCTCGTGGGCGTTCGATGGAATTGCCAGCGGATGTCGATCCTGGCAATGTGTACATACTCAAGAAACAAGCTGCACTCTAGGCGGTATCTTCGCGTACATTATGGATGAGAACATTTCCCGATCAGAATATTTCTATTCCATGAGAAATATGTTGTCCTCTTCAGTGCATTGCCCAGTATTGCTTTTGCTCTTTTAAGCGTGAAAGTTACCTTGAGAGATTGCCATCCAGTTCTAAGCACTCTATGCTCCAAGCAATCGACACCAAGAAACGTGCAACCTGAGTAATCATAAAAGTGGATGGTATGTCTATTGGCTCCGGCCTCATCGTATTTGTGATGCGTGAGGTATAAATGCTTAGATCGTATTGCTGCGTTTGCACTCCCTTAGGTGCATATGGCTGCGAATGCACGTCCTTGTTGCCTGGAAATCTTCAGTGTTGGAAATCGTCAGCACGAGAATGTCGTCTTGCAGTGGAATGTAGACCCAACATTCTGGTACGATCCATATTATCATACCCAGTTTTCTCTTGGCTGTTTGCTGACGCTCTATTTTGGCTGGGGCAATTGGTTCTTAATGTTATCGTTCCAACTAAAGGCGTCCTTTACGTCAAACTCCGCCAGTACTTGGATCTTTCTCTTGTCGTTAAGCCTCACTATGCTGCTGATATACTGATCACGTTCAATGCCATACTATCGCCCTAAAGATGATGCGTTCGATGGAATCCTAGTTAGCATGTAGCCATATACAGCATACAAGTACCTCAGATTAAGAGAAGATTAAGAAACCAGCAAAACTGGTGACGTTGACGTAGACATTGAGATCATCGGATGGTTTGACTATCAAGAGAGGTGAATATTGTCGTATACTTAAATTTCATGGACAATTCCTACCTCCGCATGTTCATAACAGCTTCTACAAACCTAAGCTGAGTTTTCTTGTTGCATCTCCGGCTCTACTGGTAAGTAAGTGCCGATCAGAAAGACGAAGTGAAGCTGTCCTCAAGATTGTCAAGACTACATTTTCTCAGAGAAGATGAGCGACAAGATAAGCTTTTCCTGTAAAGCACCGCACACCATGTCTGGCAAGACCATTATTAAATGATTGGAACGTTGTTGACGTCATGCTCTTATGAGAAAGCAATCTGATTGTCTTGTTGAAGTGTTTATAATCTCTTTGATCTCAAGGTTGGCCAGAGCTCCCGATAGCGCAAATAAAGGATCTAATTTCACTTATCGAAACTGCGGAAGGAAAGCTCAGGCTGAATTTCATGTGAGAAAGTGTGGAAGAAGCGTTGTTTACTGCGCATTCCATAAAAGCGGCGTGATGCCAATCTGATCAAATTTCCTTGATAGTAAAATGAAAACACTGTTCAATGCAAAGCCCTAAAGATCTGCGGACCGGAAGATGGTAGATAACTCGAAGTTACATTTCTTGAAGTAAAATCAAGTCTTCTCATATGGTTCATGCTACATGAAAAAATAAGACTGGCTCTGTTCATACAATGAGAGAGGTCTGCACGTCCGAACTAGAGGCTTGCTTGATGAACCAAATTTCGAATTTGTAAACGATAACACAGGCTATTATCTCACTTGCATCGATCTTACAAGGAGCAGACCTACATGAGTCACATTTCGCGACCGTCTCTGAATCTCACACGTTGACAAAAAGCTATCCATCATCCCATCTGCGACCCAATCAAGCGATCAGGATCAATGGACAAGATCAAGGCATGCTGAATCGACCATCATACGTCCCTATACATGTCGTTTGTCTAGCATCGACAAATCAGCATGCTATCTCGCATGGGGCCACACGGTAGGATTGTTGTGTTATAATCATTCGTATATTTTTTTAGTATCGCCACTTTGTGAACAATACCATTTGGCGTACCAAAACTGACCTCATAAGCGTGGAAGAAACTGTGTCGGTACATTCGGTATACGCCGCGGATTTCATTTTCTTTGTTCCTCCTGTCAGCGTTTCCATCATTTAAGAAAATGTGTACAGAGAGCGAGCGTCGATTATTGCAGAAATATTTTCCTATGAGGGTGTATTCTCTTCGCATCGAGATAAATCTGCTTAATCAAGCGCTATTCTTCACAAGACTCAAATGGTTATAGCTGTGCGGCAAAGTCGAAACGAGACCGTAAATGAAAACATTGAAAATTATAGCTCAATTCGCGCCACAGCCCTTATTTTTCAACCTCTGAGATGGTAATGCCATCATCCGAGTTGATATTTAATTTTGTGGCAACTTGAAGTAGACCTTTGTATCCTCGACCACTGATATCGATGATTATGACCTTCGTTTCGTCATTGGCTTGCTACTTACATGCCAAACGAAGCCGTTTGAGCTATTTGTCTAGCGCAGGTATAATACCCTCCATTTGGAAAAGTAGGTGAAATGCTTGAGATGGTCGTTCACACTCACATATTTGCTCCTATGCATCGGCGAATTGATATATTTGATGCAGTAACGCGCAGGTTCCGGTCCCAGACTTAAAAAATTGAAAGATCTATTTGTGGAGCTTGAAGTCGATATATAGATTGGTGCAAAGAGATGGATTCACGCACTCGAGAAGGCGTTCGTCCAATGGGAGAAGTCATGCTTGATCAAGAAATATTACAGCGATGCCACCTATATCGCACCGATGCAACTATCCATGCAAGAAGATCACTATGTGAAGAGACTTTTTTGAACTAACAAATGTGCGTCTTGAAGCCTCAGCTTACGAAAGGCTGATTTCTCAACTCTAAACATGTATCCCTACCAAGACACGCAATTAACGCGCTTAAGATCAAGTTAGAGCTTTCGTATCTAAACCTTCGCTTCATGTCCAATGAAGGCCTAAAATCGCACAATTGTTGGGAAAGGATGAGTTAGAATAGCCGATTGAATAACGGAATGTGTTTTCTCGATATCAGCTACGCAGACACAGATAATCTCATTGATCGCATATCTCAATGCCTGTGAGCCTGAGCGGATGGAAACGACTTTGTAATCGATTCTTTTCAAGTGAAACGCATTGGGTGATTGTCGCTATGCATTCACATCACAATCTATAAAGACGGCAAGTAATGCAAAAGAAGCGACCTGGATGTCACGGTATCCCATATAAACGGTACAGTCCAAGCCCAGGAGAGCACAAGCGGTTGCAGCAGCAAGCCCGTCTTATCCAACACCGGTTTCAGCAATAATGTGATAAGTCTCTTTGCGAGGACTGCCTTACCGATAGCATTATCGATTTTATGACCCGTGTGTGCTGAAATCTCGGGCTTTCTCCATTCTTGCGCATCGTTACTGCATTTTGTAAGCCGTTCGGCAAGGTGAAAATGCTTGGGACGATGATCGAATCCACACCAAGCTTGACGTTTCTTTTGGGGAACTAGCATCTTGACAGACTCCAACATATTCTTTTGCAAGTTTGTAATGTGTTTAGACCAAGGTCTTTGCAACAAAACATCCGCCAAATAAACACAGTAAGCATTTGGTTCCTGGACGAAAGTATATACAAGAGGAACATTGCTGACGCGCACGTGTCGCTCAGATGTATCAGTTTCCGGGAAAGTTTGTTTGTGGTCGCAAGAATCGATTGGCAACCACTACTCGTTTTGTTTAGCTGTGGTCACATATTTTGTGAAAAGTGTGCGCTGAAGCAGTTTCGAAAAACGTCACGGTGTTTCAACTGCGGAAAGCAGACCAACGGTTTGTCAGATTTCAATTAGGTACTTTCCCTTCGATGCGGTACTCTCACATTCTTCGTCTAGGTGCGTTCAATGTTGCTTCGGAGCATCGTCAAAAGGAAGAGAAAAAAACTAAGATTGCAGAAGACTCGACATGATCGTTTGCAATTGCTAAAAGAGAAATGATACATACATCAGGGCATCGCTATGAGAATTGAACACGATGGGACGACTTCTCCAGTTTCGTTAGAATACTTGCGTCAGGCTGACGCGGTCAGAGTACAAAGGTGCCAACTGAAGTAAGTATTGCAGCGACTTTTTCGACTTGATTCTCTTGAAATCTATCAATTTTCTCTCCTCTCTGGCTATGCTGCCGTATGTTACTGCACTGACACAAGTCATGATAGGAGCGGATTAACCAAGTTGACGTCTCTGTCCATTCAAACGATCACCTAGTTACCAGCTTGTAACACACCCCTCAGGCCCATTACTCAGTGTTCTCGACTGCACAAAGGATAGGAAAAACGTTTTGATAAAACGTTTCTTTTACTTTCAAAGCCCGCCGATCTGTAATATCATTAGCAATATTTTTGCTTAATTTACATCACCATAGAACTGAAACGATCGAAGAAATGTAAAATCCACGAGATATAAATTTGCACGTGTGAAACATCGTAGCGATTCGAAACATCCCAATAGTGCCTTGTATCGGTCAAGCGAAAAGCCATACGTTACTTCGCTCTACGGCCAGTTTCGACTGGAGTAATCATTCTAGTATACACTCGTTTCCATACTTCTTTTCTAAAATGTTACTACGTCATCCATCTGATGCAGATGTTCTCATACATTTGGTGTCATCGTCTTAAAGGGCTTTAAATTGGTGACTGCTGTGGTGAGATCTTCACTCGAAACGGATTTACTGCTTATCTCGGCTGATTGGTTGCCATTTCACGAGTCTAAGATACTCCGTGACTTGGCCCACTTGACATGCACGCAATGTTGTTCACTCTTCAAGTCCATCCGAAATGCTGACAATTTTAGATCAGTAGCAGTTACTCCTAAACTTTCGGAAGAAAGTTGCAGCCGCAGCCGCACAGTTACAAGCCTTGCAATGTAACTCGTGCAGTGAGAGCTGCTAATTATCGCAGCTAAAGTATTGACAAATACGCTACAAAAGCTCGATAGATAAAAAATTGTCCGGTCTTCGGTATATCGTTGGAGACATGGGTGATCTATTCGCTAAAGTACACGCAGCACGTATTGATTAATCTTGGAATTGGTTGCATTGAGTCTTATGTTCCGCAAAATACATTGCTCGTGGGAAGGGAAGCATATTTGCAAGATAAATCGTGAGATAAAAGGGATCTTATAAGGAAAGAGCATGCCCTAAGATTTATTTTGTGTTATTTCGATACGAATAGGAGCTTTAGATAAAGATTTCATGCTGCTACGTAGTTTTCCAATCCGTGAAAGAGCTTTAATCCCAAGATGGAATTGACGCTTCTGATCTGCTTTGCTGAAACTGATGCGCACATTTTCGGGCAGATCCTGCCCAATCACGAAAACCAAGTTCCGATTTGTATCCGTAAGCTTTGGAACTGTAATGGTCATCTTTTCACCCGAAGGTGTATGTATTACACATTTGTAAATGCCTTTGTCTTTTGGCCTGGTGATATGCTCAGGTACCAGGAGTTCTGTTTTGGTACCTATTCGGAACTCGAGCTTCTTCCAATCATGAGTTGTGTGATTAATAATTACTTTCTTGAT
This sequence comes from Albugo candida, assembly GCA_905220665.1. NCBI lineage: Eukaryota > Oomycota > Peronosporomycetes > Albuginales > Albuginaceae > Albugo > Albugo candida. The sequence continues at coordinate 231,524 of CAJNAR010000175.1, forward strand.
CCTCACTTTCCAGGTTTTATCATTTAAGGCCTCCATTGTCAATGTGGATTCTCGGGAGGAGTAAGGTTCTTGGTCGAGTGCCAGCCTGAGAGTATTTCTAGAAAAAGTGTACTGGAAAGTATCACAATTTTCACCAAGTCCTATTGGACTGAGGTCGAAGGGTTGGATTCCGCGACCATTGGTCATAGCTGCACCCGAGAAATGGGGCTTGTCACATTGATACACAGCATTCGCATCGTCCTGACCTAGGAAGAAAAAAAACGGGCGCTTTGCTGCTGAATTGCGCGTACACTCCGTAACCTCCTCGATAAAACATGAATTGCAAGAAACGGAGCTGGCATGAATGAACACTTGGAGCAGCACCAATAACAAATGACGTTGTACCGTACACATTCCAGTCTGAAAGGCAAGTTGCTTCGAAGAGAATCTGAAAGTGAGTAAAGTGAACAGCACAAAACTATCGATGATAGAAAGCCAGATTCCGTTTAGCGATAACGATGCACTGTCGTGTTGAGGTCCAATCAAGTGTCCCATAGGTTCACTCAGCTGACTGCGATAAAGCTTAGGTCTGTAACGCGCCTCGTTGCCCTTTTAACACATAAGCGCAACGAGGCCAACACTTATGTTGCAGTATTTCTTCCTTTCTAGTTCCAGTTGCAACTGGATTTCTGCGAAAGCATAATTGAACGTGACATAAAGGATACCGCTCAGGTGGGCTCTAAAAAACCTTGGATACATAAGTGCACGTTTTTACTTCTGTACACGATCGCAACGAAAGTCAACCCAAAATGTCGTGGCCTTGTATCACAAATGAACAACACCGTTTCCCGATTTGTTCTTTCCATCTGGTCAATATATCACCGATCCTCTTTGTCAATGTAGAATATCTCTCTCCTCCCTGCATGTCGATAATACCGTAGTCAACGGTAACTTTAATGTTCTTTCTAGCTTCGTCGGGTTGCAGACGGTGGGATGGTTAACCTAAATTTGAATCGTTCATTTTGCCCGCAGAGGGAGACGAAAAGCAATGGCAAAGTATCGGTAAAGTACCGCTGGATTATCAATGCGCGAATTACACAAGATTGAGACAATTAATCAATGAAATATATATAAAACCGGGTTCGGTGGGGTCTTTCTTATTACAAACCGTCGGTAAATGTCGGACAATGCTGCTTGTTGAAGTTTCGAGTTGCGCGTTGAGTATGCGATGTACTGTCGACATGTTGAAATGTCCAGGCTATATTAACTTCCGACTGAAAAGATTTTCATTGCTACATGCGGAAGAAGTGTGCATTTGTTTCACTAGCATAAGTAAAGTTGATAGGCTGCCCATTGTCATTACGTATTTACCATGCATCAACTCATTATAAATCATTTATTTGCGGGATAGAGCAATTGCGATGGTACCATAACAAATAGAAAAGAGAGTATGTGTGTTGTATGCAAGAGGTAGAGTTTACTGTCGGTAGAGAAATAAAAGTCAAGTATCTAAGATTGTCCTTTGAAATCGCGGAAAGCCATATCAAACCTACCTTTGCTTGAATGATGAATAGTTGTATATGTCATATAATCTCATATGATCGAGGCATGACCCGTATCCATCTATGAGCTCTCCCGGGAAATGTGGAAGAAACAGCTATCAATGTCGGGTAACGTGCAGTAATACTACGTGCTGAACTGCAGTGACATTTGTGAATGCTGTTGGTTCATACATGGTCCCATTTTGTCCAAGTTTAATCGAAACTTTTTTCAAAGATCAAAATGAACACTCAAGATAAACAACCGACTAGTGAACAGGCATGCATTATCGATTGAGCTTTGCTGAGTTTGATACGACCAGATTCATAAGTATATACCTTGTGGCGCTCCGATGCAAAGTCGACATTGCGTGCCCGATATTTCATCAGCAAAAACCGCAATTATTTGATTGGTCAAACAAAGTGTAAGGATGTAAGGACTGCACACACGATATTCCGTCCGAGTGTTTTTACTCATATGATTTGAATTCTCGGAACCCCCACAACGCTTCAAAACCATACTATTGATGAGCTATAACGGCAAAGACGTTTCGATGATTCAGACTTGTCACATTGACATTCGGATGAGTGAACGAGTAATGCATTTATGCTTTAATAGCTCTGATCTTTTCCATTGCTCAATTCCGCTTTCTTCATTGCTCGTGGACGTTCGATGGAATTACCAGCGGATGTCGATCCTGGCAATGTGTACATACTTAAGAAACAAGCTGCACTCTCAGGCGGTATCTTCGCGCACATTATGGATGAGAACATTCCCCGATTAGAATATTTCTATTCGATTTTACTATATCAGAAAAATGGTGTCCTCTTCAGTGCATTGCCCAATATTGCTTTTCCTCTTTTGAGCATGAAACTTACCTTGAGAGGTTGCCATCCAGTTCGAAGCACTGTATGCTCCAAGCAGTTGACACCAAGAAATGTGCATCGTGCGTTATCATGGAAGTGGATGGTATGTCTATTGGCTTCGGCCTCATCGTATTTGTGATGCGTGAAGTATAAATGCTTAAATTGTATTGCTGCATTTGCACTCCCTTACGTGCACATGGCTGCGAATGCACTTCCATGTCGCCTGTTCATCGCCTGGAAATCTTCAGTCTTGGAAATCGTCAGCACGAGAATGTCGTCTTGCAGTGGAATGTAGCCGCAACATTCCGGTACGATCCATATTATCATACCCAGTTTTCTGTTGGCTGTTTGCTGACGCTCTATTTTGGCTGGGGCAATTGGTTCTTATTAATATCGTTCCAACTAAAGGCGTCCTTTACGTCAAACTCCGCCAGTACCTAGATCTTTCTCTTTTAGTTTAGCCTCACTATGCTGCTGATATACTGATCACGTCCAATGCCATACTATCGCCCTAATGACGATGCGTTCGATGGAATCTTAGTTAGCATGTAGCCATATACAGCATACAAAGTACCTCAGAATAAGAGAAGATTAAGAAACCAGCAAAACTGCTGACGTTGACGTAGACATTGAAATCATCGGATGGTTTAACTATCAAGAGAGGTGAATATTGTCGTATACTTAAATTTCATGGACAATTCCGACCTCCGCATGTTCATAACAGCTTCTACAGACGTACGCTGAATTTTCTTGTTCCATCTCCGGCTCTACCGGTAAGTAAGTGCCAATTAAGAAGACGAAGTGAATCTGTCCTCAACATTGTCAAGACTACATTTTCTCAGAGAAGATGAGCGACAGGATAAGCTATTCCTGTAAAACACCGCACACCATGTCTGGTAAGACCATTATTAAATGATTGGAACGTTGTTGACGTCATGCTCTTATGAGAAAGCAATCTGATTGTCTTGTTGAAGTGTTTATAATCTCTTTGATCTCAAGGTTGGCCAGAGCTCCCGATAGCGCAAATAAAGGATCTAATAACACATATCGAAACTGCGGAAGGAAAGCTCAGGCTGAATTTCATGTGAGAAAGTGTGGAAGAAGCGTTGTTTACTGCGCATTCCATAACAGCGGCGTGGTACCATCCTGATCAAATTTCCATGATAGTAAAATGAAAATACTGTTTAATGCAAAGCCCTAAAGATCTGCGGACTGAAAGATGGTAGATAACTCGAAGTTACATTTCTTGAAGTAAAATCAAGTCTTCTCATATGGTTCATGCTACATGAATAAATAAGACTGGCTCTGTTCATACAATGAGAGAGGTCTGCACGTCCGAACTAGAGGATTGCTTGATGAACCAAATTTCGAATTTGTAAACGATAACACAGGCTATTACCTCACTTGCATCGATCTTACAAGGAGCAGACCTACATGAGTCACATTTCGCGACCGTCTCTGAATCTCACACGTTGACAAAAAGCTATCCATCATCCCATCTGCGACCCAATCAAGCGATCAGGATCAATGGACAAGATCAAGGCATGCTGAATCGACCATCATACGTCCCTATACATGTTGTTTGTCTAGCATCGACAAATCAGCATGCTATCTCGCATGGGCCACACGGTAGGATTGTTGTGTTATAATTATTCGTATATTTTTTTTAGTATCGCCACTTTGTGAACAATACCATTTGGCGTACCAACACTGATCTCAAAAGCGCAGAAGAAACTGTGTCGGTATATTCGGTACACGCCGCGGATTTCATTTTCTTTGTTCCTCCTGTCAGCGTTTCCATCATTTAAGAAAATGTGTACAGACAGCGAGCGTCGATTATTGCAGAAATATTTTCCTATGAGGGTGTATTCTCTTCGCATCGAGATAAATCTGCTTAATCAAGCGCTATTCTTCACAAGACTCAAATGGTTATAGCTGTGCGGGAAAGTCGAAACGAGACCGTAAATGAAAACATTGAAAATTATAGCTCAATTCGCGCCACAGCCCTTATTTTTCAACCTCTGAGATGGTAATGCCATCATCCGAGTTGATATTTAATTTTGTGGCAACTTGAAGTAGACCTTTGTATCCTCGACCACTGATATCGATGATTATGACCTTCGTTTCGTCATTGGCTTGCTACTTACATGCCAAACGAAGCCGTTTGAGCTATTTGTCTAGCGCAGGTATAATACCCTCCATTTGGAAAAGTAGGTGAAATGCTTGAGATGGTCGTTCACACTCACATATTTGCTCCTATGCATCGGCGAATTGATATATTTGATGCAGTAACGCGCAGGTTCCGGTCCCAGACTTAAAAAATTGAAAGATCTATTTGTGGAGCTTGAAGTCGATATATAGATTGGTGCAAAGAGATGGATTCACGCACTCGAGAAGGCGTTCGTCCAATGGGAGAAGTCATGCTTGATCAAGAAATATTACAGCGATGCCACCTATATCGCACCGATGCAACTATCCATGCAAGAAGATCACTATGTGAAGAGACTTTTTTGAACTAACAAATGTGCGTCTTGAAGCCTCAGCTTACGAAAGGCTGATTTCTCAACTCTAAACATGTATCCCTACCAAGACACGCAATTAACGCGCTTAAGATCAAGTTAGAGCTTTCGTATCTAAACCTTCGCTTCATGTCCAATGAAGGCCTAAAATCGCACAATTGTTGGGAAAGGATGAGTTAGAATAGCCGATTGAATAACGGAATGTGTTTTCTCGATATCAGCTACGCAGACACAGATAATCTTATTAATCGCTATCGCTATTGTCGCTATGCATTCACATCACAATCTATAAAGACGGCAAGTAATGCAAAAGAAGCGACCTGAATGTCACGGTATCCCATATAAACGGTACAGTCCAAGCCCAGGAGAGCACAAGCGGTTGCAGCAGCAAGCCCGTCTTATCCAACACCGGTTTCAGCAATAATGTGATAAGTCTCTTTGCGAGGACTACCTTACCGATAGCATTATCGATTTTATGACCCGTGTGTGCTGAAATCTCGGGCTTTCTCCATTCTTGCGCATCGTTACTGCATTTTGTAAGCCGTTCGGCAAGGTGAAAATGCTTGGGACGACGATCGAATCCACACCAAGCTTGACGTTTCTTTTGGGGAACTAGCATCTTGACAGACTCCAACATATTCTTTTGCAAGTTTGTAATGTGTTTAGACCAAGGTCTTTGCAACAAAACATCCGCCAAATAAACACAGTAAGCATTTGGTTCCTGGACGAAAGTATATACAAGAGGAACATTGCTGACGCGCACGTGTCGCTCAGATGTATCAGTTTCCGGGAAAGTTTTTTTGTGGTCGCAAGAATCGATTGGCAACCACTACTCGTTTTGTTTAGCTGTGGTCACATATTTTGTGAAAAGTGTGCGCTGAAGCAGTTTCGAAAAACGTCACGGTGTTTCAACTGCGGAAAGCAGACCAACGGTTTGTCAGATTTCAATTAGGTACTTTCCCTTCGATGCGGTACTCTCACATTCTTCGTCTAGGTGCGTTCAATGTTGCTTCGGAGCATCGTCAAAAGGAAGAGAAAAAAACTAAGATTGCAGAAGACTCGACATGATCGTTTGCAATTGCTAAAAGAGAAATGATACATACATCAGGGCATCGCTATGAGAATTGAACACGATGGGACGACTTCTCCAGTTTCGTTAGAATACTTGCGTCAGGCTGACGCGGTCAGAGTACAAAGGTGCCAACTGAAGTAAGTATTGCAGCGACTTTTTCGACTTGATTCTCTTGAAATCTATCAATTTTCTCTCCTCTCTGGCTATGCTGCCGTATGTTACTGCACTGACACAAGTCATGATAGGAGCGGAATAACCAAGTTGACGTCTCTGTCCATTCAAACGATCACCTAGTTACCAGCTTGTAACACACCCCTCAGGCCCATTACTCAGTGTTCTCGACTGCACAAAGGATAGGAAAAACGTTTCTTTTACTTTCAAAGCCCGCCGATCTGTAAAATCATTAGCAATATTTTTGCTTAATTTACATCACCATAGAACTGAAACGATCGAAGAAATGTAATCCACGAGATATGAATTTGCACGTGTGAAACATCGTAGCGATTCGAAACATCCCAATAGTGCCTTGTATCGGTCAAGCGAAAAGCCATACGTTACTTCGCTCTACGGCCAGTTTCGACTGGAGTAATCATTCTAGTATACACTCGTTTCCATACTTCTTTTGTAAAATGTTACTACGTCATCCATCTGATGCAGATGTTCTCATACATTTGGTGTCATCGTCTTAAAGGGCTTTAAATTGGTGACTGCTGTGGTGAGATCTTCACTCGAAACGGATTTACTGCTTATCTCGGCTGATTGGTTGCCATTTCACGAGTCTAAGATACTCCGTGACTTGGCCCACTTGACATGAACGCAATGTTCTTCACTCTTCAAGTCCATCCGAAATGCTGACAATTTTAGATCAGTAGCAGTTACTCCTAAACTTTCGGAAGAAAGTCGCAGCCGCGGCCGCACAGTTACAAGCCTTGCAATTTAACTCGTGCAGTGAGAGCTGCTAATTATCGCAGCTAAAGTATTGACAAATACGCTACAAAAGCTCGATAGATAAAAAATTGTCCGGTCTTCGGTATATCGTTGGAGACATGGGTGATCTATTCGCTAAAGTACACTCAGCACGTATTGATTAATCTTGGAATTGGTTGCATTGAGTCTTATGTTCCGCAAACTACATTGCTCGTGGGACGGGAAGCATATTTGCAAGATAAACCGTGAGATAAAAGGGATCTTATAAGGAAAGAGCATGCCCTAAGATTTATTTCGTGTTATCTCGATACGAATAGGAGCTTCAGGTGTAACTTCAATCCCAAGATGGATTTGACGCTTCTGATTTGCTTTGCTGAAACTGATGCGCACATTTTCGGGCAGATCCTGCCCAATGACGAAAACCAGGTGTCTTTCACGTGTAGTCGCAAGCTTTGGAACTGTAATGGTCATCTCTTTACCCCTAGGTGTTTGTATTTGACATTTGTGAATGCTTTTGTCTGTTGATCTGATGATATACTCAGGTGCCAGGAGTTGTGTTTTTGTACCGATTCGGAACTCGAGCTCCTTCAATTCATAAGTTGTGTAATCAATAATTACTTTCGTGATCCCCACTTTCCAGGTTTCACCTTTCATGGCGTCCATTGCCAATGTGATTTCTTGAGAGAAGTAAGGTTTTTGGTCGAGTGACAGGCTGAGAGTCTCTCTAGAAAAAGTATACTGGAAAGTATCACAATCTTTACCAAGTCCTTCTGGTCCGAGGTCGAACGGTTTGGAAAAGGTGCCATGGAATTCACCCGAGAAATGGGGCTTGTCACATTGATACACAGTAGTCGGCATACCATGCCCTAGCGAAAAATAAACGGGATTTTTGGCTTCTGGAATGAACTTACACTCCATGGACTCCTCGATAAAACATGAATTGCAAGAAACGGAGTTGGTATGAATGAACACTTGTAGCAGCACCAATAACAAATGAAATTGTACCGTACACATTCCAATCTGAAAGGCAAGTTGCTTCGGAGAGAATCTGAAAGTGAGTAAAGTGAATTGCACAAAACTATCGATGATAGAAAGCCAGATTTCGTTTAGCGACAACGTTGCACTGTCGTGTTGAGGTCCAATCAAGTGTCCCATAGGTTCACGTAGCTGACTGCGATAAAACGTTAGGTCTGTAACGCGCCTCGTTGCCCTTTTGACACATAGTCGCAACGAGGCCAACACTTATGTTGCAGTATTTCTTCCTTTCTAAATCCAGTTGCAACTGCCATTTCTGCGACAGCACAATTGAACGTGACATAAACGATACCGCTCAGGTGGGCTCTAAAAAATCTTGGATACATAAGCGCACGTTTTCGCTTTTGTACACGATCGCAACGAAAGTCAACCCAAAATGTCGTGGCCTTGTATCACAAATGAACAACACCGTTTCCCGATTTGTTCTTTCCATCTGGTCAATATATCACCAATCCTCTTTGTCAATGTAGAATATGTCTCTCCTCCCTGCATGTCGATAATAACGTAGTCAACGGTAACTTCAATGTTCTTTCTAGCTTCGTCGAGTTGCAGACGGTGGGATGGTTAACCTAAATTTGAATTATTCATTTTGCCCGAAGGAGACGAAAAGCAATGGTAAAGTATCGGTAAAGTACCGCTGGATTATCAATGCGCGAATTACACAAGATTGAGACAATTAATCAATGAAATATATATAAAACCGGGTTCGGTGGGGTCTTTCTTATTACAAACCGTCGGTAAATGTCGGACAATGCTGCTTGTTGAAGTTTCGAGTTGCGCGTTGAGTATACGCGATGTACTGTCGACATCTTGAAATGCCCAGGCTATGTAAACTTCCGACTGAAAAGATTTTCCTTGCTACATGCGGAAGAAGTGTGCATTTGTTTCACTGGCATAAGTAAAGTTGATAGGCTGCCATTGTCATTACGTATTTACCATGTATCAACTCATTATAAATCATTTATTTGCGGGATAGAGCAATTGCGATGGTACCATAACAAATCGAAAAGAGAGTATGTGTGTTGTATGCAAGAGGGAGAGTTTACTGTCGGTAGAGAAATAAAAGTCAAGTGTCTAAAATTGTCCTTTGAAATCGCGGAAAGCCATATCAAACCTACCTTTGCTTGAATGATGAATAGTTGTATATGTCGTATAATCTCATATGATCGAGGCATAACCCGTATCCATCTATGAGCTCTCCCGGGAAATGTGGAAGAAACAGCTATCAATGTCGGGTAACGTGCAGGGGTACTACGTGCTAAACCGCAGTGACATATGGGAATGCTGTTGGTTCACACATGGTCCCATTTTGCGTAAATTTGATCGAAACTTTTTCATCTTTTTTGAAAGATCAAAATGAACACTTAAGATGAACAACCGACTAGTGAACAGGCACTCATTATCGATTGAGCTTTGCTGAGTTTAATACGACCAGATCCATAAGTATATACCTTGTGGTGCTCCGATGCAAAGTCGACATTGCGTGCCCGATATTTCATCAGCAAAGACCGCAATTATTTGATTGGTCAAATAAGTGTAAGGACTGCACACACGATATTCCTTCAGTGTTTCACTCGTATGATTTGAATTCTCGGAACCCTCACAATGCTTCAAAACCATACTATTGGTGAGCTATAACGGCAAAGACGTTCCGATGATTCAGACTTATCACATTGACATTCGGATAAGTGGACGAGTAATGCATTTATGCTGTCAATAGCTCTGATCTTTTCCATTGCTCAATTCCGCTTTCTTCATTGCTCGTGGGCGTTCGATGGAATTGCCAGCGGATGTCGATCCTGGCAATGTGTACATACTCAAGAAACAAGCTGCACTCTAGGCGGTATCTTCGCGTACATTATGGATGAGAACATTTCCCGATCAGAATATTTCTATTCCATGAGAAATATGTTGTCCTCTTCAGTGCATTGCCCAGTATTGCTTTTGCTCTTTTAAGCGTGAAAGTTACCTTGAGAGATTGCCATCCAGTTCTAAGCACTCTATGCTCCAAGCAATCGACACCAAGAAACGTGCAACCTGAGTAATCATAAAAGTGGATGGTATGTCTATTGGCTCCGGCCTCATCGTATTTGTGATGCGTGAGGTATAAATGCTTAGATCGTATTGCTGCGTTTGCACTCCCTTAGGTGCATATGGCTGCGAATGCACGTCCTTGTTGCCTGGAAATCTTCAGTGTTGGAAATCGTCAGCACGAGAATGTCGTCTTGCAGTGGAATGTAGACCCAACATTCTGGTACGATCCATATTATCATACCCAGTTTTCTCTTGGCTGTTTGCTGACGCTCTATTTTGGCTGGGGCAATTGGTTCTTAATGTTATCGTTCCAACTAAAGGCGTCCTTTACGTCAAACTCCGCCAGTACTTGGATCTTTCTCTTGTCGTTAAGCCTCACTATGCTGCTGATATACTGATCACGTTCAATGCCATACTATCGCCCTAAAGATGATGCGTTCGATGGAATCCTAGTTAGCATGTAGCCATATACAGCATACAAGTACCTCAGATTAAGAGAAGATTAAGAAACCAGCAAAACTGGTGACGTTGACGTAGACATTGAGATCATCGGATGGTTTGACTATCAAGAGAGGTGAATATTGTCGTATACTTAAATTTCATGGACAATTCCTACCTCCGCATGTTCATAACAGCTTCTACAAACCTAAGCTGAGTTTTCTTGTTGCATCTCCGGCTCTACTGGTAAGTAAGTGCCGATCAGAAAGACGAAGTGAAGCTGTCCTCAAGATTGTCAAGACTACATTTTCTCAGAGAAGATGAGCGACAAGATAAGCTTTTCCTGTAAAGCACCGCACACCATGTCTGGCAAGACCATTATTAAATGATTGGAACGTTGTTGACGTCATGCTCTTATGAGAAAGCAATCTGATTGTCTTGTTGAAGTGTTTATAATCTCTTTGATCTCAAGGTTGGCCAGAGCTCCCGATAGCGCAAATAAAGGATCTAATTTCACTTATCGAAACTGCGGAAGGAAAGCTCAGGCTGAATTTCATGTGAGAAAGTGTGGAAGAAGCGTTGTTTACTGCGCATTCCATAAAAGCGGCGTGATGCCAATCTGATCAAATTTCCTTGATAGTAAAATGAAAACACTGTTCAATGCAAAGCCCTAAAGATCTGCGGACCGGAAGATGGTAGATAACTCGAAGTTACATTTCTTGAAGTAAAATCAAGTCTTCTCATATGGTTCATGCTACATGAAAAAATAAGACTGGCTCTGTTCATACAATGAGAGAGGTCTGCACGTCCGAACTAGAGGCTTGCTTGATGAACCAAATTTCGAATTTGTAAACGATAACACAGGCTATTATCTCACTTGCATCGATCTTACAAGGAGCAGACCTACATGAGTCACATTTCGCGACCGTCTCTGAATCTCACACGTTGACAAAAAGCTATCCATCATCCCATCTGCGACCCAATCAAGCGATCAGGATCAATGGACAAGATCAAGGCATGCTGAATCGACCATCATACGTCCCTATACATGTCGTTTGTCTAGCATCGACAAATCAGCATGCTATCTCGCATGGGGCCACACGGTAGGATTGTTGTGTTATAATCATTCGTATATTTTTTTAGTATCGCCACTTTGTGAACAATACCATTTGGCGTACCAAAACTGACCTCATAAGCGTGGAAGAAACTGTGTCGGTACATTCGGTATACGCCGCGGATTTCATTTTCTTTGTTCCTCCTGTCAGCGTTTCCATCATTTAAGAAAATGTGTACAGAGAGCGAGCGTCGATTATTGCAGAAATATTTTCCTATGAGGGTGTATTCTCTTCGCATCGAGATAAATCTGCTTAATCAAGCGCTATTCTTCACAAGACTCAAATGGTTATAGCTGTGCGGCAAAGTCGAAACGAGACCGTAAATGAAAACATTGAAAATTATAGCTCAATTCGCGCCACAGCCCTTATTTTTCAACCTCTGAGATGGTAATGCCATCATCCGAGTTGATATTTAATTTTGTGGCAACTTGAAGTAGACCTTTGTATCCTCGACCACTGATATCGATGATTATGACCTTCGTTTCGTCATTGGCTTGCTACTTACATGCCAAACGAAGCCGTTTGAGCTATTTGTCTAGCGCAGGTATAATACCCTCCATTTGGAAAAGTAGGTGAAATGCTTGAGATGGTCGTTCACACTCACATATATTTGCTCCTATGCATCGGCGAATTGATATATTTGATGCAGTAACGCGCAGGTTCCGGTCCCAGACTTAAAAAATTGAAAGATCTATTTGTGGAGCTTGAAGTCGATATATAGATTGGTGCAAAGAGATGGATTCACGCACTCGAGAAGGCGTTCGTCCAATGGGAGAAGTCATGCTTGATCAAGAAATATTACAGCGATGCCACCTATATCGCACCGATGCAACTATCCATGCAAGAAGATCACTATGTGAAGAGACTTTTTTGAACTAACAAATGTGCGTCTTGAAGCCTCAGCTTACGAAAGGCTGATTTCTCAACTCTAAACATGTATCCCTACCAAGACACGCAATTAACGCGCTTAAGATCAAGTTAGAGCTTTCGTATCTAAACCTTCGCTTCATGTCCAATGAAGGCCTAAAATCGCACAATTGTTGGGAAAGGATGAGTTAGAATAGCCGATTGAATAACGGAATGTGTTTTCTCGATATCAGCTACGCAGACACAGATAATCTCATTGATCGCATATCTCAATGCCCGTGAGCCTGAGCGGATGGAAACGACTTTGTAATCGATTCTTTTCAAGTGAAACGCATTGGGTGATTGTCGCTATGCATTCACATCACAATCTATAAAGACGGCAAGTAATGCAAAAGAAGCGACCTGAATGTCACGGTATCCCATATAAACGGTACAGTCCAAGCCCAGGAGAGCACAAGCGGTTGCAGCAGCAAGCCCGTCTTATCCAACACCGGTTTCAGCAATAATGTGATAAGTCTCTTTGCGAGGACTGCCTTACCGATAGCATTATCGATTTTATGACCCGTGTGTGCTGAAATCTCGGGCTTTCTCCATTCTTGCGCATCGTTACTGCATTTTGTAAGCCGTTCGGCAAGGTGAAAATGCTTGGGACGACGATCGAATCCATACCAAGCTTGACGTTTTTTTTGGGGAACTAGCATCTTGACAGACTCCAACATATTCTTTTGCAAGTTTGTAATGTGTTTAGACCAAGGTCTTTGCAACAAAACATCCGCCAAATAAACAAAGTAAGCATTTGGTTCCTGGACGAAAGTATATACAAGAGGAACATTGCTGACGCGCACGTGTCGCTCAGATGTATCAGTTTCCGGGAAAGTTTGTTTGTGGTCGCAAAAATCGATTTTTTGGCAACCACTACTAGTACTGTATTTTCTATCACGCAGATAAATTTGCTCCAAGCTTATCGGTGCAAAAGCGTATTGCTTAAAGGAACTAAAGCTCATACTCACTAAGAGGGACAATATAAAGCTCGAGGAGAAAGGAGACTTATCAGGGAGCATCATGTCTAAATGTTACTATTATCTTAAATCGATGCGAAGGCGCCCTTTAAAAACTTTGTGCAAGCATAAGCTGTTAGCTATTTTGTCAACCCATGTATCCATACGATCATAATTTTTCACAAAATGGATCTGGCGTTTTTGTTTTGATTTGATGAAACTGATCCGCAAGTTTTTAGGCAAATCCTTCCCAATGACGAGAACCCAATTTTTGCCTGTGGCTTTCTGAAGTCTAGGAACCGATATCGTCAATATTTTATGTGGCGTGATCATAAATTTACAGATCTGATAGCCATTTTTCCGCTTCAATATGATTCTCATAGGTGTAAGGAGTTGTGTCTTTTCACCAAACCGGAACTCAAGCACGTTGAAATTTGCCATATTGACCATACCGATATAGACATATTGCCATTTTACTTTCCAGGTAACGTCATCTACGACGTCCGCTGCCAACGTCGTATCGCGACCATTTTTATCGTTGAGTGAAAGTGTAAGATTTTTGCCATGAAATTCGTATCGAAAATTGTCACAGCCTTCACCTGATCCTTTTGGAGTGAGATGATATTTGGAAGCTTCTTGTTTAGTGGTGTCGAGAACATCCGAATTAAAGCTTTGATCGCAATGATAATTCCAGAAGTCACCATTTGTTTCAAGAGAAAATTTGACCGAGAAGTCCCGATTATTACGTGTACATTTCGTATCACCCTTAATAAAGCATTCACCGCTGACGGAACTTGAATGGATGAGCACTTGTAGCAGCACCAATAACAAAAGACGTAGTAGCGCACACATTCGGTTTGAAGGTTGTTTCGACGAGAATTCGAAAGTGATCAAAATGAAGAGCGCAAAAAATCAATGCCAGAAAGCCAGATTTTATTTAGCGACAGTCTCTTATTGCCGTAAGCGTCCAGGGACCAATCAAATATCATATGACTTCCACGTATGGCTTCAATACCTTGATTCCACTACAACAAGACGAACAGAAATCACGTAGAAGTTGCACTACCAAACTGACTACAATGATACTGTTAGCCTGTAATCAATCTCGAGTTCCTTCCAGCACAAAATCACAGCGAGATCAACGCTATGTTGCAGTGCTTTCGATGTTATTCTAAATTGCAACTATCTTTCTGCGACAACAGATCGTGCAATAAACAATACCGCTCAGCTGGGCTCTAGAACGCCTTAAATTTCTAGGCGTACTTTCTCCGTGTTGGTACAAAATCACAAGGAGATGAACGTGTGCTTCAATAGTGTCGTAAAGTTGTGCCGCAAATAAATAGCTGACTTGCAGTAATCACAATTTCGCAACCTGACTTCGCTTTCAAATATTTTTCTTCCTATTTGCTCGGTACATCACGAATCGTCTCTTGTAGCATGCATGTCATGTGTACAAAAATGTTCCTTTCCTCCTTGTTGGGGGATCGAATATCGATGATTCCTGGAGTATCAAGGTAACTTAGCTGTTCTGTTAATTTGATAGGCTCGCTGAGAGATTTTATCGTGTCAAGGGTATGAGGAATCGTCATGGTGTCAATTGATCAGACGTCGGACGGACCAAAAACAAGCTCCAACTTTGCAGTCCACCTTCTGCCCTGAGAGAAAGACGAGAAGTAGTAGTCGAGTAATGGTGTGCGAGATAACACATGAAAATCCTGAAATGCTGAGACTAAGATCGTCGTTTGATGAATATAAAGCCGGGTCAGTAATTTTGTTCTACCAGAAGCCTTTGATAGATATATAGGTGGTCACGGGAGAGGTTATGTCTGAGTTTGTTGTCGGGTAGTGCTACTTGATGAATTCTCGAGTTGCGCTTTGTATATCGCAATATACAGTCGACAATCTGCAACACACAGGCTATCTCAACCTCCGAATGAGATTTCTACAACCAAAGTAAGTGTCTAACTGTTTCACTAGCATAAAAAATCAATGGGACTGCCCAGTATCGTTGCGTATTTGCCATGTATCAAATCAATATGAATCGTAGCCAATGCAGGATGCAATGATTGTGAGGAAAATTTCTGTAGTGTATCCACGAGGAAGATTCTTGCCATTAAATCAATTGAAGCGGAGTCTCTGATTTTGTTTCATGTGAAATTATGGTTCTTGCGCAATTATTCTGTCGATTTTCGATCCACTTGGTGATTGAAAGCTACGCCTGTACAGTATCCATCTATGGGTTCTCACGGGTAAAATGGAAGAAACTGCTAACCAATTAGGGTATCCTTGAGGGCTATAACGCACTAAATTGCTGCGACATATTGCCGATGCCTTCTGGTTCAATCGGAGATGACGTTTTGCGTTAATCTTGAGCGAAATTTCTCATTCAGTTTACGTACGATCACTCAAGATCGACAATCGACTCGACAGTAGGCAGTAATTATCGATTGAGCTTCGCTGAGTTTGATACAGCCATACCAAAAGGTACGCACTTCTTGAACGTGGGGCGATCTTGTGCAAAGTTGGCATTGCATGCCGGATTCTTCCTCAGCAAAGGTTATAATATTCGATTGATCAAATTAATTGTCAAGAATGCACACACAATATTGATCGTTATGGTGCCAATGACGTTCCTTCTTGCATTGGAACTGGGATAAGCGAGGAGGAATGCATCAAAGTTGTCAACAGCTCTTATTTTGCCATTTCTGAATTCCACTTACATCTTTCGTCATTGCTCGCAGACGGTCGATGGTCTTACCAGCAGATATCGATTCTGAAGCAGTATACTTACAAACAAGAAGACGCTGCACTCTTTGACGATCTTTTAGAAAGCATTGTGAGTCACCGAATTTTCCAGCCGAGATGTGTATTCGATCTTGCTATAAGAAGAATATGATATCTTCATCACTTCATTACATTACTGCTCTTCTATTTTCGACCACGAAACGTACCTCGAGCGCACCACACACAGCCGATAGCCAGAAATATACAACAAAACAACTATTCTGGAAGTGTTTGTCGAATGCATCTATTGACTCAACCTGTTCGTTACGCGTTGTACAAAATGACGGTACGTACTCACGCACCAACAAGAGCCAATTGGGCGTTGGGTAGAAGAGTGGTGAAATGATTTCAAGAGTGCAAATGCTATAATGCTTTCTTTTGGTAAGCATGCATCGCTCCCCAAAACGCTATCGAGAAGAGAAATCGAGTGCGGATCATGCGGTGGTGATGAAAACGGAAAAGAGCAAGAGGATTGTCAAGAGCAATGGTGAACGAGCCTATGATCTCATGGACGAATAACCAGGCCGCCGTCCGTCAGTTGTTTCAACGAAGCTACTCCAATCAAGGCCACACATTGACTGCGGATGACTTTCGCCAAATTTCAAACGATCAAACAAACTTTCGCAGCATGGTACTTTCACAGCTCGAACTTGATGGCCGACTTGCATACAAAGGTGTTTCCGACATCAAGGTTTCTCTAGTTCGGAGCTTCAAGGAAATGCAAGATGGACGATGCAAGTTGAAGATGGCACCTATACAAGTGAAACTTGAAGGAAAGACTCTTGGAAGCACTTTAATTACGTGATAACTTTTTAGTCGTATCTTAATGAAGGTGGGAAATATTATAGGCATGAATAAGACAGCTTTCATTCAATCCGATGTCCTCCTTACTCCTCTGCCAATACGATATGGTTTCACTACTCGGTCACTCGTACTTTAGCGCATTCGCTCGACGATTGATATCATTAGCTAGATCCAACTAAAATGAACTCACACGAATCGTTTAACAATCTTCCGAAGCAGCCAAATGTTATCCCATGTTATCCCATTGGTCATCGAAGAGAGATGGAACGCAACGATTCAAAACGTGTCCGAACTCTCTATGTTTGCATCACAAAAACGTGACCTTCCGATTCTTGAAAATTCTTAGTTTCGTCTGGCCTTGACGATGCTGCCAATTTGATGTCAGTGATGTAGATGAAGAGTATATATCCGGCATTACCATCTGCAGTCATTCTTCTTGAGGAGCAGTAAAATGAGATAAACATCTCTTTTCATAGGGAGAATCCATGGCACAATAGTGGTAGGAGCTACTCCCGACTTGACATCAATTTTATCCATCCCAATTACGTTGGACAAACGTTGTCTGTGCTATTATGCGGATGGTACGGTCGGAGGCAAATTACCATCAGCGAATGATATCTGAATTTTGGCTCACCTTGCAGGTAGTGTTGATGCACGTCGTCTGGAACGATTAATACTGTCGCTTGTTCGATCAGCGATCCATAATTTCGATAATTGCAGCACTCTCCGTGATCTACTGATGTTCGATACTTTCGAAGGCAGTGTTACAACTAAGACACACGCATTCAGCTCGCCATAGTGCTGCATTAACCCTCCTATCAAAGATCATTCTGTGTTTTTCAATGGCTTAAAAGTCATTGCCGCATGTACGGCATCAGCGAGTAGAATTAAAAGTGCGATTTCGATTCTAGTCCGCTTAGATGGCTGATGTTCAGCCTAGTCTGCTGAAGAACAAACTGTACCTTTTGGACATGATTTAATTACAGGCTAGAGGCAGCATAGTAGTGTCAGCAGTACATGTTATCAACCCGCATAGGAAATTCTGAGGCATTTACTAGATGTATATCTAGCAAGTAAGACAGCGGAGACATTTCGAAAAGTCCGCTCGTCTAATCCTAGTATCATAGACACATACAACTTAGTATGATCTATGCGTGATCAACGCAGGTGTTCCAGATTACAGCTACGTTAACAAAATCGAGGATTTATTCTAAAAGAATAATTCTCGAATCGGTACAAATCGTCTCGGGCATATTGTCGTGGGGTGAGTTACCATTTGATGTAGGTGATGATGCGAGATGTTGGAAGCGCCTCCCAATGCGGGAACCAGAAATTAAATGTGTGTTATTACCAGAATGGAAGCCATTTAATGCACTCGAACATGACTTTGTAACGAGGGCACACTGGTGGCTGCAATGAACAACCTGATCGCAACTTCACGCGTGCATCGCAATGCCGAGCGAAGGCAGAAGCTTGCAAGAACTGAGTGAACCAAGCTTTATGGCAGGTTCTTTGTCCGCAGTCGTATCATCATATAATTATGCAAGAGAGCGAAACCAGATGTAGCTTAGCCTTACTGCAGGCTGTTTATGACTGAGCTTTCCGAGCACGAAGAACGAACATTCATTGACTTCTTGTTTTTCACAGTTGAATGCGCATGAATTAGACTTGAAAGGCCACACAAGAATTCAAGTGCCTGCAAAACTCATATCTCACGTGATGATCTTTGCACTGTGGCGATTTCTCTCCTTTCCACCAAAGTTTCATAAATCAGCTTTCTAAGCTCAAGCTTCCTTCCGGATTCCTTTTACTTCCGTCCTTCCAGAGGTGATAGGTGCTTCCGATTACTTTTCTTCTACTCGTGAGCTTGCTCTCATAATAACACTCCACATTCCTGATTGAGCTCTGATAGTTTGCCTAATAGGTCTTTTTCGTATAAATTTGCAGCAAGGTAGACCAGCTTTCATAGACACATAATAGAACGTCACAATCTAAGAGACCATGCAATAGCAAGATATTCTCTCTAGGGAGCGCGCCATACAACCAGTCACATTTTGTAATGAGGTACTTTGAAGACATTAAAGGAATAACCTAGTCTTGCTGTGCGTCACTCTAAAGGTAGTCTGGATCGAGCCAGCTACTGACTCGTTTGCGAGACGTTAAGCCCGACAATTGCTTTGGTCCACATGTCATTGTGTATATAAATGCTCATAGGATGATGGATACATTCATTGCAAAAAATCATCGTCACAACGATGCGAGCATTTTCATAGAAAATACGGGTGTTTGTGTGCTTGAACATGCCCGCATGACATTTCGTCCTTCACTCATTTCTTCACTCTTTTACAGTTTGGCGACTGAAAAAGCGCCAAACGCTCCAAACCCAAATGCTCCTTCGTTTTACTACCAGCTGCCATGCTTTCATGATGAGAATCGCTACGCTCATTTTTAACGGTAGTTTTCGCAAATGGATTGGGGGGCGCCACAGCCTGAATCGGCAAACTGTCTTCGTGCGGCGGAATGTTGCGATCACGATTTTTCACAAGCGGTCTTGAAACGCTCGGCTTTTGATACGCTTTACGCTCTCCGCTTGGCTCAGACACCATCAGCTCCGAGACGGCAACGTCCGTCGCGCCAGAAGAGAACGATTCCGATCCTTTAAATTTGATCAAGTACAAGTCTTGTAAACGCTTCAGCAAGTGGTGAAGACCAAAATGGTTCACAACCTTCTCCGCGATTCGGTGAGATTTTTCAAGATGAAGACAGCGAGCCAAGTCGTAACATCGCGTCACGTCTTCGTTGACACAGGCTGTTTTCATCATCAGAATCAATACTTTATCCATCTCAGCTTGTTGTTGAGCTAGCTTTTCTTCCTCAACACGCGATGAGCTCATGGAATCAGATGGAATTAGGATGCGATGATGGGTTCTTGCATGCTGCCAAATCAGATTCTGAGGAGATTTCTCAGTGTTGGATGCTTTTGTTAGTGGGAAGGTAGCC
Source organism: Albugo candida (assembly GCA_905220665.1). Lineage (NCBI taxonomy): Eukaryota > Oomycota > Peronosporomycetes > Albuginales > Albuginaceae > Albugo > Albugo candida. The sequence goes on from CAJNAR010000175.1 coordinate 251,501, forward strand.
GTTGTAAGTGCAAACGTGCTCGGTACCGGACGTAAATGACCACGTAAACGAGGTGCTTTTTGTCCTCGTTCGATCGGAATGTAATATAACTTGTCGTCATTGACGCCTAGCGAGAAAACACCAAATCGATCCTTTGGCGACTTGTCCATCGCATTACCGATGCAGCCGATAGGAATCCAATGCCATCCGCTGGACGCACATAATGCCTGTACACAGCCGATAGAATCGACAGTATACAGAATCTCATGCTCATCAAAACCGGCCCATTCCAGGGTCCCATGTTGCATATTCTGTCGGCGTACTTGTTCCTTTTCATCTTTTTGTGCGTAAGCATCAAAACAGGGTGGAGAAGAAGGGTAAATTCCTTTTGTAACACACTGCACGCGACATCGATCGTTCCAAACTCGTATCGAGAGTAATTCAACTTCAAGTCGCTCATTGGGACCTTGTGTAAATATTCCAAGCATCTTTCCACGTGCTGTCATTGTGACAACGCGACCTGGGAGTCGAATCAGCGCGTATTCGAGTCCACTGGTTGTGAAAATCCAGAGGCAGTGGAGCGAAGTTGCTACTGCACAGAACTCACTGCTGCAAGCAATGCATTCGACTTCTTCTAAATGCGAGAATTGATGATACCAGGAGCTATTATTTGCCCATGAATGAAAGGGATGGTAGTATACAATACTACAGATATAACCTTTTGCTTCGTCATCTCCTTGTAAGCGCTGGTTTATGGAAGCTTCTTGATCGTCTTCATCGAGTACGCGATGCGGAGCAGCAAAAAATGCCCCATTCTCATCCATAGACGCCATTGTAAACCGATAATTGTCAGTTAGTTTGATATTGCGCGCTGACCTGTCGACAAATGTGATTTTGATCAAATCGCGAACGTCTTCCTCATCAACGTGCGCCGAAAAGCTTTCAATTTCACCCAACAAATTCCATTGCAAAAGGTTGACTGGACCATGCGATACAGCGTTTGGCTGAAACGGAGACTGAGATTTTGAAGCCGTGGGCGGCTTGGGAAGCACTTTATCATCTGAATTATTCTCAACATTCGACCCAAAACCGAAACTTGCCTTGATCGCCTCCACGCGGGATTCATGGTCATCAGGCTCTAAAATATCTTTCGAACACTGTACAAATGAAGGCGTTGAAACATCGGTTGAGAGTAGCGCTGACGGCAAATGAGATGGAATTACATCTGCAATCAGTACAACTTTCCCGCCAGCATGGTACACAACTAATGTGTTCTGTGTAGACGACCATTTTAATGCCAAAGCCTCATACGCCAACGTACAAGAGCGGACACATGTTCTCAAAAAACGTTCTTCGGAGGCTGCTGACTCTACTGTGCGAAGATTCCACACTAATACTTCTTTTGATCCAGTACAAGCTGCAAGGTATTGTCCGTTCGGAGAGAAAGAAACAATGTGAATATCGGATAATGCAGCACTGCCGGCTGGTACCATCAAAGACAGGAAACGCTTCCACGAATTTCTTTGATACACTTTGATTAATCCTGCTTTGCTCTGCACAGCTAATGAATTGCCCTGAGGGTGCCATGCACAGCGCAATATCACTCGGTCATCCTTGATATTTGCAAACTGAATCGGTATGCTAGCGACTTCTTTGGCTTCTAACTGCAAAATATCAAGCTCAAATATCTTCACAGTACCATCCAAACTCGAAGAGCATACATATTTTTCCAAAGGATCGATAACCGCACTTTTCACGTTGTGACCATGTCCATTTACAGCAATTACCTGTTCTGTATTTCCTGCTAGAAGAACGTGAAACGTGGGGCTGTCTGACACGATTGCAATCAGATTTTCCGAGCAATTTACTTGTCTAATTGTACACGTCGATCGAAACAAGAGTTTGTTCATTTTTGCATGCGGCGGTAAAGTGTACTCATACGCACAGTTCTCATTTTCTGATACAATTATTACTTTCGACTGCGAATTCAATACGGCCACAGAAGTGATTGCTCCATCTAATACAATCTCATCGGAAATAGACTCAATTACATTTTGGCTGTTCAGATTTGTAAAGTAAATAATGCCGTCCTCACCACATGTTGTGATGATCTCATCTGACTCGCGAGTTTGATTTACACCATTTGCATCAAAGTACACACGATTTTCCGTCGTGTTTTTCACCGTGAAAATATCCATGTCCCCAGTTCCATTAATATTGACTGCGATCTCTTTCATCGTGAATGCTTGTTCCTGCCGAGCCATTTTGCTATTGTTATCGAAATAGTAGCCTATCGATTACTATGACTGTGAGTCACAAATCCGTGATTTATGTGCTGTTACTTTACATTCTCTCGAACGTTATGTAGTCAGACCGAAGCGTTTATGCTAGAAATGTGTTTATGAGTAGGGCATACAAACCAGATTTCTTTATATTCAGTACCGTGAACGATATCGACGAAGTGTTGATGCAGCCTGATGTGAGACTTTTACTGGTAGACCGCAACGCTTAAATCAGTTAGAGTAATTGTATTTGTCATTCCTTTCTATATATGGACAAGGCTGAGAATAGTCACATAATAGCAGCTGTAGTGTTCGTGTCTGTATCAGATGCAATAGCTTCATCTTCTACGATCCCTACTGAGTATTTTTGGCTTTTTTTGTCAAGAAGTCAACTACTCTTTAAGCCCTTCTTGGCATGCGAATGAGTAGCTTGATGTTTAGACTATATAGATGACACGTCAACCTCACTGCGATGCTAGATGGGTGCTCAGAGAGGAATTATTTAGTGTTGTGGATAATAAGATGTCGACACAAAACGTTGGTAGCAGATGATATGAGATGAACGCAGTATAAGAATCTTGCAGTTGATAATCGCATATGATTGAGATCGGTGCGTATGTCTGAATTGATCTCTTTTCTTCGACCAAAGAATAAGAACGACGTCAAGTATTTCGTGTGCCTAAGACGTAGCATATGTACGTAGAAGATGGCACATGACGTGGTCATTGAGCCGATAACATACAAGGCAGGATGGAACCCCATATCAAGCAACAGTGCTTACCAGATCACCATATTGACTGGAGAAAAGCTTGTTGAATACTCAACGTTTTTGCATGCAAACTGGCTCAGCTCATCAAGTAGGAGTTCATAAATGGGCTAGATAGAGTACACAAAAATGAACAATGCTCTGAGAGGCTTTCATCCCAAAAAGTCCACGTAAGTGTTACCGATGCGCACCTTACAATGCTGCCAGTGTGTAAGAGAACTTCTCATAGCTCAAGGAAGCGTCCATGGTGACGAATATAGTGAACGATCGCCACGTAGAGCTGTAGAAGTCTCGCGGATGCGATGAGAGTAACAAGTGGATTCATTAAAATGGCAAGAATGAAAACTAGCAAACCAATGGCGCCTAGCAATTCGCGACATGTCACCTCTTAAGTATTCGAAGAAATGTTTTACTTTGTGTTTGAAAGGCTTTGAGGCTTATTTATAGGTCAAGGCTCAAATTCGTTTTGTATCTGCGGGATGTATTGCTTTCCTGAGACTTGACGTACTCAGGATAATGGTAGAACTGATGAGATGGGGCAAGCGAACGGTCATAACAAGAGAGATCGATGTGCCTTCGTAGCATGAACCAAAGATGTAGGAATCTCACTTTGAAAAAGCCAGAAAGGAGGGTATGGGGTAAGCGGGAGGATACCGCGACGAGGCAACTAATGGAGGGACCGGGGCCGATCAGGTGGAGGCGCTCTTCGAGAATAGTCGGAATTAAGTCTCGACAGGGCTATTCTTTTCAGGCGGATTAGAAGTAGACGAAGTATGGTATCGTAAAGGTAATGCCTAAACAAGCCCGCATCGTGCGCAAGTGTAAATTCCAATAGTACGAATGGTATGGTCAAGTACTTTTCGGTAGGTAGCATTCCAGGACTTTAATGGATTGTTGCAACGGCGTGCTTGCATGGGAGAGTCCTGGATCACATTGCGGCAGATCCTGATGCTTAATGTCATCCTCTCATTCTGGTGTATGAAGAAACTCACAAAGCTGGAGCAAGTAGCACTTCCGTGATAGTTTTCTATTTACCGCGATTTTGTGTTCGTGCGCGCCTTTCCGATAAGTTTCATGTTGCAGTAATACATGTCCCAATAGAGGATGCCAAAGTGATATATCTACTGACGTAGCCTTCCTACTTCCCAGTTCTTGTTCGGCACAAGCCATTTATTTGGTTCACTTAAATGAACGCTTCATGACAAATACCCGGTTTTTGGCTGTTGTAAAGATTGATTTCAATCTCTGACCAAGATTGGGAACATGCAAGATATTATGATTATGATCAATGAGTTGATACGGATTGCTTGGATTATATAACTTTAAATTCTCACCACTGGCAACGGAAAGCGATGTGATTCTTTATAATACTTAAAGGAGCCGACTACCGACACTTTACGATATCCATCTACGTAAACTTTGATTTATATGAATGGCATAGTCACCCATCTTCAATCGATTCTATCATGAAAATCCAAGTTCCGTCGTGACCAGCGAGCACCCATTTAACGTTTTCTGCTCAACTTTTTATCTACCTCCTACTTTTGGGGAACGTTTTTGTCTACAACTTCGTTGCGCGAGATACAATTTCATTGGATTTTTCATAATATGCTCGAAAACCTAACGAAGCAAATCTTTAGCCTATCAAGCCAATGTTGTGTGCTTTTGATTACCTAGCATATTTGCCTAAAATCATCTGACACACCTCTAAACAACAAGAAGGCTTCGCATGCACACTGTTAGCACCACCCAATGATTCTGTAGCAACGTATCTCACAAGATCAAGAAATTTTGCGTAAGATCAAAAGCGAGCACAATGAATGTGAGAGCATTGAGTTCATATTAAGGTTACATCGCTTGCTTTGTATTAGCTTGAATTCGTGTACTTCTTCCTTTTCCAAACTCAATCATTGATACTCCGATATGTGTCAACGTCTGTCGTTACAAACATGGGCAATGTTGATACATTATCCTTATGGACTCCGCAGTTAATGCGAGAAATTTCTTTGCGGTCAGAACACACGCTGTTATCGAAGACCCCTAACGCATTTCCCCTGGTTGCAGTAGACGTACGGCTGGATAATAATTTTGCTAGGAAATGCCGGTTTGAGATTTGGGAGGTGGCAGCTTGTCTATCGCTAATCGTGACCTTTAAACCTTTAATTCTATAGTGACCTGGAAGCATTCATCATTTCTCCTCTCCTTTTGGATTGGATTTATTTCGTTGTTGTTTGACTGAATCTGAAAATTTGTGTGCTTCTTCTGATTCTGGTTTCGTATTTTGCGACATGTTTAAGATCAACAACTCTTTTTTTCAACTTGAGGAAAAGAGCATTTTGCTCTCATCTCAGTTTGTTTTCTTGAGCAATGCTATTTCGATACGCACTCTAAATGAAAAGAACGATCCGTAGGGTATGATTCGGGCGCACTTGTTTTCTTCTCGTCGAGATCTCACAGGTGATTGTCTTCTATCGATCTCCTATTTCAGCTTCTGTACAGAATGAACGCGGCATTTGACAGAATATGCAGGATTGTATGCTCAGCTTATTCTTGCTTCAGGTTTCTTGCAATAAAGTCGATCTATGTACTTTTCGTTACTGTCGTGCGCACACACACCATGAGTACTGCAATCGATTGTCTTAATCAAGTGATGGAAGTTGGGACATCTCCAAATAATATGCTTACTTTGATAGTGACAACGTAAGGGCGGAGATCTACCTACGTGGTCAGTCTCGGTGCGTAATTGGGTCGTTCATCTCGCTGCATATGAATTCTATAGCTTGTTCCCTTCAAGAATTCTTACACATCAGTATCGACCCCTGAAGCTCATATGATAACAATCTGCTCAATTATGTAAGTACTGACATGAACGATCTGTTGATGGACGTGATTAGACTTTTGATGATATTTTGCATCGTGATCATTGCATGTAAACACTGATACACATCATTGCCCCCTGTCTTGATAAGAAGTACATATTCTGACTTTCTTCACCAGCCAGGACGGGTGCGTCTGGATTATGCTGTGATGCTTCTATCCATCAATCCATTGATTCTACAGCATCCATTTAGTCCGCATCTGTCCATATGATACAACGATCCGAAAGTGATTTTTTTGCAACGAGTACGTCGCGTTGCGCGGCGTATCATTTGTTAAACAACTGATTGTGGTCATTCATTGTATCAACTTCCATTTACTCAGTCCCATATTTATCCCTACCAGTCTTGATGCGTGAAGCCCTATTAGTTGATTTCGTCAATCCACGCCTTTATGTTATTTGGTCCTCGGGTGCTGCTTACAAAGACTCGGACGATGTATTTATTGCACATGCTTATTATCGGGCAGTCTCGTCAAATGCCCCCTATTTTCGCGATTGTGAGAAACTACTGTTGGCTGTTTCGATCTCATGCATCTGCTCTTGATGCCATTTCCTATCATCTCTTGAATTATGACTGAAGATAACCGGACATACGGTCCGTGCCATTTGAAAAGCTGAGAAAGTTTTTATCTGAGTCCAATCTTATTTTGTTGATCTATATTATCAGAAATCCAGGATTGGCATACTGGATCTCACTTTCCAAATGCGTGCCATCCTGTCCCTGAATGTCTCACTCACATAACGACATGTTGATTTTGAGTGCTTATAATTGCTTTTGTCCACGAAAAATCCCTTTCTTATGGCTTGGTGATGCTGGGTCAAATAGCTTCATTCAACCAAGCCCCCATTTCTGCCGTGATGTAGCACTTAATGAATTACTTGGTGACTCATTTCTGATAATAGCTAAGCCTTTTCGCTGAGATATCGTCCTGTGCAGATGAGTTTGACTACTTCGCTTTCGCTTGCCTGGCATATATACTTACCCCAAGAAGATATTTTCCATTGATTTGAATATTTGAAATAGCGATCAAACCTCCGCTAATAATTCTTTTCCGTCGAATGCTAGATTATCTATATTACAATTCTTGGCGTCAAGTGGTAGATCCATTTAGCTTGTCGGGTGCACTGTCTGCATGGCATGTGCGAGTTCATCGATGTTTTATCAGCTTCCAATTCCGGGACGATATTTGCAATCTCTGTTCTGAGTTTGTTGTCTTGAAGTGCGGCGTGGATTGAATGCGATAAAATTTTCAACTCCTGTAAATTGCTCGAATACCGGTGCGGGTACAAGCCTGATAAAATTGCTCCAATCCTCTGCTATATTGACACAAACTGAGATCCGGGAATCTTTTTGGATCTCAGCAATGCTTTGTGAGCCTCTCTCGATCAGGAACAGTTTTTGTCAAAGCATTATTTGTGTGATACACACTGTATGTGGTGAGCAGAACGATGAGAGCTTGACAGAACTTCATAATATGTATTGAATGAACTTTGAATGGGTGAGTCAATGGGGAGCTCATTCAGTGTGATGATATCGCTCAGTTTACAAATGGTTTCACGCTAATATGACTTACTCTCAATTTATACATAAGTTCTTTATCAATCTCTTCTTCTTGCCGGACGAATTGTTTGCCATCACCCACATTTGCCATCTGAATGATGACCTTTATCTGCCTTCTAAACTCCATGCTTGATACTTTGCGCATCTATCTCTACGTCGTCATCGCCCTTCCTGTTCATCGAAATCGTGCTCCGTGTAATTAATCCATCCAGAAAAATATTCACAGGGTTGTTCTACTTGTAGATTTGCAAAATTGATAGAAACACCACCTAAACGGTCCCTGGATCGCCAGTTGGCGTGAGGGAAGTATTAACCCATGATTGTTTCTTGAACTTCGGTGTCCAGCCCACACGCAGTGAGAGCATCTCGTAGGCTGGAAAAGCAAGTTAACTGGGCAGTCAGAAACTTAATCGATTTTATAGTATTGATCAAATCAGAAACTTTATGGGCCATTTAGAACACTGGGGCACTTCAGTAGTATGTTATCAAGGCCTCGTGCAAAGGAGTGATCTAGTTTGCATGAGAGATGCCATAGTGCCTTACAAATACATCATAAGGCACTGAATGCCACGATATTGAATTGGTAAAGTTTACATGATACCATGTTGATGTGGAGCACAGCAATTGTGGTGAAAGCTGTTCTGCATAACCTACCTTTCGGATCACATGACTATAGCTTAATGTGTGACAACTCCCAGCATTAAGACACTATCCGTGTGTCTTACATTAGAAAAAATACAAACAGAAATAATGATGACTATCATCGTACCGTCCAGAATCCTGTTTGGAGAAGATGAAAAAAGGGGACATTGAGACAGCTATAAATGCCAAATTTGTGTCTGCATCACATACAGCTTCTCATGTCTCGTATAAAGTCCGCAATATGAATTATAGTTCGAATAGATGGGTCTTTTACTTGAAGACTTTTAGATATGGGAGCATGAGCAGATTCACCGATCAGAGCACAAAAAATAGCACAAAAATGGCTCATTTCGGCGTTATTCCAGGAGTCATACAAACTTGGGACATTTTTCCAAGAATGTAGCGAAATAGTGACTTCAATTGCTAAGATGACTCTACATCAATGCTCTCCTCTGGAATCCAAGTCTTAGTTGTCGACAAGCTCATACATGTCCTCATCTATCTATGTGCAGGTGTGCGCAACTTCACGTGAGTCGACCTAGTGATGGATGACCAGGCTGGCTCGACCCGCTCCATAACAATAATTATACATTCAAAAATAGGTTCATTCGTTTCTCCTTTACCTCTCACCAATTGCTGGAGCTCGCTGCAGCATTTTGTCGAAGCATTACATGGCAATCTAGGCTCGAAAAAGCTAATTAATTCACACCTTGAAGGCGTAAAATGTTTTGTCTAGGTTAATCTGAGGCTTTAATTCGTCGTTGGACACTAACGGCCAGAAGCCCGTATTTTCTCGTTCATGTGTCGCTCAAAAAGAGCTAAGACTCCATTTTCAAGCTTGTCTTGTGTAAAATCCAGCTTCTTCTGTGACAATCGAGGTAGGATGCCATATATTTATCGCATTACGGAAGTATATGTTCTGAGCAGTGTAATGGATTTTAAGAAGCTGCTTTGCCAGGAGCACGTTGAGCTTATTTGGGATTGTTGCGTTAGTGGTCGACTGGAGCAAAGACAAGACATCATTTCGCTATTTCGTAGAGAATAATTATACGCTAATCACATCAACCATGCCACAATATAGAGAACCGCATCGCGAGTAGAAAGCGTTAAACACGCTCACATGCGACTTGAAGAATAGCTTTTCATGAATTACAAGTTATAATGTCACTTCGACTGCTTACTAGAGAGTATGTCTTACTCAACTAGAACAGATTATTTCTGCTGGACATTCATTCTTTGTCCGAACGCATTAAGTCTATTGACTCATGCGATACGCAGAGCGAAGGAATTATTGAGACAATATGAAGTCAAATGCTATACGACACACGCTGAAGTACTCAGGCAAGCCTACCAGTCCGCGGGCTGATGATATCTCGAGCTAATTACCCGACCAGAGCAATCACAAGATATCTCTCTGCACCAAATTTATGAAAAAGTAGTCAGCATTTGACATGATAACTATCACCACAGCTAAACGCATCCCTCCACCGCTGTAACTAATTCGAAATCACGTAGATATCTAAGAAATCCAACAGTACCCCGCTGCGCTAAAGATACGACTCTTTTCTTGAGTTTCCATGAATGACAAGTAGATTTCGTTATTTCTATCGTGCTTTCCATTGATTCTCAATCAATTTGGTGGCATTTAGTGATGCACCATTCATGTTTGGTAACATGTACGCTCTTTGTATGCCTAGAAACCTCTAAAATCACAAAACGTATCAGAATTAGGTACGATACCTTGGTCAATCGGTTAAGTACAAGTACACACAGCTGGAAGGCATTCATTCCACTACCAATAAGTAAGGCAGCCAATGTGGACACGATCGAAAGCACGTAAAGCAAATCAGCCTGTGTTCATCGACAATCACTGGAACGATAAGTATATACAAACAAAAGATGAGCAGATTGCATTGCTTCAATCAAATAACGTGCTACAAGACTGGAATGACGACGTCGATGACGATGCATCCTGTGATTCCGATTCTGATTCTGAAGGAAGCTGTGCACAAACCAGCCCACAGCAAGTTACATTTTCCAAACCATATTCTTCATTGAAGAAAAATAAACGCGTCATGAAACGTATGACGAACGAGTTGAAGGCCTGCATTAGTTACTGGTCGTGGAATATAATGGTAGTGACAGTGATTCCTTTCTTCTGTCATTACATCATACAACATCACATGCGCAAAGACAAAAGGTAGGACATAGGAACAGCTCTTACCAATATGTACTCAATTTCTTTTGTGTAGACATGTCTGGCCTTTCAACAATAGTACACTCATTGGCACGATGTGCACTTTACTATCAAACGTATCTATCATCATTTCATTGGTGCTTGTTACATGCCATGTGTTCTGCTTAGTACCCGAGCTTTTCTCAAAACATTCATTCATCTCATACAAAAGTCTCTCTGAAGTGACAAGAATGGCAAAAATGCAGGATGTACATTACTACTCGAAGTGTATTCAGTCCTTTTTGTTGAATCAAAGTCTTCCAAGAACTCTTCAAGATGTCGTCAACGGAAGCGCCTCATACTCATCGGATCAAATGATTCTCGTCTCCCAATGCTTGATTCTCCTCTCGGGCGCGCTTATCATATTGATGTCATACCATAAACTGATTCGAGGACTCGCAGCGCTCATTGTACCAATATGGATTATCATCACCACGTACGACAGCCACGTCCATAAAATTCATACCTCAGCGATCATCCACGCTATTGACCCAGTCGTTGCATTCAAAAACGAAGCCATCATAGTACGTGTACACCATTTCAATAAGTAAAGCACACGCTTGACTCGCTTATGTGTTTATTAGATCGACATAGATGGAAACAATCTAGAAGAAAAAGGCTTAATCCATTGGTTGCCTTACTGGAACCCTCACGAGAATGAGCTTGAGACGGATAGCTCTCCACTGACAAGCATTTTGGCAGATGGAAGTGTTCTTGTTACATTCAACTCCGTGAACGAGTATTTTCCGTGTTACCAATCTGCCACAATGGCTAATAGAAGAGAACAATTGGCAGAAAGAGAACCTCCGAATAACGGAACTTCTCAATCCGTTTGCTTTGAGCTTCTTCGCGTCCGTGTGAAAGATATACGCAGTATCCCGGGATGGTCGCTGGATGACAAGCGCGCCTCAATTATATCAGCGGCTACGGATGGTCTTGAATGAAACAGAAAATCATTTGAGGGGTACTTTTGAAAGGTTTCCTACCGAGGCTACTTGCTGAAGGAAATATTACGTCGAATATAGAATCAGATATAAGCTGAGAATAGTCAGATCCAAGTAGTGGAGAATAATGAGCTTTAATGTCGGTTTGCACGAATCTCAGACTCCGTTATTAGTATCGCCGTACGAGAATTTCATATTCACATTGTCAACGGATACGTTTACGGTACAAAGCGGAAAGTAAAGAATCTAAGTGACATAACCAAAAGAAATGAGATAAAGTTCACTCGCTTGTTTATCGTAGCGGTTATCCCGGTCAAGGAGGATGCTTTTATGGGAAAAAAGGTCGATGTTTTGTATCGCAATACCGCATTGTGTATGTAGCAAAGCAGAATCGAGCGGGAGATAATGCACACAAGTCCTGTTCCGTTCCATTTTATGCTATTAAAGAATGGAAGTTTCATGCTGACTACTTTGGTAAGACACGCAGCTCGAAACCGCGCGTACAGCATAATGTTTGACAATTTGCAAGGGAAAAAGACGTGGCGGGGGCACGTGAATCCAATACAGGGAGGAGGTCTACTTGGAATAGGGTTTTTTCAGCTCCGTTTCGAGGTAAGATACGGTGCTCTTCGAACTATTTCTGTACTAGATGCTTTTAATTGAATCGCAGTCACATGGCTTTGAAGAGTTCCAGCGTCATCTCGAGCCGCTTCTTGAACAATCACGCGAGCTATATGAAAAAATAGCAGCGATGCAAACGCCATCCATTCTTATGGTTCCAGCTGCAAGATCGGAGAATACGCAGCATTGCCAAGCGTATTTTTCATCCAAAGAACCTTTTACAATTTATAAAATGGTCGAATGAAGTAATTCATAGAAAATTCTCGAAGTACTTCGATAATCGCTTGACAGCGTTTAGTTCTTGATTTGATGATGTTTGATAACAACGGCCTACCATTTACACGACACTCTGACGTACTGAATGCGGATCCGGTAGAGAAGGAAGATGTCGTTAAATTAGTTGAGGAAATTAAACGGCGTGGAAATGCTGCCTTCCAGCAGAAATCTTTACCTGAAGCCGATGTTTTGTATTCCAAAGGAATACAATGTGATCCCGAGAACTTCTCCAACAACATACACATTCTTTACGCGAATCGGTCTGCAGCAAAGCTAGAAATGGGTAAAGTAGAAGACGCGCTTAGTGACGCGGAAAGCAGTATCAAATTTGAGCCGAAATACACCAAAGGGTATTTTCGAAAGGCACAGTCACTCGTAAAACTATGTCGATACCAAGAAGCGTTAGATGCCACTGACATTGCGAGAAATTTAGAACCAGACAATAAGTCGGTTTGCGCTCTGCTGAAGCAGATTAGTGACTCAAAAATGAAAGATGCAACCAAGCCGATGAATGGAACAACATCAAAAGAGCAAAGAAAGAGTCAAGTAACAAGAACACAATCGGTCAAGCAACCGAAAACTCAAACACAAGCGCAACCAAATACAGGACCCCTCGCAGAAGACGATGAAAGCTTAGGTGGAAGTGTTAGAGGCTATAAGAAACTTGCTGATGGAAGAGTGACGACTTTTTTCCACAATGAACTTGATGAGCAGACTAAGCAATTGATTGGAGATATTGCTCCAAAACCTGTCAACGATCCAAATGCTGTACAGGTATCCACACGTTCGTTATTAAATTTCTTCGTTGTCTTATTCGCGATGCTTCTTTTATAGATCAAAAGCGTTGAAGGAGCATCTGCATGGAATCAGGGCAACACTTTCGAAGAGAGAAACATGACAGCATGGGCAAAGGAGCGGATTGAATCGCTGTTCCGGGATCTATCTGTTCCATTCGATGAAGCTCGTTTAAAGGGTCAGCTGAGTGTTGAGAGCATAATGGATCTGAATGGAGATGCATCGGTCGCATTCTTGCGGGGATCAAAACGATACATTTATGAATTCTCATTTCGACTGAAGTGCAATCTGACCATCCAGGGTAGGGATCAGAAAACAGAAGGCAATCTACAGTTCCTGGATTTCAGTTCCGATAATTGTGACAATGAGGTCGAAGTGAATGTTTCTTCCCGATACCAAACGGAGTCCGGAAAAGCTTTGCATGCTTCACTTACGTCCCCTAGCAGTCCTCTTCGTCAGGAGATAGCGAAGCGACTCGATATGTTCGTGAGAGAATTTTCGACATTTTGATACCTAGCGGGGAGGAATTGTGATGTTTTAGTCACCTTTGCGATTAGAAATACAAAATTCTTCGGCGTCTATTTCTGCTGCTTTTCGTCACTCCAGCGTCCACATGTATCCCTTATTGATGTGTTAGAGCTCCATTCGCTTGTGTAATCAAATATGATTGCTGATAGCGGGTGAGATGCATGTATATAATAGTTTGTCAGCTTCGTAAGACTCCGCACGATCTGGTATGAGAGCACATTACCATACGAAAAATAACTATGCAGCGCGCACTGTGCTTTGTCATTGTCAGAAAGATGCACCGAGTCAGTATTGCACTCATAAGTTGCCAATTACAGAGTGAGATGCTACTTTATAATTCATTAAAACGGGGAGCGCAAGAAAACATTGGCGTCGAATAAGGACCGCATGAGCATTGATACACAAGAAAGATTACATTTTCAGTATCACTTTAGTTAATGCATCTCTGTAAATGTTAGCCTTGACAATCTAAGAAAGTGCAATGTAGCGTAAGAAGAGTCGGGCTGAATTAGAGCTTCAGCGAGGATCCTTGTGAAATTTGCAAGGCGAGAGCATTTTGGTGTCGAATTCGATTGAACATGAAATGAGATAAATCCCGATATTGAGACAGTTGGATGATGCGTTGACATAGAACAGGAAACGCTGAAGGCAGGAAAATCTCGTCATTCACGTACTCGGTGTGGATTGAATGAAGCCATTTCAACAGGTAGATTCTGATGTGTATGAATACATCTCAAAAACAACATGAGCAGTTATCCATAATCTCTCCCCCACCCTGCTGCTCATGATTTATTCATCAACAAGCCCCAAGACGACAAAAGAACTAAGAATTGTACATGGCCGAGTATATCGTAGGCGAGAATTACAGAGAATTCACAGCAATGTATTTCGCCGGGTATGGTGAATAAGCTGTCTGGTACTGGAACAAAGTGAAATGTATATTAAACAGGAGATATGGCCCCAGTCGACTCCGTTTATAAACAATTACGGTAACTCTGTAGCTATCATGGAGGAGGCGGTTTTGAGAACACATTACACCAGAAAACAAACTGATACAAAGATTATTTATATCTCAATGCTATGCCAATATTAGTGGCAGCTTATGACCTACGCTAATTACAAAAGTGCAACTGCTGCCACGAAAATGTGCTTGATCTCTTCCTACCGTTTGGATCCTTTGGGTATAGCAACGCAGGAATAAATAAGCACGTATTTGCTACAATTAGTAGCAAGCTTGATCCTACCCGTTATCCACATTGTACGACGTTCGATCGATAACACGGAATATCGCTTTAGCAACGAAGCGTTAAAAAATTTAATCACGCACATATTCGTATCTTGCCCGAGACTTGTCTAATTGCCACTGTCTACGACTGCTATCTCAAACCTAATCCGCCATCGCATCGAATTGCTTGTCGTCCGCAACCTCGAGTAGCTGCGGGTTTGTTCCAAAATGCGGAACCTGTTGTTTATCCGCAGTAGTATTTTATTCCAAGAAATCGCACGCATCTATGAGCGTGACCAGTCGTTCCATTACTACCGCTCGCTTTTGATGCAAGGATAAGTCACCAGTATCCTCCGCTTCTCTTTCAAGTTGATGTGGATCATGCTTGGATCTCGCATGTGACAGCAAATTCCCTAGTTGGATTAAAACGGCTTCCTCCAATGCCTTCAATCCACTAGTGGGATCAGATTCCGTTGGAGGTGCCCTGTGTCGTGGGCACGATACCAATTCAAGTGCCTGCCACAACTTACTCACAATATGTAACATTCTGAGCGTAAGTGATGCGGAGAGTACCACATCGTCACTGGTGCCAATGATCGAGTTCGATTCCCAAGTAAGAAACGGCGTAATGAGGACGATGCATTCCATAGCCAGCTTTACCTTCAAGGCTAAATTCTCCAAAGTATATTTTCTGTCAGGACTCGTGATCCATATTTCCAATTCGGTGATGATCCTCCGTAAGCAATCAGTAAACTTTGCCCGTGCAGTCGTAAGGAAGTTATCGTTGCCACTATAAAGAATATTGTTAGAATCTACACCATTGATTTTGTCTGGAGGTTGACGCTGTCCCCATAATCCAAACAATTGAGTAAAAAGCAGTCGAAATCGAATTCGTAATACTTCGACCATAAATTTAGAGTCAAATTTGGACTCCGTCGATTGTATTCGTATATTTGCGAGCATCTTATCATCTTCTGGTTCGCTTTCAGCCCATTCGTTTGGAAATAGCCGATCAAACAGGAGATGATACAATGCTGAAACATAGTAAAATGGATCGTCGTCTTTGACAGAAGGAACGTATGCTATGATACTAACGAGACATTGCACATAATGTATAAATCCACCATCCGAAACGGTGTCGTGACTTTGTAAGTAGGACCTAAAGTGAAAACCGTCATTCAAAGCCATTGAAACCTTTCCACATTCTATCAACTGCTTGTAGTGTTCTTTTACATCATACAAGAGTACACTAGCTTTCGTCTCAGCAATTTGCCGAATCGCAGATTTGAGAAATCCATCTAATTGAGATAAACAATTCCTTACTAACGCGGCATTTGCCCCAAGTGTATACAATCCCATTTTGTAGATGTCCAATTTCGGCTCTAAGAACGTCGAAATGGAAGGAATTGTGATATATGCATGAGCAAGGCATGACTTGATGAATTCAGCCTCTTGTCGCTCGATAGTTGTGGTCGGTGTCTTCGTCCTTTCTGTACTGCGGGGTCGAAAAGTTTGGGCCGTCAAAATAAGCACACATTTCGATAATATCGCTTTGACAGGCTCCAACTTGTAGAATGCACGACGGCAATCGGTGTAGAGTTGCAGTAACGCACCTCTTTCATCAACAACAAAACTTTCGCGGAGTGGAGTAAGACCACACAATGAGGTCTCGTGCAGCACGCCCAATCTCATTATAAACTTGCAAATATCTGTCGATGCCTCATTGAATTCCGATTGAGTGCCAAGATTATCAAGGGAATCATGAATACGGCAGCATAGGACGAATAACGTGCGTGCTACCGCTGCCTGTGGACCAGCCACATGAAGTCGAATTTGACCGTTGGCCGAGCTATGGCTCGTAGGTGTAGGTCCAACGAATGCATGCAACACTTTCTTCGATACACCAACACTAGTTTCCTGCTTGAACAATCCCAATAAAGTCTATTCCATACTAATCAGTAAGAAGCAATTGACAAAGTAAGTCGTACCAGAAACTCGAGCGAGGGAATTACAACAGCAAAATACTCCTTTTGCTTCCTTGCCTCGCAAACGACATGTTCGATTACAGCACTTAATTGATGGTAGGTCGACTCATTGAATTTCTCTGGTGAAATATCATTCAACTTTCGCGATATATCTTGGAGCAGGATTTGGGCTTCTAAAGGCTAAACATCATGCTCAGAAGTGACAACAAATGTGAGTACGATAATTCTTACCGAAAAGTGTGTGACAATCAGTTGCATGTACGCTGCTCCGCATTCCATATACTCATCCAGTTCAGATACTTCGCTAACTGTTTTCCATGTAGTATTCAGAAAATATAGCAAGGACCTGCGATCGATTGAATCTGATTCTTTTTTTGCTAATTTGTGTGCCAGGACCGCATACAAATGACTCTTTGAAAAGTTAGACGGGCTTGAAGTACGAATAAGCTGGCAGATCTCTCGACAAGTTTTGTCGTCGTACGGTTCCACTCCAAATGCATCGATCAAGTGCTTTAAAACCATTGAATTGCCACAAGTTTCTTTATAATGAGCCAATAATTCATAAAAAATGCTTTGGTCAGGTGACACTGAAGCTGCATAACGGAAAAGCCATTTTATCGCTGGTGAATGTAATTCCAGCAGCTTCTCTTCGGTCCATTGTTCAAAAATTTTGGATTCAGGATTCATCGTCGGTTGATGCTTCTCAATCCATTCGTTCAACTGGTGAGTCCGAAAATAGCGGAGACTGAGAAGGTAGTCAGACAAAGTAGTCAGAATCACATTTTTTGAAAACACTTTCATCAAATTTGAGGCGGATAGTATCAGATACAGACGGGCGTAAACTGCTACCAAAGGATTGGCTACACCTCTATGACAATTTGAGAATGTTAGCAGCGCCCAAACATAATACGATCCGGTAGAGGTACCTGATCATATTGGAGAGCCGTAAAATGATAAGCTCGTAATCTCCATTCGACAGGTATCGATAGCATTGCAGTAGAGCTATTTCTATATAGCTGAAGAAAACGAAACGTACAAAATATGATAACAAATGCAAAATGAGATACACTGACATGCGTGGTAGGAGTTCTCGGATACATGCGGTCTTGTAAAACCAGTTTCGACATGTTTCCATTGCTTGTAAGTTGATGTCTGTAGACGAGAAACCTTTAGGTAACGAGAAGGAAGCCAATAGTTGACCGGATTCATCACTACAAGCTCGCTCTCTGATTCGATCAAAAACGAGCTGTCCAAATTTGTCAAGAATCGTGCTCACGAGTACAAAAGCGCTCGGGTACAACTCCGGGCTAGTGTCAGCATCTTTTAGAATTTTCACGGCCTTGATCGTTACTCGCAAAGCTTCAACTTTTTGCTTCCTTTGCCACGTTTGAATCAGTTGCTCCTTCATTGTACTGATCTTTGCGATGTATTCTGCTTGTGAGAGTTCCACGAGTTGATCCAACTCCCCTAGCGATTCAGATAAATGTGGATTTTGTTCAGGATTGAGTGCAAGTCTTCTAGCATCTAGGAACTGAAGTCTATCTTTGGCACGTTTGATCACAGGTACGTTCTCACTGACATTCTGGCTATTTGTGTTCTGTGATGCAACTTGATTGCTCATAAAAAACTCACCTATGGTCATCACCAAGTGTTAAGCCAATTTGGTCATATATGAGTATAGTGTAATGACTGATACCTGGATGATCAGACTCGCTTAGATCCATCATGTACTAGAATCACGCATTATCCATGTGTTCGCGAGTGAATATGCGATAAAGGAACATACCGGTCTGATTTTGAACGTTAGTTTCTGAGTCACACGAAGTATTACATCAGCATTTCTGTGCCAGTCATCCAATAGAGTTGGTTCGATTAGACCCAAGTGACCAGGATCCTTTTGTAAATGTGCAATACACTGCGAGGTTTGACTGTTGTTATCCGGTTCGCTGTGTTTTTTATCGTTGTACCCAGTCGGAGCAGTTGCGCCAAGCGGATCGATTTCTCCTTTATTTAGCGATACGAGCTCATTTAACCGGTTTTTATCCCCTTCAGCGGGATTTGATTGTATCTGACGAGTCAGTGCCGATTGAGATGGTGTTTTTAATTCATGTGACGAAGTTGGACAATCGACATAAAAAAAATGATTTTCTAGCGCCTTGAAGTATTTCAGTGGGTGTTTAAGTTGCGATTCGCATTTTGCTGTATTATGTTTGCATAACGAGTTCATTTTTGCATATCTATTCAATGGGACGATAGATTTTTCATCGAAAATCTCTCGCAACGATGCATGCTTCGTCATTCCACTGTATCTGCATCAGGAACCCAGAACTGAGGGTATCGTGGATTATTTAATATCCAAGAATATCGATTAATACAGTGCCCGCGATCAGATGGTAATTCCAATGACCCACCACCGAGATAACACTTACTTACATGACTGAAAGTCGGTGATCGATATCTCATAACGGCACAACCGAGCGGTTCTGACAGGATGAATGACAAGAGAGCCAAGCAACAGAAGAGAGCAATAATTTGACCTGTAAGTAGAGCAGTGATAAAAACGCACCTCAGCAAAGCGTAATGTTTCGCGCTTTTTTGTCAATCTTACGTAAGAAATCCTTCGAATGCTTGTCTTCGACAGCCCATCAGGTAAATCAATGAATAAAAGACCAAGCAACTGCTTGTGAAAAAACCAATGCCACTCATGTCTAACATAAACTGCTTCTTAGATACTATACGCCACAGAAACATTTCTGCATGCCCACAGATCAGAATACTTGTCGTCCGCCTATAGCTTTCTTTGTTTCTTGATAAGTAGCTGCACGAACGTACATGCTGCTAATCCCTAAACAAGAAACAAGGGTTTTGAGCTGCTTGTATATCTAAAACGGTGCGAGCAGAGCGCTATGTGCGTCAAAGAATAAGTGTGCCGCAAAGACACACGCAAGTGCTGTCGAATGGTATATAAGACGGCAGCACTGCTCAAATCAGAACAGCTCGCGGGGATCTACGCTAAGGCTCTATCTTAAATGTAGTAGCTGGCATTGTAGGGGTGAAGTAGCGTCAGATTTCCGGCTACTCTATCTCTCCTTCCATGTCGGCGAAATCGTAGGAATGTCAAATAGATTCTAACAAGGAAATGTAGGATTTTGAAAGTTACGAGAGCAAGGGTAAGATGAGACGGAAGCGAGGCACCTGGACTCCATCACTTATATTCTTGTGGTCAACAAAGCGATCTCAAGCTCACCGATTTCAAGTATACAGTAGAAAATAGTTTGATCAGTTTGTAGCTGTGATGCGAGTTCTATAAATCCGATTGATCTATCGACATGTTACCTTTCGTACACATTATCTCATCATTTCTTTTTCTGATGACGATCGAACCTCTCCGAAAGATACTTTACCAACATGAAGAATTTCGTACTTGGATCAAGAAAACCTGTCTCGCAATTGACTTTTCTTCGGCGATTTGAGTTTGCTTCTAGAAAATCCCAAATTGGGGTTTTTCGCAGGCGTACTAGCCCAAGTTTACTGTGTTGACCTGGTGTGAAGCTCAAATAAGCCGAAGAAAACGCCAATGAGAATCATTGCGTAGGTAGACGAAAACGTCCGTGAACACCCACGAGAAGCCCTTGTTGCATTGGACCATGGCCTATTCTCGTGCTCCTGATTTGACCATATTTGGTCGGGAACATCCGGCCAAGTATTTGGGCATTCCGTTTGGCTAGACTCCGACTCATTGAATGTATGTATTAATTATGGACGAGCGTCCTTATGATAGGTTTGCTGTATGGTTACAACTTGCGAGTACTACCCGTGGCCGATTAATAATTTCGTAGACGATGATTCATCACGTTTGTGGCATCACACTATGCGAGTAAACATACAAGAAGAGACTCTTCTACAGTGGCAATCGATTCTGGACCGTTCAGTGCTTGGTCGGAAACACGAATAAAGACAAAAACACGTTTATTTGACCAACGAGGAGTTTTGATATATTCGTCAACAGGATGGTGGGCAACAGATTCAATATTGGTGGGCCAATTGACGCTACAGTACAACCGACTGTTCCTTCGTGTTGAACAAGTGTACCACTTATCCAACCCCACTTACGACCACACAAGCCGATGGAGTGAAGCATTACAATCTCACATATGAATGCTCTACAACGTCATCAATACTACATGGTTCAACGGATCTTGTACCACTACCACCACGAGCTACATTATGAAGCTACCACTCGTAGTTCGAGTGCGTAAAAGTTTGATACAACCTTGACATGCAATTGCACCACATGAAATATTTGGCATTCATTCGCCGCAGCCTCTGAGACCAGCTGTCTCCAAGACATTTGTAGGTATTTCGACACATGGTATACAAAGGACGCGTTCGTCGACCAATATTACGACGATGAAGTGGTCCAAACATCGGATATGACTGAATAGAAGCTGCTGGGTCAGCTTCGCAATAAAGCAACGTAGATACTACAGCTTACCACCTCGTTTGGTGTCATCACTTGTACGTGAGAGTGCAAGCCCGGCAATAAAAAACCATTTTTTACAGCTTACCGCGCTTTCACTCTCATGGCTCGTCTTGAAACCTTCCGAAACACTAATCATCGCGGAGAGATCGGACACAATAGATATAGAACGGGTCCGAACATTAATGGCTACATCAAGGTGTCTTTAAAAAACATGTCTTACCGATTTTGAAGGTTTTACATTTCCTTTGAAACTTCGAATGATGCCAGTTTGTCTCAGTCTCGGGCTTTGTAGGACACCCAGTCCGACATCTTATTGTGCTCTCAGCCTTCTTCTGGCACAATCGAATCCGATCAACATCTCTTTCTCGAGTGCGATCATGCAGAACAATTATGGCTGGAGCTACTTCCTGATTGAATAAGTTTTCACCTCCAAGGGGAAAAGATGTTTGATCCTCATGAGTTGCTTATCTCGTACCTTCCACTCTATGTTACTGAACCTATCACAGAGCCCCCGATCTTAATCGACATCCCGCTTCTTGAATGAAATGTTCCGAGGCACCACATCAGAAACAGTATGGGCAACAAGATTTTGTTTCATAAAAATGCAAATATGAACCGAAGAGATGCAGTCAGCAAGTTTACTGACTGGCGCAATATATTGTTCGCTCTCGCCAGTAATGAGGAAAGATAGACAATCAGCTGTTTTGACTAGATTCGTGTCAGCCGAGACAAGATCCTCTCTTTCTGTCACCAATGCCCATTTTCCGTCTTCTTAAACCAAAGCTTCTCAATTTTCGCTTTGGAGAAAGCCAGATCTCATCTATATAAAATCAGGGAGCACTGGAACACTGAAAGAGGTAGAGGCTAAACATCAATGCATTTTAAAGCAGCACCAACTTCAAACTGTAAATAACAATGCCGCATGAGGAATGGAGAGTAAATCATGTTCACGTCATGAAGTATGTACTAAGTTTGTAGCATGAATCTGACCAGATATATGAAAAAAGTGAAGAATTGTGCCTTGTGTTACTTACAATGCTAGCGACGAGAAGTTTCGATTCCAAAGCTGGAGATATCTCATTTTTGAAGGTACCCTGATCCCGAATACGCAACAACATTATAGATAAGACTTATGGTAAGCACAATAGCAATTCAGCAAACGGCTCAGTTGAAGGTGTCTATATTACTAGAATTAGACTGACTTCTCTAGTTGCCTAGGCTATCTTAAATAACATATATACATATAAAAAACGCTTCGTGAAATACCTGTGAGAGATGATAATATGTCTTCTCGTTGATAATCTTGTATCGCAGTAGCCTCAGCCACCTTAATACGAGGCTGTGTCAAGCTTGTAAATGCTGTAAAGTTGTAAAGTTGTAAAATGGTCCAAACGTACCGTGATTTGCAAATCAGTGCGCGCCACACTACGGTGAGCATAACTAGCCAACTAGGACTAGGATCCGAGTTGCACTTGCCGTTCCACTCGCCTGTGCCGGACCCGCAGCAATGATCTTCGACTTCTGAAAAATCCACCAAATGATACTTGCGTTGTGAGTTGATCCAGTACCTTTGCAAGCCGAATGCGTTCCTCTTGTTCGTAACACTGTCTTCGAAAGTACCGAACGTGCGCACTAAACGTGGTGTAAATGACGAAAAGTGCTGGAATTGTCGGAGTTGCTGATCGCTGATCGAACAAACGTCGATTCCGATCTGTCCAGATGAAGTGCAGTGTCACCGCTTGCAATGCAAGCCATAAATCTGATACAATTGCTAAATATTCTTTCCAATCCGACCGTAGTGTTGGTACGATTGCACATGCAATATGCGTCCAACGTGGTCGAGAGAAGAATAACTGATCCCAACTAGGTAGTAACTCCCTCCATAACTGTGCCGTGTGATCGCACTCTAGAAAGAGATCTTGATCGGATTCCACTGCCCCACACGAAGGCTGCGTGCACAATATGATGTCGGGCTGAATATCCTTCAAGAACCAGAAACGAGATCGAACTGGCAACATTCGAAAGGCTAGACGAAACTGTAAATCTTCGAAAATTGGTAATACACGTTTCCGAAGATGTCGTGATGTAGCCATAAAAGTTCGAACTCGTTCTGAATCCAGTGCGTCCGATCTCTCCCGTGATGACCAATGTGTCGACATCGGATGACTCTTGGTTGGTTCGGGAGGTTTCCAGACGATTCGTGAGAGTGGTGAGCGTGAAATAGATGGAAAATAATGTTACCTTTCCTTGCTTTTTACTCCCACATAAAATGACCTGCCACTTGTGGTTGGTGTAATCCAAGTGATGCGACCGATCGTCGAGCGGATCCGCTGTAGTATCTGAGTGGCTTCATTGTAAAGTCGACTCAGCAACTTTTCTTCAGCCATATCCGATGTGTTTAGCTCTTCGTCGTTGTAATAGTTGGCGACGAAATCTTCCTTCGTTGGCCATGTGTCGTTTTCTCGAAAAAAGTCTTGAAGACTGCGAATCTCGAAAAGTGTAGCAAACGTTTTTCGAAATGTGCGATGTGGTTCGTCCGCCATACCAAGATTGTACCAAACGTTCTGCGTATTCGGGTTACAAGTAGCAGCTTCGTAATGTAATTTTTGGTCGCAGTGAAACCACAGCGGTTGTTCCATGTAGTACTGACGGCGTTGTGAAACATTCAAATCTGATATTGAGATGCTCCAATCCATCTGGTGCCACATTTTAAGTGCGTGTTTCCACCATGACGATATGCTCTCCCATTGAACCATTTTCCCATGTCGATTTGGTGCGATGGTGAATATATCCATCGGCTTGTGTGGTCCAAAGGAAGGTTGGATAAGTTGTAATAATTCCGTCGAAGCAGTTGTCCAATTCGCAGGAATACTTGCTGACGTATCGGATGCGAACTGCTGAAGGAATTGAATACGTTGTATCTTTAGTCGTCCTACCAAAAAAGGAACTTGTAGTCCACCATCTTGTCGGCGAAGATATAAAAATTCTTTGCTGAGTAGGTGAACATGTCTTGAATCTTTTTTGTGTTTTCGACCAAGCACAAATCGATTTAACATCGAATGCCACTGTCGAATAGTCACTGCTGGTATGTCCACGTGCATCGTGTAATGCCACAAACGTGATAAAATTATCGTCTGTGCAACCAGTAGTCGACCACGAACAGTTCGTGCTCGTCGAAACCATGCACCAAACCCATCGTAAAAACGTTTGTCGAGAGTTGAAATAACCATCGAATGAGTCGGTGTCTGGCCGAACGGAATACCCAAATACTTGGCTTGTTCCGATTCAACGAGAGCAAAGAGGATTTACTCAAGTTGAGTTTCGCACCCGATCCATCGCAATAGACTTGGACGAGTTCGAGTTGCGTCAAAACACCATTTGGTGTCTCTGAAAGCAATGTCGAATCGTCCGCAAAAAATAATCCAGTTGCGACAGTCGTGCCATTAATCCAAATGCCATGTTCTTCATGTTGACGAAGTAAATTTCCCAAAGGTTCGATCGTCATCAGAAAAAGTAATGCTGAGAGAGGATCACTTTGTTTCACTCCACGTTGTGGTGTAATAGATGGTGTGATACTTCCATTAATCATCAACTGCGCCTTTGTGTTATTGTACAAAAGACGAACCCAGTCGATGAAACTTTTTCCAACACCCATTTTTTCCAAAACGCGAAACATGTACGTCCAATTGACTCGATCATAAGCTTTCTCAAAGTCGAGAAAAGTCGCATATGCTTCCTCCCCACGATGAGTGACCAAGTCTTGGATGTCGGTGAGATGTCGAATATGATGATGCATTGACCTTCCTCGCACAAATGCTTTTTGATCTTGATGGATCAATTTTGGCAAAAAACGTTGCAATCGATACGCCTCCGCCCCAGCTCAGTCGGCTGAGCACCGGAACCCGTTCTGGAGGTCGTTAGTTTGATCCCGGGCAGTATGAGCAGTGGTCTGAGCCCACCCAAGCAATAAGCTTGGAAAAGATTTGCCTCCCTAGGTTTGAAGTCAGACTTGAGTGATTTTCACACGGTCAGGGGCTCATGATAGGATAAAGAAGGTAGTTAAAGAACCAGATGAACAGTGTAATAAAATCGCTGGAAAAAAACGGCTTTCAAGCAAAAAACGAATTCCAAATACACGAAAGAATCTAATGTCAGTGTTCAGTACAAATTGACACAGCCACTATCCGGACTTGTTGGAGTCGAATATGATTCTCGCGAAGCGATGGAAAAGCCATTAGATGAACTATCAGCCACCTAAGGCTATGAGGTAGTGACAAAATCATCCTACGAGCAACGTAACGGGCTCTATGCGGTCCGTTACCAATGTGACCGAGGAGGGTCTTACCGCAATCGGCTTCGTCTAGCTGAAAAGACTAGAACACGAAATACCTCGTCAGTACTTGCCAATTGTCCATTCCGCTTGAAAGCCATACAGGATGAACCGCATTGGACTTTTCCATGGGGGTGAAGAGGATCATAACCATATGCCATCCATCTCCACAAGCGCCCATCCTGTCCACCTCAGAATCGAAACAGAGATGAAAAGACAATAGATGGATTGTAAAATACTTGGGTTCCAACGAGAAGCATAATAACTTGTTTGCGGAATGACCGTGGACTTGTTTTGCCAAAAAAACTGAGCAATGTCCGCCAAGCCGCAATTGTCAAAACTTTAGATGGCCGCATACCGATGAATTTCCTTGTAAAGAAATTTCTCAGGTTGCAATTTGATGTTGAAACAGTGAGAAATGATGAAGAAAAAATACCCTTCTGTACTTTGCCCATCCAAGATCTACAGAGATGGCTCGAGGTCAGAATGAGATTATTCTGGTGGATGCCACACACAAGACAAATGCTGAAGCTTCCGTTGCTGCACCTCGTCGGGTGCTCGTCAATCTAAAAACATTTTTATCGCATTTGTTTTCATGACGAACGAGAGTAAATCCTCATACTTTTCAGCAATAAACTTCTTTCGATCGATCCATGGGGACGAATCTCCTCCGTAATGTTTTGTCGGTGATCGCGAGCTGGCGCTAACTTCAAGAATTCAAGAACACTTCCCTACTTCCCAAATTCTATTATGTGTAGGGCATGTAAAGAGGGGATTGCTATTACCAACCCAGCTTTTCGCTATTTCCACCCCCCACGTGACTTTTTGAACAATCAGATTACGGCGTTATCTCCACCTACATTTTTTACTATTTCCACCCACCTTTTTATGATATGGGCACTTCTCAAAGAAGTGAATGGTAGAACCACCCTGGATGCGTATAATCTGCCATAAACGGCCTGACTCCAGGTGTATTGAAAATTGGCTATGCGTGTCGCATCCGTAAGAGATATTGTAGAGTACCCTTTTCAGTACAAAGAATTTCACTAGAGCTTTCGCAAACGTTCACTCAATTGCACCACAGGGCACTTCGGAATTCAGTCGATGCGTACAAGCGGTATAGCGGTACAAAGATGGCAAGTCCACTAAAACAGCTACGTGCAACATCTACAAACGATAGCCCATCCCATAACGGTACAACCGCAGGGCGTCTGTGCGCTTGAAAACTGGCATAAGCAAGTTACAAATGTTCTACAAGTTATTTTAATTTTTGCTCGTGTCAGAGATATACGGCAAAAGACCGCTGTCGTTATCAGTCCAATTCTCAGACCAGACTGAACGTATTTTCAAATTCCAAAGACTCTCTCGCAAGATGTAGTATATATAGACGATAGATGATGGCGATCTGTAAATGCGTACTTTACTGTCTGCGAACGACGCGGTACAAGAAAAGCATGATAAATCTAGCCGATCTAGAATTGGGATCCTAGAAAGGTGTGCAACTATGGGTTCTGATACCTTCGATCAGCATGCAGGACTGTGAAACTGTAGCCATACAGAAAAGTTGACTGGAAATAAAGCCGTAATCTGATTGGTCAAAAAGTCACGTGGTGGGTGGAAATAGCAATTCTCTATTGAAAAAATGTAATGCATATTTCCAAAAAAAGTAGAATGGACAGCTTCTATGAAGGAATGGAGGGCAATCATGTATGCAAAAACAGAAGGCTCCTTCGATGAACTATGGAAACGTTTCGAATACATGTAGACAATGCAATCATCAACTACATTGTCAAAACATGGATTCCCTACAAAGAAATGTTTGTTGCAGCTTGGACTGACCGTAGAACGCATTTTGGTCACACTACAACCTCGCGCGGTGAAAGTGCTCACCACATGCTCGAGCAATACATGCCAACTAGCATGAACAACCTTATTTCGTGATGCGAAGAATTATACCTAGCTATTGATAATAATCTTATAGAGCAAGATGTGTCCCGACAATGTCAACAAATCAGAATATGCAACTATGCACAGCCAGCACCTCAAGATATGATTTTTCAGGATTTCGATTTGGAAATTTTTCATTCTGCACAAAATAAAATCGAGGAACAGTTAATAGTTGCCGCCAGCCACAAAGAAACAACGAAGACGTATGCTCTGGTGTATTTCGCTTCATGTGGGGTCTTCCCTGTAAGCACAAACTGCGTCAATACATGCGTCAATACCTGCGTCAAAAGCAAAACTTGCAAATGAGCTACATCCATCCGCATTGGCACTTGGCAAAGCCCAACCAACTAAGTCCTTTTCTATTGCAGCCAGCCAGAAGTCTTCCGATGTTACGTGATCAAGTGCCACCTGCTTTGGGGGCTCACCAGACCATCAGCAGGCTACGACACTCGACGAATTTCGGACACTTTCGCAATAAATGCCAAAACTTTGCAGGAGCCAGTAATTGTGTGCCGTAGAGGGAGGACGCGCCAACAAAATGGATCGACGCAATTTATCTGAGTTTGGATATGTGAAACCCAAGGAAAACCCAAAAACGTTTATGCAGAGCTTGTGGTGAAGTAGGGTACCACTCGGACTTTAAGAAGTGCAAGAGTAAAATTAAATAGGGAATTCCACTATGTATCTTAGCTAGAAGCAATAATATAGTCACGCTATCGATGAATCATGTTGTTTTACACAAACTAGCCAATCAGATATGTTTTGTCTGTGGCAATATTAAAAACGTGTGTGGGAATAGCGAAAAAGATCGATGCATCACACACATTAGCCAATCATATTAGTTTACACGAATTAGCGAATCAAATGTGTTTTGCCGATTGCATCAGCCAAAACGTCTGTGGCAATAGTCACACCCGACCTGTAATTAATATTTTTGCGGCCAAATTGAAGAATCATCAAACATACAACGTCAACGTATACAAGTTGCGTAATCTTAATAATATTCCAACAGCTTTTTCTCCAATCACATATCACATTCAATCTTGATACCAACCATCATACTCCTTTGACAAGAAAGAAAATTCTTTTTTTGCCAGCCGACTGATCTAAGCAGCATGTCTCAAAGCTCAAAGAGCAACGTCACATGAAAGCTATGCAGGCTGCTTTTGAGACGAAGAAAGCGTGAAATACTTCAAGTTCAAGTATCGAAAAATAGGAGCGATATAAAGGCGAATTTAAAAAAATGAATTCGAGAATTGTGAGGAAGAGCAAACGGACACCATTTTTATGAGGATTGAGTCTTGCAAACGGCCTTCTAGTCACCTTGAAAATTCTGACCGAACTAAGCGCTGCAAACGTGCAGCGCAGGAAAACGAGGCTTCTGGTTTAAGAAAACTAGAGACATCCTTCAAGGCGAAAACCACACAGCGTCAGCCTATAGATTCTGAAAGAGAGGACTCGATAGATGATTGACCTCTTTATCTTCCCAAATATCTTCAAGAGCGCTTCTGAAAGTGGGCAAACGCAATGAAGCACAGGAAGAAATTATACGGCTGCGTCTTGCCTCTGTTTCAGAATACTTCAGGCATAATCAGTGACAGTCAGATATAGTTAAGTCATTGTGCACATTCGCTAGCACATTTTTATTTTATTTACTCTCGTTCTATCGTGAATGCAAAATAAACGTTGCCGTCTTGTAAATAATTGCAGCGCGAATCGCAAAGGGCGTTGGTTTGCCAAGATGCTTTCATATCACGCACTTGAATCATCAGCTTTCTAAGCGATTCAAAAATACCTTCAAGATCTTGACACTGAGCTTGATTGAGCTGGTCACGAAGCCAGATTTGTAGTTCTGCGGTTACAAACTCTTACTCAATGTGAACGAATAATTTATCGACAGTATCGATTCTGTTACGCGACCAGACAAACAACTCTACCGCTATGCCGTTGCGCATGATTCTCGTAGTCGAAACAAGCGTGGCTTTCATCGTTGCGCTCTTCCACTCAAAGAGCCTCACTTCAAAATGTTGCTGCAATTGTTCCTTAAACAAAGCAAACAACTCTTGCATACGTCTACTGTAACGATACGCCTTCGATGCATTTTGTCGAAAGTCTTATAGAGGTGTCGCCTCGGCCATCTTACGCCATCATCGCATGCATGCTTTGCATGATCTCCATCTTTAAAGGCACGCCCTTGGATTTTGCTCCCCGACTTGAGACACTTGATCAGTCGGCGTTGGGAGCAGGTCCGGGTGAGGCTCAAAGCAGGGTAAGGGTTGGAGTCGAGTCAGATCTAGTGACCCTGACCAACAAGTGCTACCAGATGGTGTCCGAGATGGAAAAAACAAAAGTGAAGTTCAAGTTCACTAGATCATTATTTCACAACCATGTGCTAATCTAATCCTGATGACTCTTTTACTAGATTTCTGGATTACGTCATCGCTTGCGTAAACATGTATCGTCTTTCGCATGCCGTCGTTCGCTATATCCAAACTCGATATGACTTCTAAAAGCGCTGTATCTTGCATGGCCAGCTAATCGACATATCATTAAGGGAGTGCTAGACCTAATATGTTTTCTCCAGTTTCATTATTCGCATACGAACGCCTTGTAAGTGATTTATTGGTACATTGTGGGTTCATTCGCACTCTGAGCCCAGCTACAAAATATTTCAGCGGGTTCATGAGCACGTCTTCACGTTTTACACACTGCGTAACTTATGCATGAAAGGGTGCATCGCACAAATCATAAAAGATTACCATCCAAGGACTGACATCTATGTATATTGGATCTCTTAAATGTACTCAACTCCAACTGCGTTGAAGTTGGTGTCACAAAACGCTAAATCTTGACCGATTTCCGTAAGAAAAGATTGCACTCTATCTCAGTTCATTCTCTTTGTTGGTTTGAATACGAGGAGCAATGCTTATCCAGGGAATACCATTTTACTCGCTGTAGTGAACTCGTATGCCCAAAGCCTTACTGACGGATCCGAAATCATTGATTGCATATATTTGAAGGCTTTCAGATGTCGACAGTTTTCCTGAAGACTACGTCTTTCAGCTTTCAAGAACGAGTTCACTCCATGATCTATCTCATTGCATAAACCCGTATAGGCTCTTATGTAGGCAAGTGGAGACACAGATTCAGGCTGTTTCCTCCTGGTGTGTTCTCGTACAAGTAAAGAACGCCACCATGCATTCCTGGCATGCCCCGTATTTGTGCTAAATCCATCCTGAGCTTCTCTCTCCTAAATTTATTGACTGCTGCAAATATCATGTCATATCTTATTTCGAATACTAGTTCGTTCCCGCAGGCAACCATTCTGCATTGAGCCGTTCTGCATTTACCTCTGCGTCCGATTTTTGCTTGTATAACCAGCTGGCATGCAAGTCTTTGGTTTCATTCAGTCTCAAAATGGCTCATGTTTGACTTTCCTTTACTGAGGCTAACTTCTCGTCCACACCTTTTTCCATCTGAATGCCATTCTGACTTCATTGGTTGACTGTACGCCTTCGGGTCCGACGCAAGCATTATTGATACTACTTCTCGATCTCTGATTCACTTCCCTTGATATCTGATAACCATTCTTCTCCCGGTATCACCTTAATGAGAGATTTGCCCTTTCATGTCGCTCACTTGGTTCTTTCCAACGTTCGTATCCATAAAAGGTTCCAATTATGCCTATATCAAATACTTTTGACGGACCTTGATAGGATCATTTGCATCATGCGACATTGACTACACAATTTTTTTTATGTGCCAAGTAGCAATCAAAGCACTTGATATCGTAGATACCCTTCCTATTCCTTGGTTTCGTTTCATCCCTTTTTCTGACACGCCCATGCTTCGTTTTGCGAGGCATTTTTTCCACTCTAGTTTGAAATAAACAAGGCAATCTTCTCCCATGATAAACTCTGTCTGGTCTCCGGTTTCGAATATAATTGGCATATTTTAGAAGCACCAGCTCTAACATATGACGACAAAGTAGTTCCAATATCACACATCGTACCAGGTTATAACTGCCCGACGCATTCGTTCAACTAGCTCATTAAAGGATTGATATTGGGCCTCCCTGATCAGTTGCTCTTTCTCCGTATTCTCATCTCATTACCAAATCGTAGACATGCTTGTACTCTCCACCGCAGTTAGTTGTGACTTTCGAAACACGTGCTTTGTAGAAATAGATACATACGGTTCACGACACTTATAACCATCAATAGGTGATGGGGTGGCCAAATTTTGAAAAACATTTAAATATAGGATCCCCAGTGCCTGTGTGAACCTGACCCATACTAAACAAGGCTTTGCCACCGCATCCGAGCTTGTGTTACTCCCTACATATAATTCACAATGCCGCGTCCTACTGAACTCGGTCAAAAAATAAAGGCTGTGTCCAAACTGGCTGTGGAAACTTAGCGTAGTGAATCCAGTTCCCAGTCAAAAGATGAAGGAACGTGCTTTTGCCGTGTCTGGTAGCTCTGATGACGCCAGTTGTAGCTTGTGGGACGAATACGTGGGTATGAGTGATGATTTCAACGCTGAAGAACAAGAAGCTGAAGGCGTTGCAGAAACATACAAAGAACATTTCTGGTGGCATTTAATGCCGCTCATCCAGACGCGTCGTCGAAACTTCGCCCTATTTTGGTATCTCGGCACGCAACCCTAGGCGAAATACCGCCACAAGTAGACGCGCTGCCGCTGGGGTGGTTGCTGGCCTCTGACTAACTATTGGGCACCTGGTGAAGTGAAAACAAACTAGGCCGATGAAGCGCAACCAATTAAGAAATCAACTGTTTAGGATCTTCCATCAAACAGTGACGAGGAAGAGGGGTCTATCTGGTAAGAGAGAGTAGTGGGCACTGCCACCAGCTTCTCAATGGAAGTGAGAAACCAGAATCTCCAGCAAATGCAGGCAGCAGTAAACCGTCAAGTTGCTGTTGTGCATTACTTTCGTCTGCGTAAGGCGGGTAAAGGACGCCTCGAAGCAAGTAAGCTGATCATTGAGGGTGCCGGCTAAGCAATTTGGAGCACAAGTTGTGTCTGCGCTTGGGCGCGAATGTTCCTAAAAGATGGCAAACTGCCTTTTTCTTGCCAAGGCAAGCATGCAAAGCGCTGGAGCTTTTTACAAGACGAAGACTGTATATTGCCTTTGCAGCAATATTCTCGGGACAAAAGATTCCAAACTGAAATTAATACATTGCAGCCCGCATAAATGAATAAATTCTCTCCGGCCTTGGGTATGCAGCATCACCCACAATTTCAGAACGGATCACGATTCTCTAGCTGCATTCCCTGGATATCTCGTTCCGTGAAGTTCAAAAACACATCTATATCGATGGGCATGAGCGAGCAGATGTGTCTGCTTATCTTCAAATGTACTTGGAAGAAATGCGTAAGTATGAAGAACGTTTACCCGTATTGGAGGTCTTGGATGTAAATGATAGGAATGTTCGTCTTTCGTGAACGGTGGAAGGGCTGCGCCCTTTCATTTTAGTTATACATGACGAGATTTCCTTTCCCTCCCATGATGGCTTGAAACCCTTTTGGTTGCCCACTGGTGAGCAGTCATTGCGCAAGAAAATACATGACACTAAATTTATGTCAGCGTCTTCCTTAGCGATGTGAGAGGTCGCTTAGCACTGGACAATCAAAAAAAGCTGCAGCACCCCATCCTTCTTGCTGAAGGTTATGTGATTATGCATACAACGCGATGATTGCTCGGAATCTAAATGCTTACTGAAGCAGGTGAAGGAGAGAGCCGAGAGTGATCCCCTTTTTTGACGCTCAATTTCCCGAAAAACAAGTATTGTTTGCGTTTGACAATGCAACTGGGCGCTGTGCCTTTGTGTCTGACGCCCTTCGCGCATAACGGATAAATTTGGGCCCTAGTGGTAAATTTCCTCTTATGCAATGCACCACCTGGGGTGAGCGAAATTTTTAGTGCAAAAGTTTTCCAAAAAGTCACCCAATTTTGCTTGTCGCGGACAACCGAAGGGCATCAAAATGCTTGTGCAAGAACGAGGCCTGTGGTGGAAAGGTGTCAGGTTGAGCTGCCGGAACAAATGCGAGGTTGGAAACTACTTCGCTGTGCAAGGAAGGTCATGGCAAGACAAATGGACTTTTTTCGCAGCGAGGCATGCTGGAGGAGGTGGTCCTTGCGTCTGGACACTTGGTGATCTTCCACGCAAAATTTCACTGCGAGCTACATTATTACAGTCCCAAAAGCACTTGCCTCCGTCGCATTGAACCAAATCCGGCGATATGCAAGAAAAGTCCGAAGATATGTGGATGTGTATCGGAAGGGCTTGAGTGGACGGCAGGCAGATTACGCTGTTCGCAAACATCGGTCTCATCGGCGCGTTCCAAATTGACTTAGAATTTTTGTCAAGTAAGCTGACGGCAACTGTCTTTTTTACGCCTCAATGGTCGTCAATCATTGGCTAAAAAGGCAATTCTAATCTTGGATTAAAAGTTGCAAGTGGCCACGATTTTTTGCCGCATTTCAATCCGTAACTGCTCCATGGAAAATTGCCCTAGCCGAATTCCGAAACCACTGCAAGGTAGCCCAATCAATGAACTATTCTTAAGTGGTTGCATATATTGCGTTATGCGCATAGACGAGAAGCCTTAACGGAACGGAAGAGGGGCGAATAGTTGCTGGTTATAAGTGTCGTACACTATAAGTCTTGCAACTTCATTGCTGCTACATTTTTGGTACTATACAGTCGATTAAATTGATCAAATAATATTAATCTCGTCGCTTTTGAGGGTTCAAACGCAATCTCTGAGTTCGGAACCCTTGCTATCCGCTGGATAGTATCGTAGTTGAGAGCACCAATTCTTGATGAACGTGTGAAGGATTTTTTATCTGATTGTTTGATTTGTCCACAGACCCAATAAAAACTACTATACACGCGCTCTCTACCTTCAGCCTCGTACCCGCGATTATCCTTGACCATATCTTCTTCGACACGATCGCATCATCAGAAGTACACTCGGTAAAGTTTCCTCTTGTTTCATGTCATTCAAGAAAACATTCCTCGGCAAGCGTCGAATGTTACAATATTATTCGCTGATCCTATCATCCCAATTTTATTACTATCCGTTGAAAGTATGAAGAGTTCGTTGCACTCGTTGCGACCTTGTAAGAAGTGAAGTTCGTCGCGAGATGCCTTCTGGGTGGTCCGCTGTCGAAATTTCACGCCTCCTCCTTATATCCCCAGCCTGGTATTTTTTTTCATCCAATAGTTAAAATCATATCTTTATTGCTGAAGGAGATCGTATTCTAAAAGCCTCTTTTCACATGTCCTGTTTTGCGTAACTGTAGCAGTTCATTTACTCCATAAGGTAGACAAAGTGACATAACTCTTCCTCTTGCCTTTTTGTGTCTTCTCTCATTGTGTTAACATGGGCCATCATAACTTATTTAAAGTCGGCCTTTGCGTAATTGATGACGATTTTCATGTGCATATCGTGCCAATCGTCCACTCGTCCACTACACCTACGGATTTACCGAGTGCAGACAGGAATAAATGGTTCTCACTCCAAGAACGTCCAGTCGTTTTTTTGGGAGCTGATCAAGTGTTGCCTGCGTTCCAGCGATGCTGGGTCGAAATCTTCATTGATGCGTTTCATCCGTCTTCAAAGCTAGAGTATTTAAGTCATAAAACGGAGCAATTTGTTTATCGAATAATGTGAGCGCTTTCTCGTGAGATGTTGTCCTATATCACTCAAGCTTCACTTCCACATTCCGTATTCAATGAACTCTTATTGTGCATGCGATAGTTATCGCAAGAAACGATAAACGCATTTGGCAAACGGCGCTCCAAGTCCCGAGTATTTTTCTTCCAGGGACCGAGTTAGCTCAGAAAGTAGAGCAAGCGGATCCCGGGTATTTTCGTTGGCTCGAGTCGTGGTAACGTGGGAAATGGTTTGAGCCCACACACTCGAAGCTTGGAAATCATCGGCCTCCCAGACTTCAAGTAAGGCCCAAATTACATCCACACGGTCAAGAGACAACGATGAAATAAGGCTGGTAGGTAAAGAACCCGATAATGATGCAATGAATTATCTGGACAAGTAAAATAGAGGGTGTGTGAAGCAAAACGTGATAGCTAAGCATGTATCAGAAAGCTCATCCAGCGAATGGCAAATTTCCGTAATAATTTTGTGACACGGGATTCCATGGTGACGACATGCGCAATGAAGAATCTTTACCTCTCGATTAAGATAGGGCGTTGCCAACATAGCCGGGTGCAACATAGTTCACCAATGCGTAACCGAAGACAGCCTATGTAGATTTTTTTATCTAGCTTCTTGATGTCGAAATATTTCGTGCTGTAATGTAATCATTAAATATAGTATCAAGATGTATTCTTCCTCAATACTCAACACTCAATGCACGAAATGAACCACAGCAACGCGTGTGATTTATTCTTAGCTATGTAACGTGTGCGCAAATTTGTATGGAAGTTGCGCAGCATATTAATCATGATGCAGGTACCACGCAATCGGGAAAAGGTCATCCTATGTATGTTCACTTCTAATCCTGAAAAGATAGCAGCTATGTGGAGGCTAAATGCATAATCAAATTAGTGAGTTCAGTCTATGATTTGGTATTCGTAAATATGGAAAAATAATTGGATTCGTGCACTTCGTTCTCCGAAATGGCTTACCTTGGGATGCTTGAGCATCTTATGCTATTACTACAGGAGTATCGATCAAATCTGCATGAATCACCAAATCATTTTACGGTTTGCCAGACTGAATAGCCATTCGTGTTCTCCCACTCATCTTAATTTGTCTAAACTCCACAAGGGTTTTTCTTCTCCAGCTGAATTTACTATCGTCAAGTTTGCCTTAAAGCATATATACTAGATTGGTTTATTCACAAACGATACGTCTTTCAAGTGGCTCGCTTACTTGGTTTATAAAAAAGACCAAATTGAAGTTCTGGCATCTAAGGGCCTAATGGTTTGCGTTCCATTCACATAAAAAAAGGCTTAAGCAATGCTTCCCAGCGCACACAACAAGAATCCAGGAGGGTGCTGCGCGCGACCAACGATATCCATCGCGTGCGAATTTGTTTCTGTAAAAGAAGAAAACCTCTGTATGCTCTGCCAATCATCTCTAACAATCAAACAATATAGATTCCGCATATTTGAACTACCCAAGGCGATATAGCTTGAAGCTGGCCAATGTTGTGCGTCATTTGCTGAGCTTCTTGGTGGTCAGCACTTTCGGTCATTTACACCACGTTTAGTGCGCACGTTCGGTACTTTCGAAGACAGTGTTACGACCAAGAGGAGCGCATTCGGCTTGCTAGAATTTTGGAACAACTCTCATCATTTGGTGGATTTTTCAGAAGTCGAAGATCATTGCTACGGGTCCGGCACAGGCGAGTGGGAAGGCAAGTGCAACTCGGATCCTAGTCCTAGTTGGCTAGTTATGCTCACCGTAGTGTGGCGCACACCAATTTTCAAATCACGGAATTTTTGGACCATTTTTACAGCTTTACAACTCTACAGCATTTACAAGCTTGACACAGCCTCGTATTAAGGTGGCTGAGGCTACTACGATACGGAATCATCAACGAGAAGACATATTATCATCTCTCACAGGTATTTCACGAAACGTTTTTTTATATGTATATATGTTATTTAAGATAGCCTAGGCAACTAGAGAAGTCAGTGAGTCTAATTCTAGTAATATAGACACCTTCAGCTGAGCTGGGGCGGAACCACTTCTCATTTTGCCGGCTACTACGTAACCCGCCAATTTAGTACAAACAACTCGAAAAACTACCTTTTCAACTCTTTCCTCTCGAAAGCAATGGTTCAAGTCGACATATCGACACATCCAGGGTGCTCGCGTCCACTTGTAGTAACTTGGAAACCCTCCTGAGTCACCCTGTATTGGGTGATTGCATGATTGTTGATGAGTCATCACCCCTGTGTGATGACGTGGAAAGTACCCGCTACCCCCGGTATAACGGTACAGGGTAATACTGGTGTCGGAAGTGATACCGGTGGTACATGCGGTACTGTCATTGCCTCGTCAAAGGGTGAAGCAAAGGCAACTGCAAGTGTGGACGACACCAAAGGTCCCACCCTGGATGACATTATCAAGTCACAGGAGTCCTTACATTAGGATAAGGCTAGAGCTCGGGCGAAATTTCGCGTCGAGCTCCCAAAGCCAAAAACCTCGGATATAGAGGCTATCATGAAATTGTATTCTGATGGAGAGCATCCACAGTGGTCAGCCTTGGATGCAAAATTGGAAGCAGCGAAGCCTTTTAAGGTCTCCAAGGCCACCTTTCCCATGATTCTGGAAACAGGTCAAGCGTTGGTGCGTACAACAAATGAAAAAATCCTGTCTTCCATTATGAAGGATCATGGGAGTCCAGTATTCGAGAGCCTAATGGAGAGCAGAGCCATTGCTCAAGTATCAAAGATGCCTGGTGGCAATCTTCGGGTGATGGTTTCCGCCGAGGATGCTTGTCAACAGCTGGAGTGCCAGCCGATAATCATTCTCGGGTCTCAGTACTTTTTTTTGGGTGTACGATTCTCTCGAATCCAAATACTATCTGGACATATTTGGAGTGGGGTGTAGGAAGAGCGGATCCCCATCTTACGTTCCCTCCACGGTTAAAAATGCCCAGTAGTCTATGCTACTTTCCGCGAAACTGTCTCGTGTAAGGGTGTCATGATGCCGACGTGGATAGTGTACTTTAGTGCTCCTACGTGTCCTCCACAGCTGGTCCGCATCGGTAAAGTATGCGAACAGATTGCATACGAAAAGTTGCTTTATCCTGTGCGAGGGAAATACGATCCTATCCTATCGGAACGACCACGTTTTGGTCAACATGGCCCTTATTGCTTGAATTTGGGTGCAGCTTCTTCCACTGGACCACGGCAAAAACAAACCAACTAGCAAAAAGAAAACGCAAAACCACAATCAAAATTAACCGCAACAGAAACCGAAAAAGCAACCAAAACAAACAACCGCACCAACCGCGCTCGTGGTGGTACCACAAAAAGTAGTGCAGCCGTTTCCCAGTCAACAACTGGAGACGCGGAAATCTGAACCGAATTTATCCAATGAAATCTCGTTGGAGCTTAATATTCCAACCACTATAACAACATCAGGAGCATCGGCCTTATTGAAGCCGTCTCCTCCCATCCTCCAACTGAAAAGGCCATCGTACTCACAGCCACGGGTGGAGCGGGATGGGGATGTATCCATGAAGTTAGCATGAACGAGTGGAAAACGTAACCGGGTGGAGCCGCTCGAACAAATGGTCTCCAAAGCACCATCTCTTGCGCTTCCAAAGTTAGCGACCTGAAATTATTTTTCTGTGCTCGCAGCTATGGAGGTGGAGAACGAAGAAGTAAAAACGGTTGCCAATCCGGAGAATGTAAATCGCGTTCAAATTATCCCCGTGAAAGCATGGATGCCAAAAGAGGTGGCCACCTCGAAAGAGGCTGCACACTTCTATCAGAAACGGCATACAACAATCGAGAAATCGGAGCGACTAACCAGATTTGGCGAGATAGGGGAGCTAATGGAAATCGATCCCAAAAAATTCCTTCACTCGCTTCAACCGGACAAGTTGCTTGAAGCGGATGCTTACATCCCTCATGTGCGGAAGCTAGTCAGTTCTGCACAAATCCGGACAAAATTATCCGAGCGGCACTTAATCATCCGATCACGATGAATGGTGTGCTACTCGCGTGTATGGAGTCGATTGATAAAGCGTTGGATAATTGCCGCATCTGCTCATGATAAATCGGGTTTTTGCAGCGTTCAATTTCGGTGAAGATGTTACGTTTGCGACGCGATGGAGTCGCCACGTTGATGGAAAAGTTCTCTCGAAGCGAACTGTTTTGGTTGAGAAAGTGATGTCGTGGTGGATGTCAGTGCCGGACATAGTTCTCGGTTTGACTCGAGCAACCAAAAGCGCTCGCTTTTTTGGAACTTTTATTTCTAAGTACTGCTCCGACATTCTACACAAACGATCACTGGATCCAATATCTCAACGATGGACCAGTGATCTGGATTTCTGAGTCATCATTGTCGTTTAATTCCAACTAATGTGATCATATCCTTCTTCCGCTCCGATGAGGGCATAAAGAGTTGGTCTCGATGTCTTGGAGGTAAATGGCGCGGAGTTCTTCATGGTGACATAGCCGAGCTTTCAGTCAACCTTAGCTTTTTTCCAGAGGAACATACAACACTGCACCTCTCACAACAGGATGGTGAAACGAGGTTGATTTCTGGTCCACGACAGCTTGAATGCTGAGGGCTAGTCGATTATTTCAACGTGGAAGAATATCTCAGCACTCACGCCGAATGTTAATGGAATTCATAAAAATGGTCATCTTTTTATCAACCACATCCTATCACAACACTCCATTCGTTGTGTTCAAGAAACCAAGTTTCACAATCACAACCAACTGGACTCATTTCAGTCTTTATTACATTCGAAAATGCAGCACAAAATGTTTGTCAATGATCACAACAATGCTTTTCTCAATCCGACTCAAAACCGCAGTGGCGGCGTCATGAAAATCCTTCGTTCGGACTTTCCCGGTTATACAACAGATGTAGACCTCACCGAACAAGCATTCGAAATCGCTACTTGGTTTTGCATCTTCTCATTCACGATGCACCGTGTATATTCACAATGTATATGCACCAATCAAGGCCGAGGAATGAGTGGTTTTTTATGAGCTATTGCTCTCCAACACTTTCGAATCGACCGCAACACATATCGTATTTGTTGATTTCAACACACACTCTACCCATCTATCGATCCTTCGAGTGGAATAAAAGATAGCCGACGTGATGTTGAGTCCAGCCAGCGTGTTTTGGAAGTCGCAGCAGCTCGACATCACATTCAAGACACCAACGAATCACGGTATTTTTACGAGTCGAGTCTCGAACATTTCAGAATCTCAGTCGAGAGTAATGCGAAATAAAACCAAAAAATGAAAGCTTCGACCATCACGTAAAGCATATGGAGAACTCTTCCAAGCATTTTTTTCGCCCTCCGGATAGTTCTTCTCGTCGCGTGCCGATCAAAAAGGTTACAAAACAATGTGGCACCGTGACATCGAACCCAAGGGAGATTATTGACAAATTCAGAGATCATTGAGGTGGTGTCATGGGCTCATTTTATAGCTCCGAGACCAACTCAAATGATCCATGTGCAAGAATGCAAAAAAAGCTACTCGACTCGATCCAAGCTTCCCTTACTTTCGAAGAGCAATACCGTCTCTTAACTCGCTTTAGTACGATCGATATGGCGGAAGCGATCAAGCACATGCGGAGGAGTTCTTCTCCAGGTATGGATGGACTACCAGCTGCATTTTATCAGCTTGATCTGGAAACGTTTGGTGAGTGTCTGAAGATCGTGTTCGAATATCAGCTGGAAAAAGGAATTTTACTTCGATCACAACGTCACTCAGCAGTCACAGTTTTATACAAAAAAGGATCACGAGGTGATCCTAGCAACTATCGACCGATCGCACTACTTTGCGTCGATGTGAAAGTACTTTCAAAAGTGTTGGCGTATCGATTGCAACGTTTTTTGCCAAAATTGATCCATCAAGATCAAAAAGCATTTGTGCGCGGAAGGTCAATGCATCATCATATTCGACATCTAACCGACATCCATGACTTGGTGAATCTCCGTGGGGAAGAAGCGTATGCGACTTTTCTCGACTTTGAGACAGCTTATGATCGAGTCAATTGGACGTACATGTTTCGCGTTTTGGAAAAAATGGGCGGTGGAAAAAGTTTCATCGACTGGGTTCGTTTCTTGTACAATAACACAAAGGCTCAGTTGATGATTAATGGAAATATCACACCGTCCATTACACCACAACGTGGAGTGAAAAAAGATGATCCTCTCTCAGCATTACTTTTTCTGATGACGATCGAACCTTTGGGGAATTTACTTCGACAACATGAAAAATATGGAATTTGGATCAATAGCACGACTGTCGCAACTGAATTATTTTTTGCGGACGATTTGACATTGCTTTCAGAGACACCAAATGGTGCTTTGACGCAAGTCGAACTCGTTCAAGTCTATTGCGATGGATCGGGTGCGAAACTCAACTTGAATAAATCATCTTTGCTCTCGTGAATCGGACCATGCTGTGGACGCTACCGCACTGCAGGACTAGCAACGAGGGACATATTAATATATATTATTGAAGATAGCCTAGGCAACTAGAGAAGTCAGTTAGTCTAATTCTAGTAATATCGACACCTCCAACTAAGGTCCTTATTTGAAACAAACGGATGGAACGTTCAAATAATGACCACTTGATGTAACAACGTAGTGTACTAAATGAAAACGCAATTGATTATTATCGTATATTCAATTATAATTCCGGGCGATCGTGTATATAAATAGGCACGTAACTCATTTTCGATCAGCCTAGACTGCACTAACGCTCAAATCATCCACATTACAAAGAACTGCTGTAATCAATCCTCATATGTCGCTGTTGACGTAATGATGGGCTTTTAAAGTTACCAAGAACCCATTGTTGCCTCCTAGCTACACCGTTCTTGTTTTTTAGCACATAAAAGGTACCTAATCCGGTGTACACCTGAGCGCTACTTCCAAGTTCTTGCTATAGATTTACCAAATACACCGCGCCTCCACCATCTCTATGTAGCTTTGGACTAGCAAAATCTGCTGGAGTATCATCGACCTCGTGACACTCGAAGTATGACTATAGCAGATTATTGACAAACCGGAATAGATAAACCTGAGAGTGTGCACATTGTATTAGGACGCTGATAGCATCAAAATTTTGTAGAAGCGAGAGCTTAGATAAAGAATTTGCTCATTGGTGTCTCTCGTAGTAAGATACCAAATTTGTTCTGCTTTTAATTTCTCTTTATCCCACTTTTGCTTCCAAGTTTATCCAAATGGCTACTGCACTTCTCTTGGACCATTCGAAAACTCATTTCGTAGGTTGATCTGTACGGAAAATCGAAAAAGGATATATTTTTCACGGATAATCTTTGTATCAGTTAATGATTGATTCTGACATGATCGAAGGCGCTTGGCAGGAAATGCCAAGAACAACTTCATTCGTCGTGCACATTTACCCAGAATAAATGTCAATGGGATCAGCTAGCTTTGCACAATTCACACAGCATATCATCAACGAGCGAGGTGCATGAGCTCGTCTTTTATTATATTTCAATAGTGACACACACGCAAACGATCGTTGAGATTCATACCCTGAGTTCAATGCCTTTTCTATATAAAATCACTCATCATGTAGGCGTGAAACAGATTTAAACGGTGCAAACTCAAAATGAGAAGGTGCGCTCTACTTGAGATTTGTTGGCTGGATTGCCCAGTTTGAAGGT
Organism: Albugo candida; assembly: GCA_905220665.1. Taxonomy (NCBI): domain Eukaryota; phylum Oomycota; class Peronosporomycetes; order Albuginales; family Albuginaceae; genus Albugo; species Albugo candida. The sequence goes on from CAJNAR010000175.1 coordinate 294,381, forward strand.
TATAAAGGTGAGGAACCTGAAAAATGCGGAGTGTCCTCCCAGTCAAGTAAGATAAGAGATAGTGCCTGCTTATCCGTTGTATTACATTTTCGTCGCTTCAAGAATGATTCCCACAGCATCGGTTAGCTCTTCCTGTCTGCCAGAAATTTCCGAAACTTGCGAAGTAGAAATCATTATCTTTCAATTTGATCAATTGAACCAGGGTGGATTCTACTATAATTTGTTTTGGAATTGACTCAGAATGTTCTATCTGATCTTTGAATCGTTGTATCACTCGTATCGATGGGCGTGGCATTATTTTTAGCATCGATAAAAGTAATAAAAAGATGTTCAATCACCATACCCATTACATTGGACACTGTGCCTCAGAAAAGGAAAAACTGACGTCATATTCAACTAATGTCTGCCGAAGCGTGAATTTGACGGGATGTTCTCATCAGACTAGTAGCTGTACATATAGTACACAATACTCTTTTCTGTACATGCCTTTTCTTCTCTATCGCCACGCGACAATGTGAAAATGTTCACGTATTTTAACATCACAGTTCAGCTTTGTGATGATGTCTCTGGTGAGACGCATCAGCCCAGCACTTAGCATGGGCAGCTTCTCTACATTTGACACCAGATTGACACCAGATTATGCGGTAATAACTGTATAAACCTGATCGTTTTGATGTCATCAAGTGTCGGGGTGTATGTAAAGTGAGGGCACACAAGTAACGTGGTCAGAAAAGCCAGTCATCGCAAAGCGCTTTTGTATCAAATTCTGTCCTGCCACGTCGAAAGAATAAATAGCTGTATCACTATTAGCACCTACTCAACAGTACTGTGACACCAAGATATCACAAAAGTAGCTGGTCAAGAAAAGATGCGATACCTTTTACTCAGGAATTATGAGGGTTTCTCACGACACGCAGGTAGGTGGACTCGTGTCCTGTCAGATGTTCTTTACACATATGGGGCGGCTGTTCGCAGTAACGCATTCTGGATTTGACAGCCTGTTCATCAATGGCATTCAGAACTATTTTCTCATTTCTACTTTTATCGAAACTGCTCAGCGTTGCGCAGAGCCACGGGACTATATTTTGCCCAGCTTGCGCACTAAAAGATATAAAGAAGAAAAGTCTTTTTGTTGGAAAAGTTGATTTTGGAAAAGTATTCAAAGGCACGAAATTCCCAGAAACCGGAACGGATAGAAATTATGAAAAGCTCATGTCTGTCTGGGATCCCAACACACTCAGTGTCAAAGAGATTATACAAAAGTATGCAGTGCCAACGAATGGAGGCAACTTCGAGACCGGTCAATGTGATAAAAATGGTGCGCCTGTCAAACTTCCAAAGAGTATTTATTTTGGAAAGAGAAATGTCTTTGGTTTTGAAGGTTTCGTACACAGAGGACCTGTTGAACTATATTGCGATAAAACTCGTTTCATGTTTTTTAAAGATATCCAGAAAATCAACAACCCTGGGAACAAGGGTTTAGCTAAAATAGATTTGAAGAACACTAGTTCGTGCGCTAAGGCTAAAACCTTCCAATTATTTTGGCTGGGATCACAATCAAAAGCGGAGGGAAATAGCCAGGCTTATGTATATTATCTCAACATCGATGAGAATGCTGGCCCAGGAACGCCCGGTGAATATAAACTAAGGTGTCCGCCGAATGGTGGAGGCTCGAATGCCACTACTCCGGGAAATGGTGGCTCGAATCCCACTACGCCGGGGAATGGAGGCTCGAATCCCACTACGCCGGGGAATGGAGGCTCGACTCCCACTACGCCGGGGAATGGAGGCTCGAATCCCACTACGCCGGGGAATGGAGGCTCGAATCCCACTACGCCGGGAATGGTGGCTCGAATCCCACTACGCCGGGAAATGGAGGCTCGAGTCCCACTACGCCGAAAAGTGGGGGGTCGAATCACAACATGCCGAAAAGTGGAGGACCGACGTTGAACCCACCGGGAAGTGGAGGGCCTACGTCCAACCCACCGGAAAGTGGAGGCTCGAATCACAAGAAAATTAATGACAACACGAGCTCAAAGGAAAAGGATGTTGAAAAAGCTCCAGCGAAGCAAAAACCTGAGGTGTCAATGGTGGGTAAGGTATCAGCATACAACGCAGATGCAAAGGATGGGTCAGGAAAACCAAAGTCGTCAGGCAAGAAGAAGAAAAAGAGTTGCCAAGAAGTGACAGAATATTTGGAAAAGTAAGAAATCAAGCTACGTTGTCTGCAAGAATTTAAATTGAACTGTTATTACTCTTTCTGGAACTTGTATGACGCTACCTACCCTTATGCTGCGTATGAGTTGCATAGCTTAGTGAATCTCGGTTTATAGTTTGCTGCAAGCTGAACCGAGCCGCTGCCGCACACGGTGTCTTTCCCGAGTACACAGATAAGGTCAGATGATATGTGGGTGCGACAACGTTATTGACGGTTTTGTGCACCGTAACATATCAATACTTCCTGTTTGCTTCGCTTTTCAAAGTGCAAAGGCTCATGGATATTTCCAGTTTGCCGCAAGACCGTTGAGCCCCTTCCATTTCCAAAAGATTCTTCGGTTAATAGAAATTGGCCAATGGATGTTTGGCTTGGTCGTCTGCGTGCTGAAGTATCCTCACCCCCGAATATTGCACAAGTACAACAAGTTCAAGATGCCTAGCTTGTGCACATTTAAAACTTATGATCAGAAATGGGGATAACGGGCAGCTTGCTCTTCTTTTTATGTCGAGCATGATTACGTTTCAGCTGCTGATTTGGTAGCTAGGTCTGAATCTCAAGCCTTGATGTCGACAAGCTAAACACAGTCGCAGCAATGAATAGAAACAAAGCGCGCCTCAAATTATGATGAAGCTGAGTATAGCATTTGCCGAAGCCACGGGGGGCCATTCTAATATATCGGAAGACAGAAATGAAAATGGTTTTTTAGCTTCAGAGCCACTGAAAATTCATCTTGACACCATCAGGAAGACAATATTCATAGATTGAGGAGAACCTAGCAGGACAGCTAGTAAACTAATCACCACGTCGATAATCTTTTCTTGTCTACGTTCCGCTCATGATGTCCACATGTAGAAAACAACATATACCAGCACTCAGTTTTCCTCCAAAACAGCTATTTCATGGTAGGAGAGTTGATAACTGTGTGGCTGGCATAAGGTGATGGTCGAGCGCTTCGCAGAAAAGATGCCTGACCCATCGTGAATGCTACAGAACCAAAACTGTCTTTGATGAAAGAAATAAGCGTAGTGCTCTGTGTGCCAATTGAAGCACGCAAAGATTCATACATACTGATTGAACTTAGTGCATGTGTATCCCTCCATGAGACTTTACCATGAGAAAAGAAGTATTCAGTGATTTTTGTAAAATAATGAAAACGTGGTGGGCTTACAAGGATAGTCAAACACCATGGACATAAAAGACTATCTTGTTTTCCAATTCAGAAGGACAGGCGACAACAAACATGGGCATAAGCCTCTCCGTTATTCATCAGATGTACATGCAAAGTTATATTTTCCTGCAAGCTTCTAATCGAGGCTATTAGCCAACAGGTATCTGACGAGAGCTGTCAACGAGCTGGGCTGCTGTACGTACAGAAATATTAGTTTTATACGAGAACCGTTCGTCCACCATATTTCGGTATATTTCGGTCAGTAGTAGCTCATCACAAGTAATGACAAATTAATGATACGGTTGATGTCGTGTAAAGAATTGCTGTAAGGACCTTGATCGTTTAGATCAAGTGAGTGTTCGAGCCGTCGGAGCTGGGACGGCTCACATCTGAGGCGATGACATCGGTGTTTAATCGATGCATCTTTGATAATGTGTCAAGCGCAAGGAACACAATTGTCACACTTCTTAGTTCGATATTGTATACTCTATGTGCTGATGCATTGCAGAGGAGAATAGACTACATGTGGTCGTGCAAATCACGAAGAGTAATCCACTGATGAAACATTTCTGATTTCTCCCATAATAAAGTCCAAGCTGAACGACTTTTTAATGCCTGCGGTGTGATTTCCATATTTAATAATGATAGTTCTCTTTTGACAGATCCTTCTGCTTTGAAACAAATTACGCCTTCCTAACCTTCCCTTTGCCTTCGGTCATTTGTCTCTCGGAGTTGAGCATCAGAAGAGGCGAGCTTCATCCATGCTGTAGTTGTTCGCTATGGAAACCCTTCGAATCGCATCAGCCACGCAGATATTTGCCAAAACGCGTTGCACCGCTCTCACCATAAAGATTCGTCTTTTGAGCCATGACGCATTCAGGGCCCATTCTTTCGAGAAGGACGATAGCCGATCTTCATGTGAGCGGTCAAACGTGGCAGCGTTTATCATAACACCGCTCATTATTACGCGCATGGCTTCGCGTCATAACACGCAAAGGGCTCGTCGCTACAGAAAACATCCGCTCGCGCTCGCTTGTTCTGTGGTAGACTTCTTTCACGATCAGAAACTTCTTCGATCAGCAAACTGCTAAAGATGGTCCCCTGAAGTAGGAAAAGCATTTGAAGTTTGTACTCATGCTCCGCCCAATCTTCCAGCTTCAGTTGTGTGAGCGTTTATTGCTTCCACCACGGGTAGTCCACGGGTAGATTTTTCCTTCTCTTCATGCGTCAGGCTGGCGTCGTTGTGACCCGGTGAAGGCGAGTTTTATAGGGTTGTGAAAAACTGATGTTATACATAGGTACTTAGCTCGCTCGTACCACAATAATTTTAGTCGCTGTAAATTCCGCATATTTTGTCTGAGTTCCATTCGAAGACGTACGCTCGTTCAGGTTCTCTTTTCAGCATACTAAAAAGATAGCCGAGCTCATATTCAAAGAGCTCCAAATGACTCTGGAGCGTCCACAAACTTCATGCGTTGTTACACATAAAGGCAAGTTTAGGGGTTGTTCTGTATCACCATTTAAAGGGTGAAAGATTGTTGCGAACGGGGAACTCAATCGCAGTAAATTCCAAGTATATATATGCTGAATACCATTGATTGGTGCTCAAGGAAAAAACAAAATCGGGTACCATTTTTGTATAGCGATTGAACTTTTCAATGATGTTGTAAGAGCTGATACGCATGCTGGGATATGAGTGCTAACGCAGCCTTGATTTTTGTGTTTCATGCCTATTACTTCATCAATTAGCATTGTAAATACTTTCGGGTTATCGCATCAGTTAAAGACAAAGGTTTCTTTGCAATGTGCCAAGCTTCTCGTATCTGGCCTTGTACGGCACTTGCAGTTCGTCCGCGCGTTCAACATAGCATGTATAAAAACCAGTCACTTTCTGATATATGACGAATCATGTATTATATGTTGAATTAATTTTGATTGCAAGACTCATTACAGGTAAAGTGCGACTTCACCTGAACAGCTGTCTGGTGACAACATGACAGATAGGACGAGTAGAGAAGGTCACCACGTGGGACCAGACGGACGTCATGTAAAACGTGACATAGTGCCGTTACACATGCATATGATTGTGCTGACAAATAAAGTAAATGCTGAAAATATTATACTTTCACTTATGTTTTAGCTCGTTGCAGGTACCTGGCGGAATCTTGAATACTCTATTTCTTCATATATAATTTTTTAGCTCAGATAGTTGAGCTTGAACAAGCCAACCAGGAAGAGAAAAGCTACACGCAGGAGACTCACCAATTCGTGTAGATGGCGAAAACTTTCGTACTATAGCTTGGCGATAATCACTTTTCTGTCACACAAATTTTGAGCGCGTTTATGACACAAAGAAGTCTCGTAGAAAGAGCAAATTAAAATTGGAGAATCAAATTATTGTCGTTATTGGAAAGGAACAAAGAATTTAGGCTGAGAAAAGAGTTCATGTCACTTCTTTAGCAATTGATTCATCGGTGATCATATCACAATCATCGACAGGAGCATATCTTGAACCCAAGTAGATAACTTTCTGTGAGGCTGACGGTTCTTAGAGTGACATATTGCTTATGTATAGTCTTCTCCATGTAGTTTCAAAAAACATAGTTTGGGATTCATGTTGTTAGCAAGAACTCATGCAAATGCTCTCGATGAGACATTCAACGTACCTACTGACTCAAGTTTTCTGCATTCCGACTTGTTCGATGCATTCGCTCCCAATAAATTAGCGAAAACAATCGATATATTTCCACAAGGCGGAGTGACTTTGTAACAGGTCAGTCTTTACATAATACCTACTTGGCTATTTGACTGAACAATTATGGTTTCAATGTGTATAAGGGCATTCCTGACATTAGTTTAGTGAACTTAGCATGTAATGGCTAGCATAAGGGTGTTAAATATTATCGTGGCGTACTATACTGCTGTGATTCAGAAGGACTCACATTCCTGAAACCCCTGCTCCTGTAGTTACGAAACACCTACCGTTCAAACGCCGATAGTTAAGAAAAAGCTAAGGCTAGGGGGCACACAGGGGCGCCGAAGATCATAGAATGCATTTTATCTTCTTTAATACAGTTCTCACCTTGCCTCCAAGCGCACGGATTCACCATAAAGTATACTTTTGGTATAGCAAGCTCAAAGTCAAGCACATTCGGCATCTCAGTGCAACAAGATGTCGACCTTCGGGATGGTTGATGAAGACGTAGAGATGAAGCACGCGTACATCACCGCACCGGAGCATACCACGGTGTCAAGACTAATTGAATGGGACCAGGATTCGCTAATCCGCTAGCTTCGCCAGCGGGAGAAGCATGAGTGGCGTCTTCGCGAGCGCTGCTCTGCAACAGGTGAGAAGTATGACACCATCGCAGTGAGTATCAAGGGCTCCATCGATACGGTAACGCACAACAGCATGGCGTTCTATGTTGTAGGCGGGGATGTGGAGACGCTTACCGACTCCGACATTATGCAAAAGATCATTTGGAGCTGCAGCACGGTGAAGAATAATCATCTCCAGGACGTTGAGGCTTTTTTCGCCGAGAAGCTGGGAATGGAACTTAGTAAGACGACATTGAAGACCGGATCTTGAACTATTTCGCTTATTTTAACGAGAACTTGGGCAATTATGGGCTCCAACATGTGATGGGACAAACCAAGGTCAAAGGTCACGATGCAACAGTGCACACAAAGAACAGGACCAAGATCCATATTGATAACCTCGTGCCCACTATGCTAAAGCGTGGGATCATTCGCCTGGTTGCCCTCGCAAGGCCAAAGCGGATGAAAAAGCTTCATATAATCGGATCCTGGAACGTGCTCATGAGCAACAGTATTACTTCTTGATGACAATAGAGGATAGAGCAAAGCAGACTACACAAAGCAATCCACCTATCACTCGCAAGTCTCATACCCAGTATGTTAAGGGTTCCATTAACGGTGATGACACGTCTCGACCGTCAAGGCAGCTCCCACCGGAACCACCAACTTCCACACCAAGCCGCGATGGCTGTCTGGTGTGTAAAGGTTTTCACTGGGTGTCTAAGTTTCCAACATCATCCAACGCACACAAGGATGAAGAGCAAACGAGCCATGCGAGAGCGCATGGCATCACGTCTCTCAGCAAAGCGCACCACACTCTCTACAAACCAATCCTAGCAGCTATCAGAGGTCCTCGCGGGTGATTTGGAGGTCCCGCTGAGCGCTGACTCGGGTTCAGATGTATCCATCGTTCCCCGTAGTCTTTTTCTTGGCCTCACGCACGTGAGCACCGCCCTCCGTCACCCTCTTAGTGTAGAGGTGGTTGGTGGTGCTACGTTGGTCTACCGCGAGCGAGCGATATTGGACGTCCAAGAACATACTGCTGCAGGACCGGTCAGCATCAAGGATATTGACTGTCTCGTCCCGGACGAAGAAGACCAATTCATTCTTGGCAAAGATGTTCTCAGCAGTCTTGGTATCATGTTGGAGCCATGATCGCTAATCTAGCAGAGGGACCAGCCACCGATCCAATTGGTGATGATCTTACCACCAATCTTGCTTCTGAAGTTGGTGTCGATGTTGATTCGGACATCCTAAATCTTCTATCTTCATTGGAGCACGCACCACTGTTGGAAGAGGGTGAGGATAGGGCCTCGCGCATGAACTATATGAACTCGCCGTCCAACACAGAGATATTTGGTGGAGCCAGCAAGCGCCGGTATTTACGAAACAGCTAAGGCTAGGAGGCACACATCATAGCATGCATATGAACTTCCATAATACACTTCTCAATTTGCCTTCAAGCGCACGGATCCACCATATATACATCCATGATTAACTTTGAGCGGACATAGGTTTTCGAGCCAAGTCTCCGACCAATATGAATTGAACAATGCTGTATGACTATACTGTGTAAATGACTTCAAATAATCATTAAGCTTTGCTCTTTAATTCTGTCCGTGCACTGAGGGGTATCTCAAAAAAAAAGTAGATTATGTTGATAGCTAGTTTATATACGAAGTATTCTAGTAGTCTGCCAGTGTACACAGTCTTTCCGTTAAATTGCGACCAAATGAGAAAGAGCAAGTCGATATCCAGAGAATGCAAGCATACAATTGAACATTTTATCGCTATTTTCACACAAAGTCTGAAGCGCTTCATTGACGTTGTCGAGAGTGCTCAGCACCAAGGCCATACGGGTCTCCTTTATGCACGCGTACCTCACATCTTTAGTTACTGTCTTGATGATGCAAATCAGCCTGTGGAAGGCATTTTATGAAATGTTCAAGACCGGATTAATATTTTCGGCGTGTTACAGAGCACCAAACTGATCTCTACTTCACGATGGAAAAAGGCATTTACTGCCAGCCAGATAGAGCCTATCATTTAAATGGGGCATTACAAACGTGATACGATAAAAACTGCAGACAAAGATTTGAAGCGAACAAATGGAAATTCGATGACTTCAATTAAATTACCCCCCCCTGGTGCCAATTACGCTAGTGAGTTTGCCAATCAGATAAACTCAACAAATGGAGTCATCGAGAATGGTAAAGCCCGGTTCACAAGTGAACAACTTTTGCGGTACGATTTGACTCTGCTCTCAGGTGCAACTAGTATTGCGATAGATCAGGTGCCATAACGATTCAAACATTTTTTTTCTTCTCTCGCTGAATTGTACCATGCCGTGTCCCCGCATGACCAATTTATCCGCATTGAGGACGTCAGGATTGGATAAAGGATTCGATAAGGATTCGAGCATTCCATTCATCCAAAATTCGATTCATTCGGTGCAAAATGTAAATGTCGAAAAGCGCTCTGCGAAAAGTCTGGTTTTTGGGCTGGACGTGTACGTGACTTCCTCGGTCGACTACTGGACGCGCGGACACTATGCACTTGGACATACCAGCAGATACTATAAGACAGTGGATCCCGATGATGAGTCGATAGTTGCCTGGCAAAACCACTACAAAGATTCGAATCATGTCACTTGATCAGCAAAGAGTTCTCCATCATTGTCGCCAGGATGGTGAAATACAATTTCATTTGGAGAGACGAATGAAGCTTCAACGGATGCAACTTCTATAAAAGTTCACCCTCAACCCTTTGGACACTATCTGTTTATTGTTTACAGCTGCTTTAATGGTAATTGCTACAATGCGCACAACCCCCCCCCGTATCGGACCGCACGAGCTAACGGACATAATTACTATCGCACCACATTGACATAGGTATATGGTACAGCAGAAAATATCATCTTCTTGGTGCGAACAAGCGGCTTCAGATGTGTTGAAGCGTTACAATCACGAAGTTGGATAGTTCATCGCACCTTCGGTGCGACACGGAACAATCGATGTGGTTTCGTTGCGATCATGGACCGCTATATAAGGCTTCTATTGGAATTCAAGTACGCAAATCTTGGTAAAATCCCGGTATCTTGGACGAGCCACATCGGAGATTTCGGAAATACTTCTCTGCAGCTTCCCGAGGTTAAAAAATCCTAGAGTTTTTTTGGAGAAACTGACACAGTTGAGCTCTTCTCAAATTGTATAAGTCCTGCTACAGTCGAAAAACAAATGCTGATAACTTTCCACCTCACCACAATGTTCCCGTCTGCACAGGATGATTTCCGCATGAGCTTGCCTTGAAGCCAGAATCTTGATCGCACTGGTAAAATTGAATATGTAAGTCGGAGCTGATATCCGAGTGTGTCGGTAATAAACGTCCTCGAAGAAGTTTAAAACCCTGTTAGAAATCCCTTACCCAAGTCGAAGCACCTATCCGGTATCTCTCCGGTACGTGCAGGAGCAGTCGGTGAGGCTTTCTCGGTGGTTCTGCTTTCTGTGTAGCCTTCGGACAACTACACATTCTTCAGCCACCACAAGTCCGGGAAGCTAGATTCATCTGATATGGCTGTAATAGTCACTCAGTTACTGCAGCGCATCCGCTGGGGATTGGTCTCATTACTTGGAGTTGACTTAGCACATGGAGCGAGACCGGCTTATGTGGAAGTCAAAAGCAATGGATCAAATTATTTTCCAAGCCATGAGAACGGGGACGGCGTCACTTCTGAAAAACTATCGAAACAACGAGATGCCATCCTCTGTCAACACATTGGTCATCTCGGGACAGATCGGCAGTTATAAACCGGATAGACTCGATAGTTTATCACTAAATGGCGACATCTCGGAGATTTTTCACACCTAATTTTGAAGATCACAGCACACATAGTCTGACCTCGCTTCGGAATTTTGAGTCATTTTTATTCCTTATGAATATGGATTTCATATGGTTTTTTATGGAGTTGATTGACATCTCATTCTCCGATGCAGAAAGACGGCGCATTCATGACCAGAGGCTACTCTCGACTTGTGATTGAATCTTTTCTTTCTTATGCTACAGAGGAGTAGTACACGTGCTAATAGTGTCGATGCTTGGGAGGAATCGTGACGAATGTCAGTGGATCTCATCCGAGATGAGGCAGAAGTGACACTTGAGTGACTGGAGTGATCGGAATTGTCAATTGCCGGACCAGCGACCTCATCTACGTCAGTTCACACTTGAGACGATCTAAATCACGTTCCGTGCACAGGTTTGGTACTTTTGAAGCGGTGTTACGATCAAGAGAGCGCCTTCACCTGGCTTAGGTGCTAAATCACTTCGGTGGACAGCTTGCTTTAGCTGCTTTTCCGGAGATCGGAGGTGATCGCTGCGTAACGCTAACGTCCAAGTACAAGTGCAGCTCACATGGTAGCACTAGCTGGACGGCTATAATGATCAATTTTTACGGGTATCATTGATGGGAGCATGTACAACCATATGATTCGTATATCTAGGCTGAGCGCTGTCTTATTAAGGGGTTGGGTGAGACATCTGCAATGAGAGAACTGAGAACATCAAGACTTGTTATCAACTATTATAAATATTTTCTTGAAGGGACCCATCTTAATCGGCCAAAAGGAACGGGCTGCTAGGTGCAAAACATATTGGGATTATCCTAGGTGCTTCCTGTTGGTTATCGAAATGTCTATTGAATCTTTGAGATAGCCCAGGAAAACATAAGGTTCAATTTTTGATTCTAGCAATAAAGACACCTTCGACAAATCTTGAAAGCCTTCATGTTGATCCACGTTTACCTTGCCTTTAGTGCTCTCAGAGGTCAGGTGATATAGCTCGCAACTACTCCACTATTCCAGATTTTTTGATTATATCGATATTATCACCAGACTTGTCATATCTGCGATCGTTCAACGCTCAGGTATGCCGAATAAGCAAGCTATGAGTCATTCATGAGCATGAATTGAAATCCCCACATACAACATCCGATATTTTTTCATGCTTAGGTTTCTAATTTAAAAGAAGCAATGTTTCTTGCAGCTTCGCGTGCCGAAATGCTCGTCAGGGAGTAAAACCAGCTTTTCCTGAATGGTATCATTTAGGTGCAGCACAGTAGGCGTCATTGCCTGTCGGGATATTATTCGACACATGAACTGGAAGAATTAGCTAAGAAGCGCATGTGCAGTCTAAATGACATGCATTGCATACATCTCTAATCTTGAAGCTTAACAACTTCTTAACATCAAATGGCGATATTTTGTCTATATATTCGCTATATTTTACCCGCCAAATCACCCTGATTAAAGAATGCATTGATAGCTCCTATCCGATAGTGCCTCGTATGACCAAGCAACTTTTTATCATCTTTGCCATGAAAACATTATCGGCGATATATTGGCAATGATATTGCAAACATTGATGAATAATTAGATAAGACTAGCTGACTTTTGACTCTTGAAATACCCGGGCCATCTTATATATATCCGCTCCAACGCCAGTCCAACGTTGCATTGACAAAAGCCCACACAAAAGTCTAGTGTTGTGATATGCGGTAAAATAATTGGAATTAACGCGGCTGCTCAAACAAATACTTTATGGAGGAGTTATGCGGCACAAACAATACAAGTAGAATCGTCTTTCCTTTTTATTAGTGAGATTGAATGTAGGCATTTGACCTGCCCGAGATGTAGTGTAAGTGAACGCAAAGTGAGTTAGAGATCGACCATATCATTAAAAACTGAGATATGGAAGCCCAACTGAAACATTGAGGTGGACGGTGGAAAATCTCATCGTTCAGCTCTTTGCAATGACCCAATAAACATTATTTCTGCCGCGATTCCACTATTGTATGACTGCTGACGAATAAGGGCCGCGCGTCATTCTTATCAACCATTAACATACTGCAACTATATGACGTACAAGTCTTCCCAATTATATAGCAACTGGATTGTCACCCATCGGCTCACAATGATGCAAATACAGCAATATGGTAAGATTATAAGAAGGTTTGTCTGATTTGATAGAAGCTATTTTCCGATGACAGATGACGTATACCTGAAATGAGTGCTGAAGACAGTCGAGTTCTGAATTTCCATACATTATACATTGCGTGCGATCTACAGCTTTACATATTTTTCATGTCATCTTATCCAACTTGTGTAACATTGCTACATTGCTATCTACAGATGTATATGCGTACTTAAACAGACTTCCATTTTCCCGCCAAGAGTGTAGCGAATGCAATGGGCGACGCAATTTAAAAGTCTAAAAGATTTTTCAAGTCAACTATGCAGCGAGACCAATGACTTCACCGCAACAGCAATACGTGATTCAGATAACACAGATACAAATCTTCCAACAAACGCTATTGATGAAATTGATCGATACGGCATCACATCATTCTTTAATCATCTGGGTAGCATTTGGACCTCAAACTCATCATCCACTGCGAGTATATGCACTTCTGACTTTATTCCTATTGTGAAGGCGCTTTTGTATCTTACAAAACGCAAAAATGATCAAAACTCTACCAGAATGCTGTTGCACACTCATATAGTCAAGCATTTTCTCCTCTTATTGCATCGTGATGTGCTTCCACCCGATGTCAACGAATTTGTATATTTGCATGCGACGGTAGAGATTTGCAACGTACCGTTTCACTCCATATCGAATTGCATTGAAATCATCCTTTTCGGAACGACGCCAGCTTCAACCTGTACAGACTTAGTTTGGACCTCTTGCAATGCGTCAAACCTCATGGACCTCTTCTTCACCATTTTACAACAGATAGTACGCGACACCACCGCCGCAGTTGTGATAGATTTTTCACTTCGATCCCGACTAAGCCGTGTACCCGATATACTTGACAGCTTTATAGCAATCTCGTCAGAGTCAGAGGAAGATCAGAAATCGAATTTGAGTTGTCCAACTAGCACGTTCTTCGACATCCTCTTCACGTATTTTTTCAATCCAAGAATTCAGTGGCCAAATGTTGTCATCTCTAACGTGCTTGAAAGATATCGTACTGATTGGATTCTGAGCCATCGACAAGAATGGACTCTTACATTGAAGATTGTGCAAGAGTGTGCAAACTACATTGATAATACTGAGATCACCGTTCGCTTCGAACGCATCTCTTCCCTATTGCATCACGTTTTACTTCTCTGTCGAAGTCTTCGAGCAAAAGCATGTCGAGTTGCATTGGTGCGGCTATTCTGGTATATGTTGCAACAAGCCTCAATAATTTCTCCACCCACAGGGAAAGCGTCTTCACATCAGCAATCAAGCAATAACACAGAGTGGAGTGCTGTACGCGTACATGTGTCGATGATTTTGTACAATGTTGAGTCTGTGATGAAGCAGCAAGCGAATCACACTCTTGTGATTGTGTTACTCCATGAAATCGAGCGCACCTGGGCACGTTCGAATTCAACATACTGGCTTGAGACATTATGTCTCTTTTTGATATGTGAGCAAACTTCATCGTCGAAAAGGGTCTTTCAATCAATAGCGGACCATGCATTCAAAAGCAGTGACAATTCGACCTCATTTCGAGCCATGATCTTGGATTTGGTTGCATTCGTCAGCTTTGAGAAATGGGATGTGGTTACCAGCATGTTTGTGAATTTAGGCTTTTCCCTCATGGAGCAACAAGTGACTCGGAACATTCTCCAGAATCGAAAGACCTCTTTCTTGCAATGGAATGGAGCCATTGATTCGGCACCGTTTGGTATCCGGCTCATCCTTAGCTGCTTACATCATCAACTGAATTGTCGTACACGAGTTCTCGACAATGTGTTCACAAATCTGATTGTCTACTCTGGACACGTGACTGAGAAACAGCGTTCCGATACCTTTTCGAAGAAAGGAATATCGCATACATTGCTGGAATGGAACGTGAATATGTTTGCTTTGATCGTCGATCGGCATGCTGTGATTCTGACAGCGCCCGAGTCACATCGTTGGCTCGACATTCTTCCGAAACTCCCTCTCGATTATGCTGCTCCGTACCTCCGAGCATTATGCTCTCTTGCACGTCAAGAGCCGCGGGTAGAGGCTTACCTGATCCTCAAATTACGCAAGCTATTGTATCGAAAAGAAGAACGTTTTCGAGTGATCGCAATGAATGGATTCTGTACCCTCTTAGATCGGGCTATCCACATTCTACGTCATGATGTATCAACTCTTTCTCAGTTGTATTCACAACACACCACCAAGGCATTGACCAGTTTTTCACAGACACTAGCCAGCACTCAATATGTGAATACATTACCGCAGACATCGAGCATCGCCGAAGAGCTTTTTCGGCAGTTCTGTAGCTTGTTCAAACGTGCCCTTGAACTCCAAACAATAGTTCGAAAGGCGCTTTATGATAATTTTGTGGCATTATTCGCTGGCTGTGTCATCCTCCGCGAACCAATACTAAAATTATTAACTGAACATTTTGAAGCTTCATACTACAATTCCGATGAGACATCACTGCCTCCAATTCAACTTGAAGCGTGTGTTTCAGAGGCTGCAGGAAACGTTTATGACGAGCCAGTGACACATTTATTGTGGGCGATTTCGAGCTGTACAGAAATGCTTTCTGAATCGTTCACATCCGACAACCTTATTGGATCGCAGTTTGAAGACATGGAATTGTCCGATTTGCATCGAGGAACACAAGTTATATTGAGCTCTGTCATCGATCGAATGAAACGCTGTGAGCTGCAGCATTTTGACTTGAACGATACCATCTCATTTGCTCATTCCAAGTCCAATCGTTGCATCGTACAGAATCTCCGGAGCGTTCTCGAGTTTTGCATGAGTGCCCTGCTTGAGAAGGTCGTCGATCACTCGGAGACGATGGTCTCTATCGATGAAAGTGTCGAAGTGACTCTTTTGCACTGGATGTCTCTACATCGCTGGTCAGAATCCAAGTTGAATAGCCCACCCAGAAGCAAAGCATCGAAAAAAAACAAAAGTGACGATTTGAAAGGCGTTGAAAATGCATCTCCAACGGTAGAGGAAGAGCGCCTGCCGAAAAGTTGGATCACACTACGCGCGTTACGAGGATTTTTTCGGAACGTTCATATTGCGTGGAGTAAAGATGAAAGATGGATTGCTAGCACAGAGCATTCACAATTGATGATTTTCTTCATAAAAAAACTTGAGGATGTTCTGATGGACGAAATGGATACGCTTCCAGGCTGTAAAGGAGCCTCTGGAAGGAGACGCGAATTAGAACTGCAGCAAACCAGAAAAGCATCCATTTTACAGATCTCAAAAGATATTCTGTGGATAAGCTTTGCGATTTGCCAACAATCAAAGGATTTATTTCGTTCTCGAAATGTTTGTTTGAAAAGAGAGAGTGTCGGGGAACTTGCTTTTCAAGCGTTTAGAAGAATACTTGCGTATTGGAAAAAAACGGAGTCATCTATTTGTACCGTTGAATTGCACGTGCACGAGGCTTTCAAGTTTTCGGAAATGCTGGAATCCGTACCCGATAATACAGCAAATTCGATCGCCATCATGTCTACATGCATACGCTCAATGATGAAAGTCTTTGCAGCTTCCTTTCGTCAAAATGTGGAAATGAATTCAAATGGGCTTGAACTCATCCAAGAGCTAGAACGGTTGGCTGGAAAAACACCGACTGCAGCCAGCCAAGTTGCCTTGGAAGAATTGGACTTGCACGTGTCTGAATGGCTAAAATCCTTGCTGTCCTCTACCAAGCCTTTGCTTTCTCCAGGAAGTGTCAAACAGGTAGTGGAGATGCTTTTCCGACGTGAATTGCTCTCCGCTGACGACAAATTACCTGCTTCCTGTCCTTTAGTGACGCTGAAGTTTGCAAAATGTTTATCTATGGGCTTATTGCTGGCATGCAAGGTCGACGATATCACGGATGTAATCAAGGTTATCGGAGCTGATGGTGACACGAACCAGTGTCCAATAATGCCATTCCAGCTAGAGCATCAATCTTCCAGTAATATTCTTGCAATTGTGGCTGCTGTTCAAAACTTTGTTCAAGAAGAGCTCGATGCGTTGGAACGTCATCTCAAAGATCTGCAACAACAAATGCGGCACCAATGGAGTCTCTCATGGAAAATATTGGATTCAGAGTGCATGGAAAAAATTAATGAAATCTTAGCTTCTCCTCAGCTGAATGATATGGCTCCAATTCTCGATTCATCACCCTCGTGGAGCTATCTTCCTCACCGCATGTTCCACATTGTCACCATCCTTGTACCTTTTGTCTTGGTGGATTTCAATAAATTCGCAATATCATCAAAGACACTCCGACTGTGCCGACGGGTTCTCAAGCTACTGACCAAATTCATCCAAATTCGTATTCGATCAAAAGTATCAGAGTTGCCTCCCATCATCCAGCAATTATTTTGTGTCACCGGGGCTCAATTTTCACCGGCATTGCTTGAGTACATTGCGTGCATATACGATGAAACAAAGGAAAGTAACAGCGGTAACGATGTGAAGAAAGCGAAGAAGAGGTCTGGAGAAGTGCTCAAACCACGCAGTGCAGTACCGATGCAATCACGGGTGATTCCTGAAGTCATTTTCGCATTGGAGCAATTTGACACCGCTTTGATACGGCTGTCACGATTGTGCAAGGGTGTAGACTTCTCGATATGGTGTCGATTGAGGCAATCGCGCGATTTTCGCTTGAATCGCGATCGTATCCGGGCTTTTTTCGGGCACGATGAACCCGAGCCGGAATCAAGTATTATACAAAAAAGAAGACGTTCCAATGAGGTTGGGAGTTCTTTGAATGGAGGGAGAGACGCTCTATCTGATGTAACGATTGCATCAGACGCAGAAAGCGCGAGGGAAGAGGAAGAAGAGCTTGAGAAGACTCAACGGCAGATAGAATCGAATGAGGAATCTTCATAAACATTTATCGATTACAACCAATAAGAAATCAGTAGAACAAAACCAATCATTTAACGAAATCAGTAGCTTTTAGCATCCGGAATGAGCGATTCTAGCACAAAGACGACAATATTTGTGCGCAATTTACCATTCCAAATCACATCAAAGGAGCTCGAAGATCTGTTCAGCCAAATTGGACCTGTGAAAAAGGTTGATTTGATCAAAAATAAAGGAAAAGCAAAGGACGACACCCTTACTCGAGGATTCGCATTTGTGAGATTGTAAGAACGGATTTGCATGCAGTAATTGTGTCAACTGAACGTATTCTTAGTGCATTAGAAAGCGATGCGTCACTCGCCATCGAGAAAATGAATAAGTCCGAATTTCAAGGCCGAAAGCTATGTATTGGTGCGTCAATAATATGATCCGGTAGCCCGTCTCCTACACAAATTCACTGACATCAGTACATGACATGCTATAGATCGATGTAAATCCAAAGACGGTACACTCGTTGCTCCGAAGATGGAGGAAAAGTCTTGTGAAATTGATGTGGCGGATAAAACAAAATCAGAGTCAAAAGATATCGATTGTGTACCCACAAAGACAAAACAAAGCGAACGTAATGCACGTCGTCGACAACATCGTCAGTTTTTAAGACAAGTGGAAGAAAACAAAGAACTGAAAGCCTCGATTGAAGACAGATCAATTGCTATTTACGGCTTTAGCGATAAGATTACAGACAAAATCCTATGGAAACGTATCAGAAAGGTTAGCAAACATGTTGACAAATTAGAGATGAAAGAATATATGCAAAGAAAAAAAGAGAACAAAATGTATGCGACACTGGCGTTCAAAATGACAAAGGAAGTGCCGATTGCTGTCAAGAAATTAGATCAACATATTTTGAAGGGGGAAAAACTTAATGTGAAACCACTTGGAGACTTTCTTGATGCATTGAAAGAGAGAAAGGATGGACTTCGATTGATCATACGCAACCTTTCCTTCCAAGCCACCGATGGAGACTTGCAACGAGTGTTCAGTCAATTCGGAGCTATATTCGAGGCACATGTAGTGCGTCTTCCAGTCGATTCTGTTGCTGCGGGCGATACAGCTACTAAAGAGGGAAGTCTACCAATTTTGGGAAGGAGCCGAGGATTTGGGTTTGTTCAGTTCAATGAAAGTTCGGCTGCGGCATCAGCTGTAAAAGCGTTAAACGGGCATAAACTAAAAGGGCGTGAAATTGTGGTGGATTTTGCTGTTCCTAAAACTGACTATCTAAAACAGAATGAGGAGAGTGTCAAAAAGAGTGTCGACGCTGTGATAGATGATGCTGAGGCTGGCACTGACGCAGAATCGCTAGCTGATGCAAAGATAGACGCTGACGTGGAAACTGAGCTTCAAGATGAAGACATGGCTGACATTTCAGCAGATAGTGATGAAGATAAAGTTGAATCCGATTTCGCAAATGAAGAGGGGGACAGTGAAGACGATACTGCCGTAAGCGACATGAATGAAGCCACGACGGAAATCGAAGAGAAATCTCGAACAGGAAATCCGGACACGAATGAGCAACTTGAGCGAACATTATTCCTTCGAAACGTATCATTCCAAACAACAAATGAAGGACTAAAGACTTTTTTTCAGACATTCGGCTGTGTAGAGTATACGCGAATAGTATACGATACAAACTCTAGATTGTCCAAGGGCGTTGGTTTCGTTCGGTTCAAGGACATTGAACCTGTCAATTATCTACTGGATCGAGCTCAGGCTATTCAGAATCTTCTTCAAAATACTCAAGAAGATCTCGCTGGTCGAAATGCCACAACGTCAAAGAACGAACATGGTATGACGAATGTGTATACCGCCAGTGCTCTGTCCGATGGTTCCGCGCTGATACTAGACGGACGGATACTCAATTTGGCAAGAGCCGTTCGGAAAGAGGAAGCAGTTGAATTGGCCAGCGTTACACCTGCCAGCACTAAGTCGGGAAAAGACAAACGGAACTTGTACTTGGCCTATGAAGGAACCATCAACGTTAACAAGATCTCGACCGACCAGTTGATGCTTCCAAAACTCGATATTGAAAAACGACGGCGCGCATTGAAAGAGAAGAAGGAAAAGCTCAAAAATCCGATGTATTTTATATCTCCAGTCCGACTTTCTTTCCGAAATCTTGCATCACACGTCGATGACACGATTCTGAAAAAACTCGTACGAGATGCTGCTGTCACTGGAATGGGACATAATTTGGTTCAAAAGAAGGAAATCAAAGCAGAATTTCAGCTTCCATTGCAGGACAAATCAAAGATTCCTGTCAAAGTGCGGATGGCCAAAGTGATTCGTGACCAAACTTCCGTCCGTCCTGGTAAAATTGCTCGCTCTCGTGGATACGGATTTGCAGAATTCGCCCATCATGTTCATGCGTTGTGTGCATTGCGAGAACTGAATAACAATCCAAAGTACTCTTCATTTGCTGCAGGAAATCGGTCAAATTCTGTGGCAGAACATGAGAAATCGCGGCTTATCATTGAATTTGCAATAGAGAACCATACGAAGCTCAAGTTACGAGAGAAGAAGCAAAAGGACCAACAAAAGAAAATGGCGACGGACAAATTACTAAAGCAAAATCAAGAAGCTGTACTTCAAACAGAGTCGACAAAAAGTGAGACCAAAAAATGCAATCGTGGCGCTCGACAACGCAAACGGAAGCGGGAATCGGAATTGGAATCTCATGGAAAACCCGATGAGAGGATGAAGGAACACCACACAATTGATAAAGCTGAACTTGCAACGACAAAGTTGAGACGAAAGACGGATTCAAGTGTCGAAGGTCACCACAAGTTAAAGAAACAGAGACGTATCGCCCCCAATATGACCTCATCTTCTCGCAAAGCAAGAAAACAGCTGGCCAGCACTGAGAAGGAGCGTTCATTCGATACAGTTGTGGCTGAATACAAAAATGCCATTTTCGGACGCGCACCAAAAGTAGAGGAACGGTGGTTCAAGTAAACTCACGTGGAAGATTTGCATTCTGTCTATCTCTGACTCTAGTCTACTTAGCTCACTTCACAATGATATTAAACACGTTCTTATGTATGTAATTGAGACCTTTGCCCCAATTACTCCCTTCACATGGATCAAACTTGCCTCAGTAAGCTTAAGATGCTCATTCTGACGAGAATGATTATCACAAATTAAGTATGTGTCACTTCAGGTTCTCCTGTTTGCTTTCCCAAATTTATGTTCCAGACGCAAAAAGTCAATAGAAAAAGGATTGGTGCTCGTAGCAGGAGATATTAACGAATCAAAACACTCAATAAATTGCACAAGAGCACCACGAATATGACGTCTACGGGAATTGCTGTCGGTAAGAACAAAGGGTACCCAGTCACAAAGAGACAAGTACCGGCTCGACCTGCTTCCAAGAAAGGGGTGAGTTATTTTTTTATCGTCTGATACTTCCAATACTAAGACAAATGTAGCGATGCGGGAAAAAAACCAAGCTAGTGCGTCAAATCGTGCGTGAAGTGGTCGGATTAATGCCTTATGAGAAACGTATTTTGGACATGATCAAGTCCGGCGGATCCTCTGCTGAGAAACGCATTTATAAGTTCTCCAAAAAGAGAGTACGTGATGTGATATACACATAATTGTTATTGGAATGAGAAGTAATGTTTGTGTTTCACGCAGCTTGGAACACATCGTCGGGCTTTACAAAAACGTGAAGAAATGAAAGCGTACTATGCTGCACAACGTGCCAAGCAAATGGGCGCCTAAGGAGTAGACGTGCTGTTTTGAGGAGAGACAAAGGCAAATCTAAGAAGTTGCATGTAAATTTCATCTCGATCAGTAGCAATATAATTCGACCATCCCGTATACAAGTTCATTCTTTGATTTGAGTACATCTCAGCGTCCTCGGTCATGCGCGGAAATGATAAGCATTCCTCAGTTCCTTCGATTTCGTCGTTAATCAAACCGAATTCTGGGCAATATTCCGTAGCGACTATTAGTAGTTGCGTACTCGATCATCTTGCCGCAAGAAATCCGTACACACATTACTAAACGAGGCTGCTGATTCATTCTCTTCGTTCAAGATTGCGATGTTCTATTTAAATCGGTGCTCAAAGGTTTCAAATCATTCAGCGTGTTTGCTTCCTCAGTTCTTTAGAGCCCAAGCGTTCACATATAACTGTTCTTTATGAAACACATAATTTTGCATTCAATAAAGATAAACATCAATTTGTCCAGCTACTAACCTTATGCCACAGTATTTACTCTAATGAACTACAAAAGCACTCTAGAAAGGTACAGCGAGACGATTAGAAATCGTTTCGTTTCACGTGTTTTGCAGTCTTTCGTCATTTTACAAACTCGACGTTGTTGTTTCTTCCGCTGCGACTCCTCGATGATTTCAGATTTTGGCATGATTCCTTCCTCTATTTCTGGCTCGTCTATACGTTAGATAATCAGGGTGAGAAAAATACTACATCGCTGAGGGGCAATCGGACATGACACTCCGTCACGTGATGATTTTTCATCGACATGGAGATCGAACTCCGCTTGTTCAGGAAGTAGCACCTCTTATGCGCATGTCTGCAAGCGAAGTGGAATGGTGGAGTACACGAATCGCAACTCCCGAAGAGCTCGATAAACTCAGTGCTACAAGCGACGTTGTCGGCCAAGAGGAACACATTCCGATGTATGAAGTGCTCAACGAAGGGGGAATGCATCCTTTGGGCCAACTAACCTCGAAAGGTGTAGCAGAAATGCGACTGGAAGGTGTGAAATTTCGCAATTTGTACTACGAAAAACTGTTCAGTCGAAATAATGGCAAGAGGAGCAAACTGAGAAGCGAGAAATTGAACCATTCAGATTTGGTGTATGTGATGTCAACGAATGTACGACGGACTGTGCATTCCGTGCAGGCATTTCTCGGTGGGTTTTTCCAAATAGAATCGGACATGCATGTTGAGGGTGGAAAAGAGTCTCACGATAGCATGCCGTCAAGTTGCTGGTCTATCTATGCTAAAAGTCGGTCTAAAGCTCAAGGTCAGACTGAAAGCAAGCGGTTTCTAATTCGGACACATGAGAAAAATAGCCTTGCACCCTCACACTCACTTCGTGTGTTTTTTGATTTGGAGAGCGTTCTTGAAGAAGAATTGAAGCTATTGGATCAAGCGAGGCAAGAAAAGGTGATTGACTTGGGTCAGAAACTTCGCCAAGCTCTCAAATTACCAGCGGAGGAGCACATTCCATGGACATTGAGTGAGTAACTACCAATCGTTCTGTACTTGAACATCCATTCATGTAAACTCGGTCTGATAGTTCGCGATACATTGTCTTGTCAAAGACATCATGGTTTGGACTTTCCTGAAGGAATCACACAAGAAATGTACATGGAACTGGTCGAGTACGATGCGTGGCTCTGGCATCGGTTGTATTCAAAACGATCATTCGCGTCGCCTGCTATGAAGGAAGCTGTGGCATTTTTATCATCTCACATTGAATCAATCATTTTTCGGCTCAGGTGTGATTCAAAATTCTCGCTTTTTAGTCACAAAAGAAGGGGTCCGAAGATGTCTGTATTTTCCGTACATGACAACTCGATTGTAGCGCTGATAAATTCCTTTCAGATTCGAACAGGAGACATCTTACCTGATTATGGAGCGACCTTGGTATTTGAGATCCACGAAATACGTAAAAAACATTTTTATGTCAGGGTTTTATATGACAATCGCGAATGCCAGATTTTAGAGGCCGATAGTGCTCTTGGGTGTCCATACGATCACTTGTTGAAGCGAGCTGCTGAATTCATAAACGATCCAAAAGAGTCGGACGAAAGGGTCGAGCCTTATTCATAATGCTTCTAATAATCATTAAGTGTGTATTGTGGAGCAAGGCCTTATTAAAAGCTGTCTGTGGTGATCGATACGAATTGATGTCTCGACTTGAATCAGAATGTTAAAACATTTATGCTTATCAGAATATATATTCAAGAGAAAAGCCTTATCGAAAAAAAACTCATCAACAAAATGGCTTGGCTACCGCTCGTACATACCGATATAAGCTCCATGCAAACGCTCGAGCTTCAAAATGAAGCCTTTAAATATTATGTTCTATCACTTTGATACGTGGAAGCTTTACAATTTTGATCACTGTTGCGATATTATTTGCAGCCGCCCAAGGTCGCAGATTTCCTTAGACTGGCATAATCTCCACAAATGCTTCTAGTGTGAAAACAGTACAATCAGACTGTTTGCAAATTGATTTTCTGCTGACGTCCAGAACAAACTGCTCGTATCCACAACAAAGATATCCTCCAGTAGACTTGCAGGACCGAGCTATATGCCTTACACATATTGGCGGACCTATTTTTCATCAGTATAGGTTTTAGTCTGGAATCTACATGGTGGAGCTCTTATATACAGTGCTTGGAACCTTTTACTTATATCGGCACGTATGCATTTACACCAAGACACTTTATTTGAAGGTGGTCGAAGCAAAGTTGTATGTCACGTACAGTGAAGGTTTGGCTGTTTGTTGCGGTGAACAACGCATTTTTGTAGTATCTCACCCCGCTGAATGCGTGTCGGAAGAGTGTGATGGTCAGAATTATGGATTGGAGAAATTAGGTAGCATTGGGCTGTTTGTATTTGAGATGAAATCAAGAAATGAGAGCAGTCGATGGACAGGTTCACCACTGTTTTCATCAGTGGCTAGGATGTCAATTTTCGGGCATATATTGGACTAAATGATGGAGCTATTCGCTGAGGGTATTGAAAATCACTATTTTAAGAGCATAACAAAAGCTGAATGAAAGCACCCACCGTGTTTGCACGTAATTAGAGGGTATCATTGTCAAGATCTTTGAAGATGCATTTGCGAGGCGTGTATGGATCAGTCACTTCGATTGGCCGTGAAACAGGACGGGATGAAAAACATGGATACGGCATTGCTTGACTGATCACCCCGCTGCTTTCAAGCGCGCACATGAAAATGCATCTCGAATAAAATATATGGCGGGGATTGTATCTACTGCTCAAGGCAATCAAACTTAACTGGTTTTCGAAGATTGGATTATCTGGTACGGGCAGCTGTCTAAATGGAACGATGGGACTCATGGCCTTACGAGCCAGGCACGAAGTCGACATGTTGTTAGTGAAGTAGGACACATAAAAGCTCAGGTCAAGCTTTGATGGAAGTCATGTAATCCTGATTCGCTGAATCTTGCGTCTACGCAGCGAAGCTACTTTGCGAAAGTCGCATCTATATAGACAAAAGTATGATATGCTCTCCTATCATCACTCGTATCCCCTTACGATAGAAGCTACTTCTGGTGCTCATTAGGTTCATTTTTGGCTGCACTATGTATCAGAAACGATGATCGGAAGAGCTCATCAGCGGGGGTATATGCGAATAACACATATCTGAACAAGAAATTACCATCATATCCTTATTCAGATCCATCGATAGACAGGTATACAATTGATAAACGCATGAGGAGATGAAAGTATCGTACGAATTCGATGACTTGTTACAACTGTCCGGATTCTTACGAGCAACGTACACAAAATGCATCTTTATTCCTTATTTACCTATTCACGTAAAAAATGTAAACAGTACATCTCAGTCTTCTGCGGACTTGTGTTTCTCTTTCTTCTCGGCTGATTTATCGTTTTCTGTCTTCTTTTTGGATTTCTTCGATTTCCCCCCCTTCTTTTTTGACTCAATGTTGTCATCATGATCCTCCTTGTGAGATCTGCCTTTCTGACCGCCCGCTGATTTTACTTTCCCAGCCCCACCTCCCTTTCCTTTTTCACCCCCGCCTCCCTTTCCTTTCTCACCCCCGCCTCGATTTTCGTTGTCACCCCCGCCCCCCTTTCCCGTCTTACCATCGTCTTTGTCTCTGATCGGGCAGTACTTTTTATCTTCATCGGAGTATCCTGTGCCACCATTGACATTGTCCACGTTATAGTAGTAAATGTAAGCTTGGCCACCACCCTCATCTTTAGCTTGTGTTGATAGCCAATATAACTGGAACGTTTTCGCCTTAGTACATAGCTTCGTATTGTTCAATTTAACTTTAGCCACGCCCTTGTTTCCAGGATTGTTATAGATCCGAAAATCATCAACGTGCATGATTCGGATAGCATCGCAATAAGCCTCCATAGGCCCTTGATGTCTGACACCTTCGACTTTTTTTGAATTCATTCTATTTTTCCCGAAGTAAATTACATTTGGGAGCTTGATAGCTGGAGCAGTTTTGAGACAATACCCCGTATTTAAATCTGCACCCTTCTCCGGTTTACCAAACTTTAGAACCATGTCTTTCAAACTGAGTTTATCCGGGTTCCATACAGAAATAAACATATCGTAGGTTTTCCGTGAACTGGTTCTCGGGAATTTCTTGCCTGGGAAGACTTTGTCAAAATCAAGACGAGCTGCAAAAATATTGTTTTTGTTCTTATCTGCCCGCAAACAGTCTGGACATACCATATGGCCGTGGCTTTGTGCAACGCTGACCAGGTCTGACAGGAGAAGAATGCAAAAGGTAAGTTTGAGTGCCATTGAGACTCGGTGTGCCAATTTAATAATGCCGAAACTCTTACAACTCGAATCAAAAAGCTCTCTTGGAGTGTAAAGACCGATCGCATGAAAGACACGAGTGCACCAACATGCGAGTGTTCTGCAGGCCAATAACCATATCTAACCACGTAATCATGACACTGAAAGATTCTCGAAAAAAAGGCATTCTCGCACCTCTAACAAGAGCCAGTGATATCAAACATGGTAGAGTAGATGCATTCGGTTCAGGGCTTTATGCAATCATCGTTCTTATGAATTGTTCTTCTGACCACATAGCAAATACTTGATTTGCTGAATCATAGGTAATCTTGCATACATCCAACAACGCATGCTATTAAGTAGTGATGAGGGTACCACGTAAGAGTCAATAATCTTACGGAAGGATCAGAGTGGAGACAATGACGTATTTGGGTTCGCGAAAGAGGTATGTTCACGTTGATTTTAATCTCAGAACTTGCGTATAGTGAGACCTGTTTTCTAATCTGATATTGAATGTAGAGGAGATGCTGATGCCTGATCTCTGAAATATCTGGACGGGGTATATCTTTCGTATTTAGAAAAAGAAAAAGCTCTCGGTAAGAGACACTCAAAAGTAACTCAAAATGGCTGGGCTGGCATAGCTATACAGAGGATGGATTGGGGAAGCGATGATTTTGATGGGGGACACAAGTACGAACTTTTCGTAGCTGACAAAGAAACACACTTTGCTTGAGAATAGCAGCATGGGGGGTACAATGATCAACGTCAAATACTTTGCTTGTTGAAGCCGGCTACGTTTGGGGAGTATTTTGTTCTTTTGTCCATTTGAATGTGATCATGTAAGACGCTAAAGAAAGTGATTGCGCCAATGTATTTGATAGATACAATGATTGAGAAGACATCCTGATGTAACGTCAGGTCCAAATGTAATGCTTCTGGTCGGCAAATAACTTACACGCCGATGAGAACGCTTAGATACAGAATGCTACGATGCTCCGAGCAAGCTTCTATTAACCAAAATGCCGCAAACACATTATATTCCAACTGTCATTGATGTATTCTGGCATGGCGCATATTATATATTTAGCTTTAAAGAATCATAAGATGGCTTCTTGAACCGGGCAACGTTTCAAATGACTGATAAGTTCTCGCGAAGTGATCTTTCATGGCTTTGCCAACGGGATTTACGTCGATTCGATCACTGTACCGCACGTTGTTACCTCTCACAGTAGCTAAATCTACGGGTATGATTTTGATAGAAACTTGGCATTTCCTGTAACAAGAGTATGCTTTGGCAACTTTTTGTGCAAGCGGGTATAATGAGCTCTGGTCGCAGTCAACTAAACAGGTCACATTGCATATATGACCGCAAAGTGACCCCTATTATCTCTAAAACAACGAGATGTACCCTTCCCTTCGCCGCCCCTCGTAGTAAAATCCTTGTGCACTTTTCAGCTTATTCTTACTTCCAATTCCCTGCGGTGGCTACCGTGTAGTCTATCAGTGATGACATTTGTAATAAAATGCTTTATTCTAATGTTAAATTTGTCGAGGATATTTATATTTTCATCTTTTATAAAGAGAAAAAAGAAGTTAGGAATATGTCGAAAAGCTTTGATAGCTCAAATCTATTCTCAGAGGTGATGCGAAAGAAAGTTTGCCTGTGGACAGATTTACATTCCGTCTATGAAAAATCAGCGGACCGCAATGTCTTTTGTGAAGAAAGGGCCTCAACTTTTGTGTGCTTTAGCAAATGGTCGTGAAAGGCAGCAAAACGTCATATCAAAAAAATGATGTAAAATGATGTAAGATTTCTTTCTTATCATGTGTTTAGATGTCAATAAGCAGGTAAACAGTAGCAAAACACATGAGCAGTTGTGACTCCATGTCCTGGAAAAAGCGATCATCGCACAGACACAGATTCTATACCCGCTCTTACTCGCGGACTTGAATTATCGACTATCAGATGCAATGCACCTTAACACGGCCCGCATTCAAGCAAACCATGAAGTGTAAACGAATGCGTTTTCTGCAGGTAATACGCTTACTTCCGGCGCCCCGTCTGCGCGATTTACGGCCGACAAAATTCAGTGAGCGATACTCACCATCAGGAATTTAGAGGAGGAAATACTCTTCATTACCTCAGAGACCGCCCAATTAGAGATAGATGAGCGTAAACGGTGGTAGAATACAAGTGATTTCTCAAAATGAAAAGGAAAATTGTATGCTAACCATGATGCTTCTCTCTACTCTAGCGTACTGTCGTTTCTATTCGCGACATGGAGTACGAATAGAGGCGTATAAACGTTACTCATGGCCGCACAATGAACATGATGCGAATCGAAGATCCGGAGACACACGGTATCTGTTCATAACGAAGCAGGATCACGGTAGGAAATAGTGCAGACTATGCTAGGTTTTGAAACAGATTTGCTGCTATCCTTATCTTTGATATTGCAGCCATCATGAAAAAATCACACAGATTACTCAAGCAAGAATTCCCTATGTCGTCCCCTTTCTTTCCGAGCAATACGCATCTGTTTGTGAAGGAACTCGTTTGCTTGATATATAATTGTGGCTCATATACAACACGCACCAGATTGATTTTAACGTTGGGCATACGTTATTCAGATATCAGTCACGATACGATCTTGTACTGCTCACTGCTATTTTGAAATTATGGCTGCAAATGATGAACCTACAACCCTGATGAGAGCAGGATGGTCAGAGATTAGTATGCAGATCATTTCAACGTGATAACATGTGACGAACTGTTTGGATTGGATTTGCCCTCGCAAGCACGATAGAGAAGTCATGTTTGGCCAGTTTGTCAAGTTGAAAGTGTCTCTAAGGAGTTCCTTGCATAAAATGTGTAGTAGCTGAATCATCAGTCTGGTAGCGTTTCTCTGAAAAGGATCTGGTGAGTTGTTTTGCGTCTGAACTATGAATTCATGTAAATAAGCCTTCATAGAAAAAGAACTGCCGCACTAAAGTCGAGGTTTCTCATCGGTAAAAACAGCTGTATGCAACTGTAATTCGTAGAGCGAGACAGGATTGAAAAGGGAATAAAGACGTTCTTGGGATACCCCAGAAAGCGCGATAGAAGAAGGTGTAATCTCCAGTGCGTACTCTGGTGATATTTTGTGAGCAAGGATCTTGGTTAGAATCACGCTGAATGACTACCTTATGTCAAGCAAGATGTACAATTGCCGAAAAAGCTTCCCCACCTTTTGACGACTGCGGAAACATTTAGGGCCAATGCATTTTTACTGCTCCCTCGCGTCAGCATCAGAGATAAAAAAGCGAACGTCAAAGGCGTAGTGAAGGTTTTCTCTACGAGACAAACGCCCATATTTGGAAAAGAAAGTTGACCAGGCAACGCAAGGCCTGGACGTAGCTACGGTTGTGGCTCACGCATAGTATACACTTGATGCAGAATATATCGTAGTTCCTGATTGCAAAAGACACTTAAAAGCACCTTCCGCTTGTAAGGTTTCTATACTTGACTCGGTGGGCCGGGGTTTTGGGCATGGTAAAGATCAATAAAGTGACATACTCTTTCATAAAAAATATTCGGGTGGAGTGGTAAATGGCGCTAAATGCAATTAATTGAGTGAAATACAAGGAAGGAGGATTTTGTGCGTGTCTTGGCAAGCTAGAGATTAATACTAAACGTCTTACCAGCATTTTCAAGGCTTTTAAATATAAGCAGCATCGAATTCAACGTTGTAGATTACGAAGTCTGCGCAAACCTAATAAACAATGAAGCCTGTTGCTGACGCCATAACTCCCATTGAAAAGAGGCGAAAGAATGATGTTGACTGCCTAGATCCTTAATTACACGCAACTGTATAAAAACATGGCAGATCTGATAGTCACACATCAAAGACCATTGCCTAGAAACCCCATTGACTATCTATGCATGAGGCACGTCTTGAATCCACAATATGATTATCTCACTATCTCTTCGGTTCGAAGGTTTGTGGCACCTCTTTAGTCACGCTGGGCCTCCTTTGACAATATATTCCGAGACAGCAAACTCCGAGAGATTCATAGCACTTCGAAGAATTATGTCGAGCCCATGAAGTGGTGAAAAATGGATTAGAATCAACATTCTGGAGTCCCCATTCCGCAAAATTGCGAGAATTGACGAAGATGGTACGGAGGTAACAATAATGCAGCAACATGCCAACAATGTGGAAGTAAACAGCGATGACGATATTTGTGATATTAAGAGGAGAAAACATGTCCGAGAAGGAGGAGTCACAAAATAAGGCGCTCCAGTGAGGTGTGGATGCGTTGCTCCTAGATACGAAGAATTAGGAGAGAAAGGTTTTGCTTTGGGTTTGACATTGATAACGCTTACACTAATCATTGGCTAGGCTGATGACGAACTTTGGAACTAATCATGAATTTAAACGATATTCCTTTCAGACCGGTAATTCCCATGTCAAGTGATACCTAACAAAAACAAAGAGTAAAAGTAGAGGCCTCACTTTGTTGTTGATACTGGCTAAGGGTGCCTGTAATGCTTGTCCATCATCACTACGCTGTCAGCGAGATTATCCTAGAAGCTCCTAGTAGTGCTCTCGATCAAGGTATAGCAATAGGCTTCTCACTTTCTGTTTCTTTCTTCTTCCGAACAATGACCTCCTCATCATATGATGCCATCATTGAAGTTGTTCTAACAAATTGCTATGTCAGTACCGATAGCATAAAGGGCGCACTACTAGCATTAAGTCGGTCTTGCCATTTGACTGAATTGGTCTCTTTTTTTTGTACAATTCTTCAGAGAAGTGGATGTGGTCGAACGACTTCGAAATTATCTAAAATTGATCATCACCAGTTTGCCATCGATGCATCCAAGTCAAAAGTATGTGCAGGAGGTAATATAGTACCGGTCCAGTACACACGATACGATGGTATGCCATGTGAAAATTCAAACATGTAGGAGCGCTGGTCCCTTCCAGTTGCTTTTTTGTTCTTACACGGCAGAAGCTATGGTCATCTTGAAGAGAACGAAAGAAGGATACTGATGCTGACGAGTTCTTGTGCATGCGTCGACAATATCCTTCTTCGAGAGGGTCGTGTATCGAATCGATCGGATTTTTTAGTTGCACGACATCGTTGCACTGGAAGATCTTTTTATCATGCTACCTATATCTGGATTTGATAGTTCGCGCCAATTACGTTTGCGGTCACAATGAAAGATCACCTTTTTGGCACCTAGCTGTTCTGCATTAGGGCATGCGCAGCAGTGCTATTTATCGCAGAATTACAGATGTTATACAAAAGACAATCGCACTTTTATTCCGCTGGGGGCAAGTGATAGTCATGCTGGTTCACTTTTCGTTGTATTGTTACCACATCGACAAGGGCCTGAACTACAAAAAGAGCTAATAGAGCCGGCTTGAAAATTAGATTATGGTGCGTAAATTCACTCGCACCTGTGAGAACGCACGATGACCAAATAGCCTCAAATACATATTGCTATTACAAACGAAAGGAAAGTTTAATCACAGGCGTATACAATACGTCAATTTTAGCTGTCAAGACCCTTTGCCTGAGCTACCTACCGCTGATATGAAATCTGAACTTTGGTTGATTAGTCAGCTTAGATGCGGAGATGGTAGAAAGCAACACTCTTCCGAATAGACCTTGTCTGTTGTTCTTAAATGGATTGCGTACAGTAAATTTCTTACTCCTTCATGTCCATCAAACTTGCTCCTCAAATCTTGTCCTACGTAGCACAGAAATTCAATGATCTTAAGCATGTTATTTTGGAATATGTATGGAGAAATTTGATTCATGCATCAATCGAAGAGACTCGTTGTAATGTTTTACAATGCGAGAATAGAGTACACGACGCTACCTAGGTGATTTACACGCCCAGATGTTGAAGTAGCCACAGGTACAACAATCTGTCCGAATAAGGTTGCTTCGCACAACGTCTCACAAGGTTTTTGTCAAAGTATTTGATTCCTTTTCATGCTTTGGTGATGTTCCCGAAACTAAGTGATATATCTGAACAAGCTTGGGAGGAAGCTAATAAATGACTAAAAGCGCAGTCTGCTTCGCGAAGTACTTCGTTTTGACATCGTATTGCACCCAGCATGCTTCTCCGAACACCAGGTTTCCCTAAGACCATAGTCAGCTAATTTGAGAAGAAATCTCAACTAGCTTGGATAGGTCTACGTGGGGAAGTCCAGATATCGTGCACTGGAATTTGTACAACCAAGTTGCTTTGATGGCTTGTTCCACATAAACGGGGTTCAAATGTATTAAGTGGATGTAAACGTTTCTCGCGCAAACTCTTAAGTAGTAATTTTTCAAGCCGAAATTATGGCGTAATTTTTGTGCAACAGAAGTCACCTAGGGATGTTAGACTACACATCAATGAAGAAATCGATGATGATGTGAGCTTTCCATTTCGTACGAGTCTATGTGGCGTTTTAGAATTCGCAAAATCAGAGGCCTATAAACCCGCGATCAAGGTATTGGGTTCTTTTGCTGTGACAGGCTGAGTTTGGAAGACCTGGTCGGATTTGAGTCGAATGACGCTGTGAATTTTACCTATCTTACACATACTTCTGAAGTCGGACTGTTTATTTCGTAATTGTGATGTAATTACTTTGATGCATGAGAGAAACCCTCGTTTCGCTCGGTAAGTCTGTCGCTCGATGATTTAAAGTGACTGGTCATCTCGCAAGTCTTATTCCATCGGAGAAAAGTAAACACGCTGTCCAGAATCATTGCTGGAATAGTATTGTGCCTCTGTTTGTTATATGATGTGTTAGCACTCAGAGTCTTGATAATATTAGTCGAACTCATCTTCGTCGTCGTTACCGTCGTCAGCATCTCCATCTTCGTCAAACAAAGCATCCAAAATCTAGTCAGAAAAAATAAGGCATTCGATGAAATGCACACTGGATATAACGGCAATACCGTGTCATTTTCACTCAATGCCTCTTCCACATAAGTCATAAATGATTCGTATGCGTCACTACCTTCTCCTTGATGTCCTGCCACGTCTAAGAGCTGCTGATACATCTGCAGCATATCATGAGAAGCGCAATCAAGATCTTCAGAGTCTCATATCAGCAGTAAAATTCTTTGTACATCGAAGGAGAATTCCACATTTTGGACCCGGGCATGCTCTAATAAATCAGTCGCCACCAAATAATCGCAGCGCTTGACCAGTGCCATCAAAACAGGATGGTACAATCGCTCTGTTGGGATTACTTCTTTTTCTATGTTTGAGCAATTAGTAGCATTAGTATTGCTGAACACGACCCTCATCTGGCAAACCTGCAGATAATTCTCGAATGATATCCACAGCTTCCTCGAGCATGTTAGCCTGTACTAACGCTTCCAGAATACCGCTATAAGCCTGTAAATCCAGTAATATTCCGAATTGTGATGCTTCATCATAAATTTCCATGGCCTCCTTCAGCATGTCATGACGTAGACAGCCATCCACTACATAGATAAAGGCCAGTTTTGTGTAATCATCCGCTTTGAATCTGGCGTTTCGGAACGAATTGCGTAGAATCTCCAGGGCACTTTGAACATGCGAGCCAGTTTCGCTTTTCGCAAGAAGAATCACCAGCTTTTGACAAATTTTGTCATTTGGATGCTCAGGAAGTCGTTCAAAGAATCGTAACGCTTTGACAAAATCACGGTTGGCGATAATCAAGTCCAGATTCTGAG
Source organism: Albugo candida (assembly GCA_905220665.1). Taxonomy (NCBI): domain Eukaryota; phylum Oomycota; class Peronosporomycetes; order Albuginales; family Albuginaceae; genus Albugo; species Albugo candida. The sequence continues at coordinate 328,226 of CAJNAR010000175.1, forward strand.
CAAGATTTGTTTCCTCGCACACTTGTACTCGAGGAGACGCTGATGAAAAAAGAAGTTTGCGTTGTCGATGGAAATCATTCACACCCGAGTAACTAATCATAAAGTAGCATCTATGCTCAGATCTTAGTAATTGTTTTCCAGGTTGGCCAAAACGAGCTTCATTTAAGAACGATAATATTCTCATCGCCAAAACTACAGTAATCTTCTAGATATAAGCGTGCTCACCCAGTAATTATTTATTTGTATCCAGCTGTACTGAAGGTAATATCATTGAGACAAATATGTAGAGATCTGTAGCCCGGGTGCGAGTTTACATGATACAATAACTTCTGATTCGTCAAAGCCGTATTTTTCATTTCAGAACAACTTACGGAAATTTACGATGCAAATAACTTCAGGACAGGGTAAGATCAGTGCCATCTCTATCATTTGTCCATTGATGCAAAGTCAAGTTCAGAAAATGTCGTAGGTATATTATTACCTGCTTGGTTAGAATCAAAAAATCAATTGATTTGCTACTACTTTCTAGAGCAGAAATAAGTCTAGCGTATTCTCGTTCACAATCGCTTTACTCATTGTAATACAATCTCGTGGCGCAAGCTTGTAAATAAAAATGCGGAAACGTGGTGGGAACCAGCTCATATTCCAGGAGTTGACGCCGGTGAAGAGTGTCATAAAATATATGAGGACGTGCAAACCCATTGAGGTGTACATTGTCGACAAAGATTTTGAAACGTCTTCGTTTTACATCAAAAGATCTCAAGAAGACAGCTTACCTCGTCAACGAGGTTGCCAACAACATCTACTCAATGACTCTTCTGTCACTACCAAAAAATTCTTACCACCTGTGTCACGATTCCAGAGAATGCACCATCTCTCATCATTATATGTCATTATGAGTGGTAGTTGTAGGAAGTTATGCTTCACAATAGATAATGCTAGGTAGGGCCATGCCATATCATTCTGTACAAGCTTCCAGACAATACTTCATTATAGTGTTTGCAAGCTAAACATGATCGAAGGTACGGGTCTCGTATAAATTATACAAATAAGGTTGCGTCATGCGTATACATCATTAGGAATAGTCTGCTTTTGAGTCTTTATGTACGATATTCGTCAACTGTAGTTCGCACAGATGATGGTGATCTTCTCTAGTAGTCATAAATAAAGTAATTTCAGCTTTAGAAGTACGCATTCACGTCCAGAATATGAGCGAGCTTTAACAAGTTATAGGTCATATAAACTAACCGATAACCCACGCTTCGGGAACTGTTAGACAAAATTCTACTCTCACCACGCATGTTGCCCGCTACAGCTGTTAATCTTTTGCTGAAGTTAGTAGTGTTGCTCTACACAATAATATATTTGCGCTGATTAGAGTCTTGTAGGCTGTTTAACATATCGTACATGATTCTTCATATACCAGGGAGTAACTGGTTTTTATACATGCTATGTTGAACGCGCGGACGAACTGCAAGTCCCGTACAAGGCCAGATACGAGAAGCTTGTCACATTGCAAAGAAACCTTTGTCTTTAACTGATGCGATAACCCGAAAGTATTTACAATGCTAATTGATGAAGTAATAGGCATGAAACACAAAAATCAAGGCTGCGTTAGCACTCATATCCCAGCTTGCGTATCAGCTCTTACAACATCATTGAAAAGTTCAATCGCTATACAAAAATGGTACCCGATTTTGTTTTTCCTTGAGCACCAATCAATGGTATTCAGCATATATATACTTAGAATTTACTGCGATTGAGTTCCCCGTTCGCAACCATCTTTCACCCTTTAAATGGTGATACAGAACAACCCCTGAACTTGCCTTTATGTGTAACAACGCATGAAGTTTGTGGACGCTCCAGAGTCATTTGGAGCTCTTTGAATATGAGCTCGGCTATCTTTTTAGTATGCTGAAATGAGAACCTGAACGAGCGTACGTCTTCGAATGGAACTCAGACAAAATATGCGGAATTTACAGCGACTAACATTATTGTGGTACGAGCGAGCTAAGTACCTATGTATAACATCAGTTTTTCACAACCCTATTAAACTCGCCTTCACCGTCTCACAACGACGCCAGCCTGACGCATGAAGAGAAGGAAAAATCTACCCGTGGACTACCCGTGGTGGAAGCAATAAACGCTCACACAACTGAAGCTGGAAGATTGGGCGGAGCATGAGTACAAACTTCAAATGCTTTTCCTACTTCAGGGGACCATCTTTAGCAGTTTGCTGATCGAAGAAGTTTCTGATCGTGAAAGAAGTCTACCACAGAACAAGCGAGCGCGAGCGGATGTTTTCTGTAGCGACGAGCCCTTTGCGTGTTATGACGCGAAGCCATGCGCGTAATAATGAGCGGTGTTATGATAAACGCTGCCACGTTTGACCGCTCACATGAAGATCGGCTATCGTCCTTCTCGAAAGAATGGGCCCTGAATGCGTCATGGCTCAAAAGACGAATCTTTATGGTGAGAGCGGTACAGTGCGTTTGGCAGTTATCTGCGTGGCTGATGCGATTCGAAGGGTTTCCATAGCCAACAACTACAGCATGGATGAAGCTCGCCTCTTCTAATGCTCAACTCCGAGAGACAAATGACCGAAGGCAAAGGGAAGTCTAGGAAGGCGTAATTTGTTTCAAAGCAGAAGGATCTGTCAAAAGAGAACTATCATTATTAAATATGGAAATCACACCGCAGGCATTAAAAAGTCGTTCAGCTTGGACTTTATTATGGGAGAAATCAGAAATGTTTCATCAGTGGATTACTCTTCGTGATTTGCACGACCACATGTAGTCTATTCTCCTCTGCAATGCATCAGCACATAGAGTATACAATATCGAACTAAGAAGTGTGACAATTGTGTTCCTTGCGCTTGACACATTATCAAAGATGCATCGATTAAACACCGATGTCATCGCCTCAGATGTGAGCCGTCCCAGCTCCGACGGCTCGAACACTCACTTGATCTAAACGATCAAGGTCCTTACAGCAATTCTTTACACGACATCAACCGTATCATTAATTTGTCATTACTTGTGATGAGCTACTACTGACCGAAATATACCGAAATATGGTGGACGAACGGTTCTCGTATAAAACTAATATTTCTGTACGTACAGCAGCCCAGCTCGTTGACAGCTCTCGTCAGATACCTGTTGGCTAATAGCCTCGATTAGAAGCTTGCAGGAAAATATAACTTTGCATGTACATCTGATGAATAACGGAGAGGCTTATGCCCATGTTTGTTGTCGCCTGTCCTTCTGAATTGGAAAACAAGATAGTCTTTTATGTCCATGGTGTTTGACTATCCTTGTAAGCCCACCACGTTTTCATTATTTTACAAAAATCACTGAATACTTCTTTTCTCATGGTAAAGTCTCATGGAGGGATACACATGCACTAAGTTCAATCAGTATGTATGAATCTTTGCGTGCTTCAATTGGCACACAGAGCACTACGCTTATTTCTTTCATCAAAGACAGTTTTGGTTCTGTAGCATTCACGATGGGTCAGGCATCTTTTCTGCGAAGCGCTCGACCATCACCTTATGCCAGCCACACAGTTATCAACTCTCCTACCATGAAATAGCTGTTTTGGAGGAAAACTGAGTGCTGGTATATGTTGTTTTCTACATGTGGACATCATGAGCGGAACGTAGACAAGAAAAGATTATCGACGTGGTGATTAGTTTACTAGCTGTCCTGCTAGGTTCTCCTCAATCTATGAATATTGTCTTCCTGATGGTGTCAAGATGAATTTTCAGTGGCTCTGAAGCTAAAAAACCATTTTCATTTCTGTCTTCCGATATATTAGAATGGCCCCCCGTGGCTTCGGCAAATGCTATACTCAGCTTCATCATAATTTGAGGCGCGCTTTGTTTCTATTCATTGCTGCGACTGTGTTTAGCTTGTCGACATCAAGGCTTGAGATTCAGACCTAGCTACCAAATCAGCAGCTGAAACGTAATCATGCTCGACATAAAAAGAAGAGCAAGCTGCCCGTTATCCCCATTTCTGATCATAAGTTTTAAATGTGCACAAGCTAGGCATCTTGAACTTGTTGTACTTGTGCAATATTCGGGGGTGAGGATACTTCAGCACGCAGACGACCAAGCCAAACATCCATTGGCCAATTTCTATTAACCGAAGAATCTTTTGGAAATGGAAGGGGCTCAACGGTCTTGCGGCAAACTGGAAATATCCATGAGCCTTTGCACTTTGAAAAGCGAAGCAAACAGGAAGTATTGATATGTTACGGTGCACAAAACCGTCAATAACGTTGTCGCACCCACATATCATCTGACCTTATCTGTGTACTCGGGAAAGACACCGTGTGCGGCAGCGGCTCGGTTCAGCTTGCAGCAAACTATAAACCGAGATTCACTAAGCTATGCAACTCATACGCAGCATAAGGGTAGGTAGCGTCATACAAGTTCCAGAAAGAGTAATAACAGTTCAATTTAAATTCTTGCAGACAACGTAGCTTGATTTCTTACTTTTCCAAATATTCTGTCACTTCTTGGCAACTCTTTTTCTTCTTCTTGCCTGACGATTTTGGTTTTCTTGACCCATCCGTTGCATCTGCGTTGTATGCTGATACCTTACCCACCATTGACACCTCAGGTTTTTGCTTCGCTGGAGCTTTTTCAACATCCTTTTCCTTTGTGCTCGTGTTGTCATTTATTTTCTTGTGATTCGAGCCTCCACTTTCCGGTGGGTTGGACGTCGGCCCTCCACTTCCCGGTGGGTTCAACGTCAGTCCTCCACTTTTCGGCGTGTTGTGATTCGACCCTCCACTTTTCGGCGTAATGGGACTCGAGCCTCCATTTCCCGGCGTAGTGGGATTCGAGCCACCATTTCCCGGCGTAGTGGGATTCGAGCCTCCATTCCCCGGCGTAGTGGGAGTCGAGCCTCCATTCCCCGGCGTAGTGGGATTCGAGCCCATTCCCCGGCGTAGTGGGATTCGAGCCACCATTTCCCGGAGTAGTGGCATTCGAGCCTCCACCATTCGGCGGACACCTTAGGTTATATTCACCGGACGTTCCTGGGCTAGCATTCTCATCGATGTTGAGATAATATACATAGACCTGGCTATTTCCTTCCGCTTTTGATTGTGATGCCGTCCAAAATAATTGCAAGGTCTTAGCCTTAGCGCACCAACTAGTGTTTGTTAGATCAATTTTAGCCAAGCCCTTGTTTCCAGGGTTGTTAATATCCTGGAAATTCTTGAAAACCATGATACGAATGTCATCGCAATAAACTTCAGCAGCTCCTACGTGTATGACACCTTCAAGAAAAGAACCTCTTCTCCTTCCAAAATAAATGTTCTTAGGAAATTTGACAGGTGCACCGTTTTTATCACATTGACCGGTCTCGAAGTTGCCTCCATTCGTTGGCACTGCATACTTTTGTATAATCTCTTTGACACTGAGTGTGTTGGGATCCCAGACAGACTTGAACATTTCATAATTTCTATCCGTTCCGGTTTCTGGGAATTTCGTGCCTTTGAAAACTTTTCCAAAATCAACTCTTCCAACAAAAAGACTTTTCTTCTTTATATCTTTTTGTGCGCAAGCTGGGCAATATACAGTCCCGTGGCTCTGCGCAACGCTGAGCAGTTTCGATAAAAGTAGAAATGAGAAGATAGTTCTATATGCCATTGATGAACAGGCTGTCAAATCAGGAATGCGTTACTGCGATCAAACCGCCCCATATGTGTAAAGAACACCTGAAAGGACACGAGTCCACCTACCTGCGTGTCGTGAGAAACCCTCATAATTCCTGAGTAAGAGGTATCGCGTCTTTTCTTGACCAGCTAATTTTGTGATATCTTGGTGTCACAGTACTGTTGAGTAGGTGCTGATAGTGATACAGCTATTTATTCTATCGACGTGGCAAGACAGAATTTGATACAAAAGCGCTTTGCGATGACTAGCTTTTCTGACCACATTAGTTGTATGCCCTCACTTTACATACACCCCGACACTTGATGACATCAAAGCGATCAGGTTTATAAAGGTATTGCCACATAATCTGGTCTCAATCTGGTGTCAAATGTAGAGAAGCTGCCCATGCTGAGTGCTGATGCTGATGCTGATGCGTCTCACCAGAGACATCATCACAAAGCTGAGCTGTGTTGTTAAGTTATGTGAACATTTTCACATTGTCGCGTGGCGATAGAGAAGAAAAGGCATGTACAGAAAAGAGTATTGTGTACTATATGTACAGCTACTAGTCTGATGAGAACATCCCGTCAAATTCACGCTTCGGCAGACATTAGTTGGATATGACGTCAATTTTTCCTTTTCTGAGGGACAGTGTCCAGTGTAATGGGTATGGTGATTGTACATTTTTTTATTACTTTTACCGATGCTAAAAATAATGCCACGCTCGTCGATACGAGTGATATAATGATTCAAAGATCAGATAGAACATTCTGAGTCAATTCCAAAACAAATTATAGTAGAAACACCGTGGTTCAATTGATCAAATTGAAGGATAATGATTTCTACTTCGCAAGTTTCGGAAATTTCTGGCAGGACAGGAAGAGCTAAATACCTAATAATGGGTGAATGCAGTCAAAGTATTTGTGACCCTATGAAGCAATACTATGGAATGATACACTTAATAGTAAAGTCTTTAATGATTGACTGTGCGCAATATTGTGGAGACATAGCACGTTCATTTGAATTCGAGTCCCATAAAACGCTCTATTTACTTAAGCCCGAGTTTGTTTATTCAAGGACTACCAGGTACATACACAAAGTGTGCTATATATGAACTGGTTTTATGGACAATGTGAGACCGGCATATGAAGCCAATGGTTTTTATCGATGCTGTGGGGATCATTTTGAAGCGACGGAAATGTAATACAATGGATAAGCAGGCACTTTCTCTTATCTTACTTGACTGGGAGGACACTCCGCATTTTTCAGGTTCCTCACCTTTATAACCTTGAAACTGGGCAATCCAGCCAACAAATCTCAAGTAGAGCACAACTTCTCATTTTGAGTTTGCACCGTTTGGTCAAGATAAATCGGTTTCTCGCATACCTGATAAGTGATTTGATATACGAAAGGCGTTGACTCAGGGTGTGAATCTCAACGGTCGTTTGGTACTTTAAAGCGCGTGTACACTATTGAAATATAAAAAAAGACGATTTCATGCACCTCGCTCGTTTATAATATACTGTGTGAGTTGTGCAAAGCTGCTGGTCACACTGACATTTATCCTTGGTAAATGTGCACGACGTATAAAGTTGATCTTGGTATTTCCTGCCAAGCGCCTTTGATCATGTCAGAATCATTCATTCATTGATACAAAGATTATCCGTGAAAAAAACTTTCTTTTTAGATTTTCGATACAAATCAACCTACGAAATGAGTTCTTCGAATGGTCCCAGATGAAGTGCAGTGGCCACTTAGATAAGCTCTCGCTCCTACAAAATCTTGATGCTATCTGTATCCTGAAATAACAGATACAATCTGCTCACTCTCAGGTTTACCTATTCCGGTTTGTTTATAATCTGCTATATTCATACTTCGAGTGTCACAATGTCGATGATACCCCAGCAAATATTTGCTAGTCCAAAGTAATTTTAAAGTTGGTTGAAGCCCGGTGTATTTGATAAATCTATAGTAAGAACTTCGAAATAGCGCTCAGATGCGCACTGGATCAGGTAGCTTTCATGTGCTAAAATAACAAGAGCTAGAAGGCAACATTTACTTCTTGGTAACTTCTGTTGAAGAAAGTCGGATAAGTTCAGAAAGTCGGATAAGTTCAGAAAAAAGTCGGCTAAGATCGGAAGAGTCGGATAAGATCAGATCATTAATAGCGCGGAAAGATGCGATAAGAAATACATACTAATAGTGTAGAGAAGCGATATAGAGAATGTGGTATAGGCTTAGACTATCTTTTTGAGAACTAAGGACCTCCAAATATAGACAGTTTCCAATTTGACTACAACAACTTCAAAAGCCCATCATTACGTCAGTGGCGACATATGACGATTCATTGCACATTTCTTTGTATTGTGGATGATTTGAGCGTAAATGTAGTCTAGGCTGATCGAGAATGAGTAACGTGCCTATTTACATACACGATCGGCCGGAATTATAATTGAATATATCGATCATAAGCAATTGCGTTTTTATTTAGAACACTATGTTTCTACAAATTGATATACGATGAAAAGTGGTCATTATTTGAGCGTTTCATTCGTTTGTCCCAAAAGAGGACCTTAAGTGAAGATGTCTATATTAATACAATCCGACTAACTGACTTCTCTAGTTGCCTAGGATATCCTAAATAGCCTGTATAGTGCAAGTCATCCATAGCCTGTAAGGGTGTGATTATTGCCAAAGACGTATTGGCTAATGCCACAGACAAAACAGCTCTGATTGGGTATTTTGTATACACTAAGATTCAAGGAGCGTTTAGTATCCACTCACCTTCGTGATAGTATTGACTCAACCTCCTGATTCACTGGCTAAAATCCACTCAACTAGATTATTATTCACTCACTTGTTACAACTAATACCAATCAACTCACTACCAATCAATTCACTCGAAAGAAAAAAAATCATGTTCTCAGCTTTCTAGACCAATCAGCCAATCTCTTCTTTCGCAAATACTCACAGAGGAAAAGTTAAGGTTGTTATTTTTGGTATTAAAAATAGCTTTTTTATAATTTCTAGGAAGTTGTGTTCCTAATCGCAGAATCTTTACGTCCTATATATAGGCCACTATTGGTAATATACATATACTGCACACTTGGGATGGTCGAGTGGAATAGATAAGCGCATCTCCAAGGTCACAAAGACGCGAACATGTTTACACATTTCTTTTCGAAAGGTGACGTGTTTATGAAAGCTTTCTCAGAGAACTTGAGACAGATTGCAGAATTTCAGAATGTTCTTATGCAAGTGGTTAGCTGGGGTCAATACATGACATCTCATAACTCACGTTTCCTGGTCCCTAGTGAAAAAGGAAAGACACGATGACTGCAAACTTGGGATGGTCGAGTGGAATAGATTATCGGATCTCCAAGGTCACAAAGACGCGAACATGGTTACACATTTCTTTCCGAAAGGTGACGTGTTTATGGAAGCTTTCTCAGAGAACTTGAGACAGATTGCAGAATTTCAGAATGTTCTTATGCAAGTGGTTTCGCTGGGGTCAATACATGACACCCCAAAACTCATGTTTCCTGGTCCCTAGTGAAAAAGGAAAGACACGATGACTGCAAACTTGGGATGGTCGAGTGGAATAGATTATCGGATCTCCAAGGTCACAAAGACGCGAACATGGTTACACATTTCTTTCCGAAAGGTGACGTGTTTATGGAAGCTTTCTCAGAGAACTTGAGACAGATTGCAGAATTATAGAATGTTCTTATGCAAGTGGTTAGCTGGGGTCAATACATGACATCTCATAACTCACGTTTCCTGGTTCCTAGTGAAAAAGGAAAAACACGATGACTGCAAACTTGGGATGGTTGAGTGGTCTACGATCAACGTTAGGACATGCTGTGTTCAGAACCATGATTCTCCCACATAACAATACTGCATATTGAAGCATTAAACATTTTAGACTGTCACACAAAGAATGAATGTGCTCCTGACCAGTCTTGCGAGCTACGACTTCGCTCTTTCTCTTTTATATACCTGACAAAAACCAACAGTCGTTTTCTATATGGACGGTAATGAAACAGCATATTCAAGACTTAATGTCCTAACATGTGATAACAAAGGAAAACAAAGTAGCCAAGTGCAACAAACTACTTTGCACAATACACTTGCGTAGAGCAGTTATATAGTTAATTGGATTGACTGATGTTTGAGTCTCTATATGAAATCTAGAAATAGGTCAGACTCGTTCTATTTTATTTGCAGCTATGCATGGGATCACATAACAGATCAGCGCATCTTCAAGGTCACAAAGACGCGAACATCGTTACACATTTCTTTCCTAAAGGTGACGTGTTTATGGAAGCTTTCTCAGAGAACTTGAGACAGATTGCAGAATTTGGAAATATTCTAATGCAAGTGGTTAGCTGGGGTTTATGGAAGCCTTCTCAGAGAACTTGAGACAGATTGCAGAATTTCAGAATGTTCTTATGCAAGTGGTTTCGCAGGGGTCAATACATGACACCCCAAAACTCACGTTTCCTGGTCCCTAGTGAAAAAGGAAAAACACGATGACTGCAAACTTGGGATGGTTGAGTGGTCTACGATCAACGCTAGGACATGCTGTGTTCAGAACCATGATTCTCCCACACAATACTGCATATTGAAGCATTAAACATTTTAGACTATCACACAAAGAATGAATGTGCTCCTGACCAGTCTTGCGAGCTACGACTTCGCTCTTTCTCTTTTATATACCTGACAAAAACCAACAGTCGTTTTCTATATGGACGGTAATGAAACAGCATATTCAAGACTTAATGTCCTAACATGTGATAACAAAGGAAAACAAAGTAGCCAAGTGCAGCAAACTACTTTGCACAATACACTTGCGTAGAGCAGTTATATAGTTAATTGGATTGACTAATGTTTGAGTCTCTATATGAAATCTAGAAATAGGTCAGACTCGTTCTATTTTATTTGCAGCTATGCATGGGATAACATAACAGATCAGCGCATCTTCAAGGTCACAAAGACGCGAACATGGTTACACATTTCTTTTCAAAAGGTGACGTGTTTATGGGAGCTTTCTGAGAGAACTTGAGACAGATTGCAGAATTTGGAAATATTCTAATGCAAGTGTTTTCGCTGGGGTCAATACATGACACCCTAAAACTCACGTTTCCTGGTTCCTAGTGAAAAAGGAAAAACACGATGACTGCAAACTTGGGATGGTCGAGTGGAATAGATTATCGGATCTCCAAGGTCACAAAGACTCGAACATCGTTACACATTTCTTTCCGAAAGGTGACGTGTTTATGGAAGCTTTCTCAGAGAAACTGAGACAGATTGCAGAATTTTCAAATATTTTAATGCAAGTGGTTTTTCGCTGGTCAATATATGACATCCGTATTTTACGTTTCCTGGTTCCTTAGTGGAGAAACACGATGATAGCAACTTGGGATGGTTGAGTGGTCTACGATCAACGTTAGGACATGCTGTGTTCAGAACCATGATTCTCCCACATAACAATACTGCATATTGAAGCATTAAACATTTTAGACTATCACAAAGAATGAATGTGCTCCTGACCAGTCTTGCGAGCTACGACTTCGCTCTTTCTCTTTTATATACCTGACAAAAACCAACAGTCGTTTTCTATATGAACGGTAATGAACCAGCATATTCAAGACTTAATGTCCTAACATGTGATAACAAAGGAAACAAAGTAGCCAAGTGCAACAAACTACTTTGCACGATACACTTGCGTAGAGCAGTTATATAGTTAATTGGATTGACTGATGTTTGAGTCTCTATATGAAATCTAGAAATAGGTCAGACTCGTTCTATTTTATTTGCAGCTATGCATGGGATCACATAACAGATCAGCGCATCTTCAAGGTCACAAAGACGCGAACATGGTTACACATTTCTTTTCAAAGGTGACGTGTTTATGGAAGCTTTCTCAGAGAACTTGAGACAGATTGCAGAATCTGCGAATATTTTAATGCAAGTGGTTTCGCTGGGGTCAATACATGACACCCCAAAACTCACGTTTCCTGGTCCCTAGTGAAAAAGGAAAACACGATGACTGCAAACTTGGGATGGTTGAGTGGTCTACGATAAACGTTAGGACATGCTGTGTTCAGAACCATGATTCTCCCACATACAATACTGCATATTGAAGCATTAAACATTTTAGACTATCACACAAAGAATGAATGTGCTCCTGACCAGTCTTGCGAGCTACGACTTCGCTCTTTTTTTTTTATATGACAAAAACCAACAGTCGTTTTCTATATGGACGGTAATGAAACAGCATATTCAAGACTTAATGTCCTAACATGTGATAACAAAGGAAAACAAAGTAGCCAAGTGCAACAAACTACTTTGCACAATACACTTGCGTAGAGCAGTTATATTGTTCATTGGCTTGACTGATGTTTGAGTCTCTATACGAAATCTAGAAAAAGGTCAGACTCGTTCTATTTTATTTGCAGCTATGCATGGGATAACATAACAGATCAGCGCATCTTCAAGGTCACAAAGACGCGAACATGGTTACACATTTCTTTTCAAAAGGTGACGTGTTTATGGAAGCTTTCTCAGAGAACTTGAGACAGATTGCAGAATCTGCGAATATTCTAATGCAAGTGGTTAGCTGGGGTCAATACATGACATCTCAAACTCACGTTTTCTGGTCCCTAGTGAAAAAGGAAAACACGATGACTGCAAACTTGGGATGGTCGAGTGGAATAGATTATCGGATCTCCAAGGTCACAAAGACGCGAACATGGTTACACATTTCTTTCCGAAAGGTGACGTGTTTATGGAAGCTTTCTCAGAGAACTTGAGACAGATTGCAGAATCTGCGAATATTTTAATGCAAGTGGTTAGCTGGGGTCAATACATGACATCTCAAACTCACGTTTTCTGGTCCCTAGTGAAAAAGGAAAAACACGATGACTGCAAACTTGGGATGGTTGAGTGGTCTACGATCAACGTTAGGACATGCTGTGTTCAGAACCATGATTCTCCCACATAACAATACTGCATATTGAAGCATTAAACATTTTAGACTGTCACACAAAGAATGAATGTGCTCCTGACCAGTCTTG